>JAODKC010000001.1:28494157-28528621 GCA_026777985.1 Mormyrops attenuatus
CCCCCCCCCCCCCCCCCCCCCCCCCCCCCCCCCCCCCCCCCCCCCGGGCCCCCCCCCCCCCCCCCCTCTAAAATGAACCACTCTGACAAATATACACACATAAACCAAACATACTGGACTTTTACACACAGCTACAGGCACACTGTGTTTACCGGGGATGTTACAGTAAGAAACTATATCGTCATTACTCAGTAATGCAGACCCTATGGACGACGTCTGACTGCCCCAGATTGGCAGCACAGGCCCATGACTCAGCATGCTCACAATCACCCCCCCGCGCCGCCAGGTGGGTGGGGCCAGCATTGCCACTGATTGCATCAGCTGGCTGGCGCTTTGGCACTGATGAGGTTTTCGTTGTTGTAAGTGGGACAGCGTACATGGGGAGAGCTTGGTGTCGGGAGCTTGACACGCCTCAACTACAGACTGTTGCACTGTTAGAACAGCAGGGGGCATAGTGATTAAAGAGCTGAAGGCTGGCAGTACAGCTGTCATTATTGCTCGATTATTAAAAAGCATCAGTTAAAATTTGCGTTCTCGATTTCTTGCCAATATGTTGGAAGGAAGACGGTGCACAGCTGAGGGTTCAAACAATGAGTGAAAACCTCCGTTGTGTGGAAGCGGTTCACACTAATAGTGAAAAAAAATGCAGTTGTCTGTCAGTATTGCAAGGTAGAACTTAAATATCACCACAGAACATCTGCATTGCAAATACACATTCGGGTTTGACAGACTCACCCATTATTATGAGGTTAGCCACAGATGAATATAAGCTGTGTGCCATTTAGCCTCTCTGTCATAACATTGACTTAAAATATTTTACTTAATTTACTTTCTATGATTCCTGAATGCTGCTGTTAAAATGGTTAGCCCCACCACTTAGACATATAATCTTATATAATATGGTACGTAACCATATAATATTTTTTTGCGAGTGTATTGTGCGTTTTCAGTAGGGCTGAATGACAGCATAAAAAAACGCATTGCTATACTTGAAGTTTTTGCAATATTTAGGAGTTAACTCCTAACTCCCAACAGAGTCCGTCAAATACGTTTGTGGTGTTGCCGTGAGTTGTTCCAACAGACACGAAGCAGTGCGCAAAAATCACTTGCTTTTGCTCAGTTTCTCTGAGATACAAAATATTTCCACACAGCAGAAGACGAATGTCTTTTTGTGACCAATTCTTTGCTTTGTGTGGAGTTTGCATGTTCACCCTGTGTGTACGTGGCATTTCAGCAGATTCTTTAGTTTCCTTCCACAGTCCAAATTTAAAAATAATTTAAAAAAATAACTTGATTAACCCTCAAATTAAGCTGTAGATTAATTGATTATTGATATAATTGTTAGTGATAGCCCTAGTTGGCAGATTTTTGTACTATTAAGCTGGGTACTTTATAGATATTCTGCTGCAGCATTTCAAGTAATATATCTAAATTAATAAACTGGTGAGAATGTAAAGCCTAGTTCATGCTTTACTTTTCCGGGTACCATTACAATCCACGTTATGGCTGTGCATGCAGACTGTTGAGTACATACTAACATTTATCCATAGGTGCAATGATATTCCACCAGACCACCAGAGGGCAGATGTATTGCAACAAAGAAACACAAGCAGTGTGAGGAAATTGGTAAACTTGAGAGGTAATACTGTATACCGTGATATTTTTGCTGGCACATTTAGCCAGGACCCCCTCCCACTCTGCAAATTTGATTGCCAAGATTTCAAAATGCCAGAAAAGTGTTGCTTTTGAAAATACTGTATGTCATATTATGTAATGAAGGTATGAAATATTAGATACCACCCAAGCCTGTTAAACAGTTTAACAACCATAATGTGAAAAAGTGAATAACAAATAAACGCATGTCACATACAAAAGCACAACACTAAAGCCCATTGTATACTGTATGTGATGTTCTTGTAGCGCAGAACATATCAAACAATGTATTTTTATCTCTGCCTGCAGAAATTCTATTCATTGTCCAGTGCTTGGCCAATTTCTTTCCTCAAATTCATGTTCTTTCAGTAATGAGTTATATATGCAAGTGCTTCCATATCTCCTTGCACAACTGCTTATCAAATGTGCCCACATCTACAACTACTCTTCTTCTTCTGCCACCTACTGGAGGCACACAGTCAATTTCTTCCATTTCTTTGTCTCCCCTTTTTCCTCTTTTTGAATTAAAGTGTGCAAATGATGTAAGAATCTAGTACACCCATGTAAAGCACCTTGGAGGACTCTTTTGCGAAAGGCCCTATGTAAAAATAAATTGAATTGAAATGAATATCCTTGCACAAGCACAGTTAACATGCAACAATGCACAAAATGACTACTGGGATATAAAAATCTGGGCTGCATGCGCACAGTCCGACAGACACCCTTGATGACGAGGATTATGTAATGGCATACAGAAAAATGTATTGATTGGCCTTAAGTGGTTTTGACATCTCTGATATCCCCATAATGCATGATTGTGTGTGTATATGGCCATGTGATGGACTGGCATCCCATCAAGGGTGTACAGTAGCTTGCAGCCCAATACTGCCTGGTATAGGCTCCAGGCTCCGATGTGACACTGAAGAATATAGATGGATGAACTCCATTACCCATAAGCCATTTTATTTACAACTTGCCAGGCTAATGCTAGCCGTACAGAGCGTACCTCTCCTGAATGTTGCGTGACTGGGGGCGGGCTCTCCACACGCAGATTTCTGGATTGGTCCACACTGCCGCTCTGGGAACCTGGGGGCGCCGTCGAGACTGGAGAGTCTGACTTGGCCAGAATAACGCATATCATGTCCCCTGACACGATCCCGCAGGAGGACAAACTCTGGCCCAAGTCAGTGAGGGGCTCCTTGCCGTTCAGGGAGAGTGTGAACTCAGTATCTGGGCTGCAGGGGACAAGAGGGGTCTAAAATCTCTCTCTTTCAGCAGCTCTCTAAAAGGATTTAATTGCTCAAGTGACAATTTTCTGCCTAAATTTTTGTAAGGCTGAAGCAATCACACTGCGATAGGATATAAAACTAGCATATCTGCTGGAAGTGAAACAAACAACCTCCACACTACGTGTTATCCAGAATGAACATCTCAATATTTAAAGTGACAGAAGGATCAAGCTTGGTTTAAAATGCTTGCAGTCTGCAGACATATACCATCACTCACATGTCCTATCAAAGAAATGAAGAGTGTGACATTTGGCACGGTGATAAGCCAAGCAGAGATGGAGCTCCCCATGGACCGTAATCGGCAGAGACGAACTAACCTAAGGCCGCAGGACGGGAGGAGGACCTCCATGACCTGCGTGGACAGATCTGTGAGCGTGGGCTCATCTCCATCCAGGTCCAGGCGGCTCGTCTGTCTGTTCAGTCTCACACGGAGCTTCATGTTCCAGCTGCTGGGGTACAGGATGGCAGAGAGATCAAGTGGGGACACATGCATGTTTGGGGAGTGATTAAACAAAAGCAAATATGCTTCAAGCATTTCCCCTCAACAAAAGTCTGGAGGATTCACTGCCTCTGCATTTATTCACGAACAGCATGAAAAACAAACGTCATCCCCCTGCCACACACTCAACCTTTTGTGTTTTATTACGAATTTCACATGGGACAAGGATCAGGTTAAAATATCACTTCTGATAATATCACGTACAAATTGCTACAAAGAAATGCGCAGTCCTCTGTCCGAAACAGCGACGTCACCCTAATTCCTTTGCTCGTTATTCCAACAGGCACCCTCTGTCCTCAGCGTCCAGAAAGCCAGGTCCTTGCCAGCCAGGCTCCTGTCCAACCTGTAGTACAGTATCTCCCTGATGCCCGGCATCCCTTCCAGCCAAGAAACACTCCAGCTGCCACGTAATCGTGCTGAAACATACTCTGTCCTGATACATACAAGAGCCATTCCTTTGCTATACAGCACACACTCACCCCCTAGCACAGTGCAATATCAGTTTTTGACTCCCAAAAAAGACTCTCATCTTTCTTTCTCTGCAAATTTAAATGCTTTCTGGATCAGATCACCCTTCTCCATGCTATCCGTGTGGCACTCTCTACAGTCTGACCACGATAATGTTTTTGTGGAAAGAGCTCATCTCAACACCCAGTTCTTTCACCTCAAGAGAAGCAAACCTGACGTTCCTAATTAACTGATGAACACAGCCATCTCTATAAACAGTATTCTTATTACTTCCTTACTATAGAAAAAAATACTCGCGGAAGGTTTTTCATAAGCTAAACCCAACTACTTAAAAATGTATGTTGCCAAATTCAGAAAATGCACTAAACAACAGCGCAAAAAAAAAAATAGAGTCAGCGGCATTCTGGAATAGTCACAAGATAAAATTACTCAACAGTTTCATTTTCGTTTCTTTTCAGTTTTGCTAACCAGGCACAACTAACCACCTTCAGACAAAATCAGAGTAAAATAAAAAGTACAACATGACGTACCTCAACCGGTGGGTTACATACGAGAAGAACATTAAGCATCACCATCGAAAAAACTAAAAATTAGAAAGTTCGTGAAACTCTACCGTCCAGTCTGACATCGACTTACACCTAGTGAGCCAAATGCACTTACTTTTTCTGAAGACAATACCGAAAAGAGACGCTTCATTGATAAAGCATCAACACTTGCATAATATTTCGGTCGGTCATAAAGATGTGTTGTGGCGTAAAATCCTGCGATGCTGCGAGTCGAAAAATAAACGCAGCTGCATGAACTCCAGAACCCGTCCGTTGACAGCTTACACCTACGGAACCCGACGAGGGCCAAACAGTACGAATAGCTTAAAGACAAAACACCATGGGTGTCAAGACATCAATGTATTAAGCGAAATCTAGGGAGAAAACTAATTTCTTTAAGACATGCCAGTTTTCTGTGGTCAGTGATTAATAACACACAATTTGCTTTCCTATCAAATAGTGCATTTTGTGCTCAGCGTATTATCACATTTAAGCGTTTTGCTTAAGGCTCGCTCTGTTTGAACCCTCAGGATGTCCGTAGCCTGACTGTAAATGGGCAGAGTATCGAAGAAGCGTCGTGGGCGGGTTTAGACACAGTCTGCCTGGGAGATTTGGTGTATTGGCAGATTGTTATTGGGTTTTTTTGTGGTAATTTTTGTATGACTGATTGTTAGAAAAATGAGTCGAAGCTACAACGATGAATTACAGTACCTGGACAAGATCGATCAAAATTCCTGGCGCATTCGGAAGGGGTTTGTTCCCAATATGAAGGTGGGTAGGTGTGACGTGGTCGGTCGCGTTACTTATGGTGTCACTGTCGATTGATATAGTTAACCGGTTCTGCGTTTCGCGACTATTGCTAATGCGAGTTTTTGGGAAACGCACCGCAGGCTTGATGATACGAAAGTATTCTCGTGTCCGCTCTCTTTGCAGAAACATCTGTTTCTGTTTGTAAATGAATGTTTGTTCTTGAATGAGGTTTAGTTGAAATCTGGGTGAAAACTTCGGCGAAGTCAGCTGCTGTTGGTGGATTGCTCAGTTTCATACTTGCCAGCATTGATTTCTAGGTGGAAGGGGTTTTCTACGTGAACGATTCTCTCGAGAAGTTAATGTTTGAGGAGCTGCGTAATGCCAGCCGAGGTGGAGGTAATTGCTATTTACCATTTCTACCCTATATAAATTTTCCTATGTAAATAGGAAAAGTAATGATTCTGGATTGGCTGTATTGTTTATCTCAGCGTTAATTAAAATAGTGACGCAGGTGATCAGCGTGTGGGTTTTTTCCACAGGTTTTGGTGGATTCCTGCCGGCTATGAAGCAGATTGGGAACGTGGCGGCTCTCCCTGGAATAGTGCACGTAAGGCTTAGCCAGTCACTCTGGAAAATATCCCATTTGAAAACTCGCTTACATTACTAATTTGATCTCCACTTCTCTAACCCAGAAATCCATTGGTCTCCCTGATGTCCACTCCGGATACGGCTTTGCCATAGGAAACATGGCTGCTTTTGACATGAGCGATCCCACTGCTGTCGTCTCACCGGGTATATCTTAATCACACATGTACCTTATCATAATCAATCAGTTGTTGGTGAAGGGCTTTTTTTTTATTTAGAATCTATTCATACCCTATAATTTGCTATTTTGATTGTTTTTCGAGAGAAATACAATTTATTTTTAAATACAAATAAATTTGTATTTAAAATAAATTTGCATTTTTTTTAAAGCAGGACTATTTAAGATGTAAATCAGGCATATGTCCAGTAGGTATAATCTAATGGCCGATGATGAAATACAGCCTGTGCCACACTTATGAGTGACACCCAGCAGGCATGTTCTCTTGTCAGCTTATCGAATTGACTTTGACCTGGGTTGGGTTGATGTCTCTGCAGGTGGTGTGGGATTCGACATCAATTGTGGCGTTCGCCTGCTACGCACCAACTTGGACGAGGGCGATGTGCAGCCAGTGAAGGAGCAGCTGGCTCAGGCCCTGTTCGACCACATTCCTGTGGGTGTAGGCTCCAAGGGTGTCATCCCGATGGGTGCCAAGTAAGGAATGCTTCTGGACACCGGTCACCTGCCGGGGCTCTGCGTCGGTTGTAATGGGCAGCGTGAAGTGATTCTTTTTATTCCGTCAAAATAAACAGAGTATTAATATTCCTTGTTTAAAGGACTCAAAGGACACCTTAGAATGACTCTGATTAAAATCATTACAGTATCACACATCTTTTCAGAAACTCTTATTTTCTCCAGTTCCGTATATAGTCGTTTATGGTAGTTGTGCCCAAAGGACACTTTTTTACGGGGGGGGACGGGACGTCTACATTTAAATTTGTGAAGATTGTAGACATGATGTTTATTTTTAAATTTCGAGTTATGAGCACTGGGGTTTTTTTATATAAAGTTATTTTCTGCTGTGGTTCATCTGCTCATCTCTGGTCACCTGTGGTGCAGGGACCTGGAGGAGGCGCTGGAGATGGGGGTGGACTGGTCCCTGCGGGAGGGCTATGCCTGGGCGGAGGACAAGGAGCATTGTGAAGAGTATGGCCGCATGCTGCAGGCTGACCCCAATAAGGTCTCCTCCAAAGCTAAGAAGAGGGGGCTCCCCCAGGTATCGTCATGCCGCCTTTCACACCGGGCCCTTCTGGTACCCTGCATGCTCGGGCATATAGGGGTGTAAATCACTGGCCCTAAGGCGATTCAATGCTGGTTATTAAGGAAACTGTTTAATGCATTTCTTTAATTTCTGTCACAATTCAATTTGATTATTTTGATAACCTAATTTTTATCCTTTAACTAAACTGGGAAAAAAAAACATTACTGTGGGAACTTAATTCCGTACTATTAACAGAATACAAAAAAAGCAGAATCTCAGAACATTGTTTTTCATTGTTATAATGAATTGTAGCCGATTGGCACAGTTGTCTGTACCACCCTCAGTTTATCAGAGCCCAAGAGAAACTCCCTGAAAGTAAGTTTGAGTTACAGGTAGAGAAAAATACCTGGATAAACTGGAACCTAGACTATGTATGCGAGGTGGTGAGGGCTGCATCGCAAATAAATCCCAGTACTCTATCACCAGAGAAAAGAAGGAAATGAAGACAGAGAATCGCAGAAAGCCAGCCAGCCACTTTAAATGCGTGAACCGAGCCACTGAGCCAGCTGGCTAAATCGTAAATGGTACAGTCACCGGTAAATTACAGCAACCACAGGGAGGCTAACATCCATGTCGTACTAATATTTGCAACCCTTATTAATTCAACCTTTAAAACCCTAAAGAACACCAGTGTACAACTGTCAAAAGGTCAAGTACTGAACTGTACAGAAAGTCAAAAGCATTTAAAGGCGCTGCTTGATTGTCGCAGGCCAGTACTTCTAATTAGGGAATGAGAATTTTATATGCCAATAAATCTTAAATATTGGCCAAGATTGACAGATTGGATTGTAAAAAAAGAATGACTTTGTGCTACAGAACGGGGACGAGTTTCCAAAAAGTTGTAACGTAAAGACCATCCGGTAGCAGTTCCTTTATGAATATTAATTAGCCATCCTATGTTCCAGAAATTCTCTGGTACTACAACTTTGTGCCTCTACTTGAAGCATGTGAATGTGACAGTGCGCAACTTGAAAGTAGCAGAATGTTTTTTACCCCCAAAACTTGATTCTGACGTTACAAATCGATACATTGAATCGGCACCTCAATAATCGTTTTGTCAAGATGCGTTGCACACAGGTTGACTCCTTAGGGCAGTGATTATTGTGTCATGCCCCTGCTGACTTTTAATCGGTATGGTGCTTGCAGCGGCAGTCTGGCTGTACGTTAAGGATAAGTGAGTAATAATGGCTTTCCTTTTCCAGCTGGGGACATTAGGTGCGGGGAACCACTATGCTGAAATACAAGTGGTGGATGAGATCTACAATGACTACGCTGCCAAGAAGATGGGCATTGACCATAAGGGGCAGATCTGTGTGATGATCCACAGTGGCAGCCGTGGCCTGGGGCACCAGGTAGCTACAGGTAGGTCCGCGTTCCTCTGGATGCTCCTCACAGCTTTCTACTGTATTCCTCTTTGGGACATTTGAATAAAGTTAATTCACCCACCAGACATGTAAGTCTGACCTGTGAAGCTGACCTGAATTGTAGTGCAAAATCTCACCCTTTTTTTGCTTGGTGTCTGTAGAGATGGGTTTGGATGAGCAAAGCTCTCCTGTTGGATATGGGAAGCTGGTCAAACTGCAGGATGTTGTTGAATTTCTGTGCCTCGTAGATGCCCTGGTTGCCATGGAGAAGGCTATGAAGAGGGATAATATTGTAGTCAATGACAGACAGCTGGCGTGTGCTCACATCGGGTCCACAGAGGGTCAGGACTACCTGAAGGGAATGGCGGCCGCTGGCAATTATGCCTGGGTCAACCGCTCCTCCATGACCTTCCTGACCAGACAGGTAGGTGGGACTTAAGGACTTCTGAATCATGTCATTGGGATATCAGTGCATCAGTTAAATAATTATATTCCTTATGACGATATTGATGTAATACTTAGATCTTTCAAGATATTAATCAAATAAGAGATTCTTCATTTTTCCACCTTCTAGAATTTTCCATGTGGGTTCTCCCTCTAGTGCTATGGCACCGTGTGATGTCATTGTGGCCGTTTTTTTTTTTTTTTTCTTTTTCTGCAGGCCTTCTCCAAGGTGTTCGGCACCACTCCTGATGACCTGGACATGCATGTCATCTATGATGTGTCACACAACATTGCCAAGGTGGAGGAGCACATGGTGGACGGCAAGCAGAAGACCTTGCTAGTGCATCGCAAGGGCTCCACCCGTGCCTTCCCCCCACACCATCCACTCATCCCCGTCGACTACCAGGTAGAATCATGAGTACATCACCAGTGGAACGTGAAACTCCCACCTTTAACGGAGTAGAAATGATGACCTGCTGAATATTGATTGAGGTTGTAGCATAGCAATGAGAATTTGGAAAGCTGTATTAAAATCTAGGTTTGTTTGTCCTTTAAAGTAAAGGAGGTCCTCCAACGTACAGGGAAATTTGTGGGTTGGTGGCAGGATTGGCACTCCAGCCACTGGAAAAAAACTCACACTGGTCCATTCAGACTAGTGTGGTGCTGAGGTATCACCCGCCACATGGCTGCATTCAAGTTCTCATCCCTAAGGTGGTTTGTCGTGTGGTGGGTGCTGTAATCAGCATGTGCCCCTTAGCTCTATTAAAATATGACAAAGTCAAACTAATGACATTTGTAAGGGTTGAGCCTGCACCCTCATTTACGCAGGTTGTGGTAGAAAATATGGAGACTGTTTCAAAATGCACAACCAACAAATGTTTAGGTCAGGGCTCGATAAACTCTAGGGTCCCACAGTCCTGTCAGTCAGGTGGCTGTCTGAAGAATTTATCAGTTAAGTCGTGATGAACAGCAGCTGAGCTGAACAGAGAATCTGCTCATGGTTAGAGGATTAGACTTGCTGAGTCATCCATCCAACCTGACGTGTCCCAGGCGCGTGTGCATTTACTCGCTGCACTCTCACCCTCCACTCTCCCTCTCACCAGCTGACCGGGCAGCCCGTGCTGATCGGCGGAACCATGGGCACCTGCAGCTACGTCCTGACGGGCACCGAGCAGGGAATGACGGAAACATTCGGCACCACCTGCCACGGCGCTGTGAGTCCAGGCTCTGCCCTTGCCCTTTACCCGTTCTGGGTCATGCTGGATCTTATCTGATTTCCTCTCCTCTTCCCTCCACCCTAAGGGTCGTGCTCTGTCCCGGGCCAAGTCACGCCGCAACTTGGACTTCCAGGATGTGCTGGACCAGCTGGCTGACAAGGGCATCGCTATTAGAGTTGCTTCGCCCAAACTGGTGATGGAGGAGGTATACCCGTTTCACAGGATCTTGGCTGTGCATACCAATGGCTGCCGTACATCATAACCAAAGCAGATCCAGTATTCAGCCACTAATGTTTGCTTTTTACTCCTTATAGGCCCCTGAATCATACAAAAATGTGACCGATGTGGTCAACACGTGCCACGATGCTGGAATCAGCAAGAAGGCCATCAAGTTGAGGCCCATCGCGGTGATTAAAGGATAAAGGTTGTGCCCCCGCTACGAACAGGGCAGGCACCCAATCCAGAGAGGGCTCCGTGCATGAGCTAGCGACGGCTACAAGCCAGGAATGACAGGGACAGCAGGGTTTCCATCTGGGATCGGTTTGTGATCTAGTAAGCCCAGCTGAGCACTTTGATTTTTATGCACATGTTTACTTGGTTTAAACTATGTTAGCAGAATATGAGGAAATCCTTGGTTTTCTTAAAAAAGCTGTATATAGACAGATACCGAATTGACCTTCATTTTGTGATGGCAGATGAAGGAAACAAATTAAAAACATGTAAAATCAAGAGTCATTTTTTTGTAATTTTTTTCTAAATTGACATGCAGGCCTTAAGTTGTTCAAATTTTAAGCTATATTCAGTACTCATAGATATGTAATTTTTGATGAGGAAATGCTTCCTTTTCAGGAGCTTTAAAACAAGTGCTAAAACTTTAGATAAACAGAATAGTGGGGTGTGCTCTAAAGATAATTTTACGTATCCAGAGTTAACTCGATAGAGATGTTTTACTTAACCATAATTGCTGCAGTCAGGGTTAAATGGTTTTATGACTGTGTGCTTACATAAAAGGGCCAGCGCCGGCATTGCAAATTGCCCCCAGGCAAACGTAACCCCTGGCAAGGGGCTGGAAATGGGGCGGCACCAAATATCAAGTTTCAAGCTTTATTGACGTATACTGATAAGAATGCAACATCATTACCAGTAATGGATTTCTTGGTCTGAGTCACCTCACCTGTTATAGAGTAACTAAAATAGAACAACATAATAAAAGAATGGAAGTAGTAAGTATAAAAATATAATGAATATATAATTTTAAAAAAAAGTTAGTGCTGTACAATGTAAATTGTAACAATTAATCTTAAAAAAAAAAAAACCACCACCACTGGGGGGGGGGTGGTCAGGGTCCCCCATGTGTGCTGTGTGTCATTGTAATGAGTGTATGGATGTTAGTGTTAGCAGTTCAGTAGCCTGATGGCTTGTGGATAAAAACTGCCTGTAAAGCTGCCACCCTATCTGGGCCCAGACCTTTGATAAATTATCGAGCATTTTTTATTTCCTGTGGCACAGCTTTTCTAACCTCTGTGGCACTTTATTTAGCAGCCCAGGAAACTCACAGACCAGTTGCATGCGTTGGAAATCCTCTCAAGTGTTGCTGCTCACCCAGTAAAATCTGTGCTTTCTGATCAACTATTGTTAGTGAGTGATGAGACTCACTGACAGGAGAGACAAAAGACGAGTCAGAAAAATGAGTCATTCTTCTTTATTCTTCCCACTAGCAGTTCAAAACCAGTTTGTCTTGTATTTTCTGAGACTCTGGCGATTTATTGAAAGTGGCAATATGAAGTACCACTATGAGACAATGCACTGATCTTTTGAGCAAAAATACCCAGTCAAAATGAAATTGAGGGCACAGAAAATAAACTAAGAGCCCAGTATGATAAATCCACCAGAATACTAACACATCCACTGCTCAACAATAATCCTTTAAAGTTGCCTGGATTTTGGGTCAACAAGAAAAACATTTAACCATTTTTAATTGACAGAGGGATTAACAAGTAGTGCATGAGTATGGTAGCTACAACCTTACTTTAAGGGAAAAAAGAAGAGATGACACTTTGTGTAGGGTTAGCTGTAGAGTCCACTTATCAACGTGTCAATGCTCAGCTGCTAGTTTATGTAAGGGTCTTCAACGATGAGAAGAAAGTCTTCTGTGAAGACCTGTTAGGTGTTGTACCCCTTTAGACCAGTACAAGAGGAGAATACGTCTACCTGACCATAAAGGAAATAACAAATGGTTTCGATAACAACAGATCAAGTCCCTGCCATGGTAGAGAGAGAAAAAGAAACTAGAATAACAGGGCAATCCTGAGCTCATCTCATAATTCATCAATTGGTCCTGTGCTCCACCAGTCAGACATGTATGCTGAGGTGAAGAACGCAATGATGAGAATGACTGACTTTCTCAGGGCATCCTCTTCCCATCAGCATCACATGCTCAGGGAATTCCTCAGAGACACTGACGCAAACGCTGACGACCTTTTGACACACGATGATGTAAGATAGAAGTTCGACAGCACATATTCAAACAAGTGAGGTATTTGTGAAAGTTCCATTCCATTCAAAACACAAACTAACACAGTGACAGGCCTGTGTTTAGCAGGCCATGTTATAATAATATAGAATCCAGAATCACACACCCAGTCCTTACTTCTGGTGCTCTGTCTGAATGGGGTTCTTTCATACACAACTTTTCTATCCATGTGGAGTTTTGTGAAAATTTCAGAAGGAAGGGCTTCTCGGCTCTTTGTAAACCGGGGACCCCCAAATGAAGACAGAGCTAGAGGTCACCTACCACTAAGAAGCCCACATCTGATCACATAAGCGAGAAATAGTCATACACCAAGATGAAATATCATTCTTGTTGGTCGTAGTGCAATTTATTACATATATTTCATTGCATTACGACCAATGAGAGCGATATTTCTGCCAGGATATTAGATGAATTAGATATTTCAGCCTGTGTATTAGATCGTGGATGATTAAAATGTCTCCCCGATACGCCTTTAAGGAGAGAGAGTGTGCACTGTAGAATGATAGAGTCAGTTGCAGTTCTTTGGCTCATACACGCATGAAGTTGCTTTGTCAGGCAAATCTGTTTCGACACACCCATAAACCAGTAATAGCAAATAGTAGGTAGTGCCTTGGATTTCTTCCTCTACCCCTTTTGCGCTCTCGTCCCAACATGCAATGCGCAACTTGCAACACATTCCCTATGTGGCAAAGTAGCAGCATGGATGCTCTGGCGGAGTTGGTCCCTAAAAAGAATCCGACTTTGTTAATATGGGACTTAAGATTTTCCAAAATTGACACAGCACAAAGAAAAAAAATATTTGCAAAATTTGTAAAGATAAGCTTGGGGATGGCAACGTGACAAGCCTTTTTACCACCTCAAATAAAACAGCCAAGAGTATGCAGAGTACGTTTCGGTTTTATTACCTTATAGGGATACATTTTTTAAAAATAATGTAATTTGTTTCGTTGCACTGTTCAGTTTTCAGTAACTTGCAAAATAGTCTTTAAAATGAAGAATCACGATGAGATCGTGGATCATGATCATGCCAGAAAAAAAACTGACATGATATTTTCGCCATTTTGTCCACCCCTACTCCACGCACATGTAGCTAAAACTGACAACAAAAGATACTTTGACTTCAATCACCCCCCTGGTCCTAATATTTCTTCTCCATGAGGGGGGCCACACTCTGAATATTTTTCTCTCATACGGGTTGTCTCTTCGGACCTCTGGGGGGTTGTGGACACCTGCTTGAAATCCCCGGTGTTAAGGCACCACCACCTGCCGGGATGTGATGGTTTAGATAGGTATGATTTTATTATTGGGCATGATTATGTTAAATTCCAGATGGGAATGTGGACTGTGCCCATGTTCTCCATGCAACATGTGCACTGAAACCTTGGGTAACACAGCCCAGTCCCTTCCGATTTACAATTATCAAAAACATTTGATTGGTCAGGCCAGGCCCATGCCACCTCACCCCACCCCCTCGGGGCCTTTGCTGTTTGTGAATAAAATTTGAATATGAAAATAATGCCATATTGTCTTGGCTTTACACACTGCACTACCTTTTCGTTTAGAGCACTCCATTATTTTAAATTTACTGGTAACGGATAAGGTCCAGAAACAAGGTGGATGGACTCAACATGCTTGTTATTGCGATAATTATCAGGAAGATCCATCTATGTGAGCAGCAGATGTCAACACATTGTGTACTCATACTTCAGTTCCATGATCAAGCACAGCAACCGTCTTCAAAGAAAAACTAATACAGTTGGCATTTTTAAATGTTTATTGTGAGCGTGGTTAAAACTAATAAATTCCTATATTCAGTCGCAATAGCGTTTTGCCAGATTACCATTATAGAGGTCAGTGAACATGGCACAATGGTCAGATGAGAAGCATCTGACCCCAACTATACACAATGTGTACAAAAGGATCTTAGATGGGTACTTTGTTGAAGTTAACATTACGTACAGTGATAGCTTTCAGCTCAAAGGAATCCCCAAGTTTTGGTTGTATTCTATTACATTTTAAGGTTCTTGACCATGAAAACAGTTGAACAAAAAAGTTTCAAAACATGTTGGTCAAAATCGTCAGTTTTAATTGTTCAACCATCACCTATTTAGAAGAGCTGGGTTGAAACACACAGGGGATCACAGTCATGGACTTAATATCAGAACGTGCATTCCATTCCTTTCCATGTCCAGGTACAATGAAATATGGCACCATGATAAATGTCAGTAATCCTGTCATGATTCTGCCTCCTCCAAACGTCCCATCTATTAATACACATTCACATAGCAAAACTGAACTTCATTGGTCACATTACACCGTTGGGGAATCCCTTGAAAATGGGAACTAACCTTTGTCCATGAGAACTCATAATAAAATTCAAAGTGCAGTAACTTAATTACTGCTAACCATTAAAATTTCAGTCCACCATTTTTTTTCCTTCTTGCCTAAACAATCTCAAAAAATTAAACCATTTGGCTAAATTAAGACATTCAAGTCTGGCTCTCACTTCCTGTAACAGGAATACACTTTTTTTTTTTTTCCCAAATAAAACATAGCAGTATGCAAATCAAGTCTCTCCAAAATATTCTGCAACTGTTTTAAGCGCTACTTATATCAAATGGTACTTTTTTTTACAGTTTTTCATGGTTAGTAGGCAAAACGTTTATGTGGGAGAGGTTTGTACAGAAGCACAAAGATCGAACGGTAAAAACGGCAGGAGACTCTTAGCCGTTGCCGTCAAATCCCAGAGCACATCCAAAGCCAGAAATGTGCAGATCACATCACAAGTCGCTAATGCACGTGCTATGAGTCGTGTGTCTCCCACTGGGACGGACTCGCGTTTATAGTGAAGGTGCATTTTGGGTAAGGAACGAACTCCAGACCATGTCTTGGCAGATGGGAGATTAAGTGAAGTGGAACGTAATGCCCCTCCTCCTTAGCTTCCTGGGTGATAATGTTAAATGACTAATGTTATGCTTTTGGTTCACTGTCCAGGTACATCGATAACAGTATAGGTCCTCTCTCAAATGTACGCAAGGACCAGTCACTCGTTATATTCCTACAAATGTGAAAATTAGACACTGTAAAAATATAATACATAATCCATAAACAAATCTATGGTTTATTCAAGGAAAAAAATATATACCAGAAAATACTACTGAGTTCTGAGGGAGGGACATGCAAACTATTTTGGCTGAAATAATATTCAGTTAGACAGAGGGCAATTACACACCGCAGCCAGAAGCATCCAAGATTCATATCATTCCGGCCAAAACGTAACAAAAATTTCCTGCTTCAAAACATAAAATCTGTATCATTAAATAAATGTCCTGAAAAAAAGGCTCCTTATATTACAAATCTGCAAGTTCATTTATCCTCAGTTTTATCAGACCTATAAATCCAACCCTCTTCCTGGCAAAAATAATCTATTTATGCCCCTCTCAGCCCCTCCCCCCCAGGTAATGGGAAGTACAGCTTGTCATCTTTCTTAATTCCATCCTGCCTAGCCCTCATACAATCCCCTTCCTGTACCTTCCCTTTCCTCCTATAGTCCACAGTTTTATTCCTGCCTTGCAAACAGGCTGAGCCATCGACCAACAGCCCACGAGGTGCTGACCAGGCCAAACCCACACTGGGCACACGTTTGGCTGGACTGGGGTAGTAGCCCTGCCTTTGCTGTATGTCCTCCTCCACATGCGAGCCTCCACACGACAGGATTGGGTTTCGTTATGCAAATTTATAAGTGCAAAAGCGAGTCCAATGCTAGCCTCCTCTTCCTCTTTTCCGATAGGGCACTGACCCCCTCTTCCTCAGGCTTCCCTCCCTCCCATGTCCCTCTTCCTTGGAATTTCCAGTATTACAGTTTGGCTCGCTGAAAAAACGCCTGTCAGAAGAGAGAAGGATCAGAAAACGTTACTATTACTGGCGTAGTGGCGGGGGGGAGTAGCTGGGGATCTGCTCCAATCGTACCTTTATATAATTCTTGAGGACCTTTGAATCTGGCTGCTGCAGCACCTGGCAGAGCTCCTGAAATGGACGGATCATTTAGTCATAGCGAGCATTACCTGGGATTGTTTCCTGTTTGAACAGAGCCGTACCTGAATGATGTCTGGGGTCACCTGCAGAGAGGGCAGGTACTCCTGCTGCAGGTACTGAATGAACTCTGGTCCCTGCAAACACATTGTTCAAGTCAATGAAGGCCAACACTTCAATACTCCCACAAACTCCATTTTAAATTAAGTGTCCATCTTTTAGGGGTGGGGGAAATCAATTCTGTTACAAATCTCAGGTCTTCGAGGTGGCGATTTGTAGAAATTATATCCATTTTTAAATATGAATTTAAATGCAGGTTGCTACAATTATGCTGTTCACATTTGTTACTGGCCCAGTTAATGTTATCATGAATGAGTGATGTACAGAGTCTGTTCCAGCACCGTTTCAGATTAAGTCCAAAATTTGGGCCAACTTTGGATCCTATACGGTAAACAGACACCTAGACCTAAGTATGGCCATCTAACAGCACACACTCAAAGTGACCCTCACCCTTTTCAGATGAATCATCTTCAGCGTCAGGGCACACTCAGACAATGTCTGAAACACAAAGTCATGTGTCAGGGGTAATAAGATGCTAAATTATGGTAAAGCCTTGAGGCCAAAGTTTGTATCTGGCAAACTGATGACGTACCAACATGGTTTGGGCATCTGACAGGTCAAAGGTCGACTTGAGAGGAGCCAAGAAGCAGGCTGGCACAATGTGTTTGTAGATAAAGTCCGGAAACCCCACTAATCCATCTTTTCCCCCTGTAAAGAGAAGGAATAAGGAGCACATCCACCAACCAGTGGAACCAGTGGAACCAGTGGAACCGAGTGTAACCCTGTATACATTGGCTAGAAGGACTTGGCCTAATCCATTGAGTTTAAATAGCTGTTTGTGTCATAATCATACACAATACTGTTATAGATATTTACGCAAATTAATATATACAATACTGTTATCATAGGTATTTGGAATTAATGTTTATGGATTACTAAAACGTCAAGAAAAATTCACTGAGTCCATAAATATAGTTTAAAACCCATTTAGAAATAAGAAAGTACGGCCCAGCTGGGTAAGGTGATGTTTCTTACCCCAAAGCTCTACCAGTTTGGAGAGGATGATGAAGCAGGTTTTCTGTGCTATGGGGTCAGGGATGTCGACAGCCCCCTGGATTATGGTGAAGAGGACCCTCTCAATGTTTTCCAGCTCTGGACGGACATACAACCCAGAGAACATCAACTGTATGCACAGGGCAAGGTCAGAGGTGACGGGCAGGGCCAAGCGATGAAGGACCCCGATGGCGTAGAGCAGTGTTTCCAAAGCCAGTCCCAGCCGGGAAGCGTTAAACTGGAGTATTTTTGGAGCTTGCCGAAAGATCGCAAGAATTCATACGTGACGCGCAAGCCAAAAGCAATACTAAAAATGATTTAGATCACATAAAAGCATATAATGCATAAATATTCGCGATATTTCTTAGTGTATATCTTTTATATTAAAAGTCTCCGTATACCGTCTGCGGCAGCACATGCAAGCAAGCGTTTCATTGTACATGGTACTCGTACACATGACAATAAAGAATGGAATGGAATGTCTGTCTCAGCATCCAGCCTCACTCATCTAACTCTTTGTGACTTTGGAATCTCACATTTCTCACAATAATTGTTAAACTTTTCAGTGCCATTAAATTTTGCTTTTTGATGCGTCCAAATTACAGTGCTCTCAGTGCGCACAGTAGTAATTTTGCACTTATAAGGGCATAATTTAGACTATTTGTACATTATATAAAAAGGTCTTGATAGGTGATGACTGTAATTCGACATGCAAAGGGCACTGGGATTGCAGTTAATCTCTCATTTGCGCCGTGTGGCGTGCCACACAAACAGTTTCACGTTATGAGATAAATCAAACTGCACCTGGTGTGTAGGTAAATGACTTGACCTTGAATGGGTCTCTAGCTCTGCTGGCTGGGGGGGGGGGGGGGGAAGTGAGTGAATATGGTTTTAACGCCTTTTTTATTCTGCTCATGGACATCAGTAAGCATCTGTTTTGCTGTGTTCATATATATATGAATATATATCTATCATACATAACTCGTTTCACTATGTTTATACATAAAATGTGTACTGTAATCGTACCAATGGCAATTACAGTGTAATAATCAATACTTTATGTAAAAGGACATATAATTTTTCCAATTTATCATGATAAACAATCATCCCTTTGAAATGTTTACTCCCATTATTCACATTAATTGAAAACTGAATACTATTATGAACAGAGATATGTGAGCAGGTGAGGCCCTCGCAGGACATTTTAGGAGAGAACTGAAAGGCCTTGTGTTCCAGGAACCTTGAAAAGGGAGCAAGACCGATGAAAGCCAAGCTGATAAAAAACAAAGAGACGAGCAAATGAGAAACATCTGGGCAGTTCATGTAGGGACATCACCCACCTGACAAAAATACACAGTGCACATGATTTTGTGATATCCTCAAAATGAGCAAAATACATTTCAGCTACTATTAATGGTAATTAAAGAAACCAATCATTACGTTAGCTAAATAGTATTAAGAATGCAAATATTTGATGTCATTGTATTTCAGCAAGTTTTACAAGCAATATATATAGGTTTTCATTAAGTTGCAGTTTTATCTTCATATTTTATTTCAAATGTTCATTCAGATTTAGCTTTGGTTAATGAAAACCCTGTTCTGGATCACTACAATACTACTTACACTTGAATTTTACTACATTTATTGCACTGTCTGTAAAAAGTTACTACTCCATCATTGTACACCATTACATCTATTTCTATGAGCCGCCCTTTATACTGGCTGTGGCTAGATGACTAAGCACTCTCTCACGCTTGCTGCTCACAGCCAATAGGAGCCCTCAAAGCTGGACCGTTTGATTCACTCACCCTGGTTGCCCATGACCTCGTTCATGCCGCTGCTGACCACAGTCTGAATGAAGGTGAAGTAGCTTCTCCTCAGCATCTGCTTCTCCAGGGCCGCCGTCTGGTCATTATCCTCAGCCGGCCGGGCCAGCACCTCGAAGATGGCCTGCACCAGTGGCATGAAGGCCTGCTGGAGGAACGGTGATACCTGGGCCTGTGGGGGAGGAGCAGGGGCCATTGCTGATGCAGCCAAAGAGGGCAGCCATGGAGCCATCAGGTCCTCCTCAATAATGCTGCCATTTGCAGTGTTCCTGTCAGGCCTTGAACATCCTGAGCTCATACCCACATGGATGTGGCGCAGTCCTAATTTACACTGCACCAGACTCAGACCTTCATTAGGGAAGCAACAAGAACCTAGACAGCAGCTTCAGTGGAATATGACTATGTGAACTTGGTAGGGGCTTTCTTGAAAATGCCTGTAACCTAACATAAATCCATTTTCAGCTCTTCTTTTTTTTTATTTTTTTATTTATTTATTTTTTTTAACTTTTAGCACTTAAAATCGTAACTGGCCATATAGACCTTTGATGGCCACATGGTAGCGACACTTCGCAGGATTCACCTTGAACTTGGCAGTGATCTGGTTGATTAGGGGGATGAACTCCTGCAGGTCCTTGGCCTCACAGTCCTTGAGCATGTGCTCCGAGGCAGAGGGGATGAAGGGCAGCACCTCTTCCTCTAGGCATATAATCATGCGGTGCAAGAAGGTGCGCACGCCACTCCGCAGCGCCTCCTTCTGGACGGGGCAGCTCAGCGCAGGCAGGAAAGTCTGCAGACAGTCACGGTAAACCTCAGAGCAGCCGCATTGCTTCACCGTCTGCTTGTTGCTGAAGGCCTTGCTGGTGCGGCTGTGTGGGCAGACAGGAAATCAGAGGTCATGCATCATCTCACCCCAGCACGGCACCATGCTGCACGTGTCCCCACCAGTAGCATGCAAACCTCAACTCCACTATAGACATAATGTCCTCAGCAGCATACCAGGGCTTCTAAAGACTCAAGGTGAGCATGCAAGATGAAATGTTATGCCCCATGACAGGCCACCAAGACCTCCAGTCAAACCAGAGCAGCACAAACTACCAACTTAGTTTGCCGGTCTTCATTTGCACCACAGGTAAAACAACCAACCAAGGAGCCTTGACAAACGCCATATATTACCCAAAAGGTTTCAGCTAAGCAATCCACAAAACACGAGAGTGGCTTTCGGACACGGGGTGCCGCCGCGGCCGGTTCTACCTGGCGAAGCCCACAGCATGGTTCAGGCAATCAGCCAAGCCGGCCTGTCGCTCCTCGTCCTGCTCCAGCATCAGCTTCCCCAGCAGCAGCTTGAAGGCACCCAGAAGAGGCTCCAGAAGGTTCTTCATGAGAACCTGCTTCCTCTCCACGGGGTACTCGCTGTTCACAATGAGCACGCCAGCCGTCTCAAAAATGAAGAGCTGGTCATCGCTGGTCAGCAGGGCTGGATAGCCATTCTCCTGAGGTGAGGGCAGAAGGACAGTTACAAAGCTGCGTAGACGGATACACTAACAGTGAAGCAGTTCTCTGCATACAACCGAACAAAGTTACTAGAATGCCATATTCAGTGAAAGCACATCACAGAAACGATATAAATGGTCTTTCACACTATTTAGCGACTGAGAATACTGTGGATTGCAAGTACTTGATGGCCATCTCAACCACATTGCTGTGAAGGTCGGCTCTTCCTGTTTTGACTTACAGGGGGCGAAAGTTCCAGGAGGTCCTGTATCCGACTGAGGATGTCTTCGATGAAAGCACTCATGTGCTTACTACATGGAGGAGCCAGAAAAAGAGGAAATCGTTCAGAGAATCGTTTGCAGAAGAGGAGGCTTGCTTTATCACAAGGCTGCACTTACTGCAAGGTCTTGACGTATCTCGAGAAGAGGTAGGCCACCCTGCTTCTCACTTTTGGGCTGCTGTGCCTTAGGCCACGATGGTCCAAGAACGCCATCTAGAGGAAGAGGAAAAAAATAGTTTCATGCTATTTTCACCACGTCAATGTGCTTCAAAATATACGGAGCCCTTAAATACCACCATACAATATTCAGCTACATTAAGAGAGGGTAGGAGCTACGAGCTACACACTACAGAGTGGCAGCTTGGGACAACACCCACCAGGACATTTGGAATGTGTTGAGGCTCCACGATGAAGAACTTGTCATAGCGGACAACAGTTTCAAAGAACTCCAGGGTCACAGAAGTGTGCTGGTACTCACTAACTCCACAAGTGACCAGCTGAGTAAGACAGAGTACGGACATGTCAAAGTTAACACCCTGTCTTACCATTACAGCCAATGTACTCATCAAGACTACTGCTGAAATTCTACTACAGCATTAGAAACCACTGAAGGTCGGTCCTCTCATCGCTAAACCGCCCACTCAATTTTCAAATGGTGAAAAAGCTTCTATAAATTACCAATAGCACAAGCGTAGCATTCAAAAGCATGGCATGCATAGAGACAACACAGTTCTGCATGAACCTTAGGCCAAGTTACAGCCAATGGTCATCTGTCCAGATGACTCTCCAAGGGGAAGGCAAAAGATATAGTTCTGCAAGCAGGGGGCTCTAAGCATTGCGCAGAATGCGTCCCCCGATGAAAACACCCACCGTCCTCATCATGTCCTGAAGGGCACTGGCCTTGGTGCTGTCCCCAGAGAAGTGCGCCCCCTGCGAGGCCGGCAGTGCCTCCCCCAGCATGTACAGCAAACGAATGGCTACCTCCACCTCCATGAAAGGTGCAGTCTGCCAGCTTCTAGATGGATGTGTGCAACACAGGGGACACACACAAACACACAGGACACACACAGAGGAGACTAAACAGCATGTCCCTGTGTGACCAGGTGGGAATGAAACACGAACGGCTCATGGACAGTATGAAATTCCTTGTCACTGCGAGCTCCAGGTTCAGCATTCATCATTAATAGCAATTATCTCAATATGGGTTTAAGGCTTACGAATGGAACAAAAAACAGACAATGAACATCTCGTCACACAGCTGGCAGTTGTGCGAGAGCCAGGGAAGGTTAGAGAGGAGACTAATGGCCTACTGCATGGTGGTGTTGAAGACCCGGCGGACAGCCTCCAGCAGCAGCTCCGGGGACACCTGGGCCAGACGGTCCAGCAACAGCTTCAACTGCTTCCTGTACTCCACAAACATGGCCTCGTCCTCCCCCTGCAAAGTACAGGACGTGACAGAATGTTCCAGAAGGAAGGAACTCATCCAAGCATGCAACAACTAAGGTTGGTTTGAGTTTATGCTTGCTTACAGCCTGAGAGTGTTAAATTAAGATAGTTAAAGTAGTAATTACAGGAAAGAACTAAGCCTGCTATCTTACTCAGAAGTAGGCATAAGTTACTAACAGCTTGTTGTCATCTTTGCATTTTCCTACACTGGAAACAAGCAAGAATTATCCAACTGCTTGTCCGTTGCAGGGGTGCAGGAGTCCATTCGATCCAGCACAGGGCACAAGGCAGGGATACACCCCGGACTGGATGACAGTCCTTCACAGGACACATGCAGTCACAATCATGCATGGAGAGAATTTACAGTTGCCGATTCATCTATTCGCACATTTTTTGGGGGCTCAGGATGAACCCAACACCGAGCATGGAGGATATCTAAAGAACACATCAAGTAAAGAAAAACATTACCTCATTTTCAAAGTTGTATTCATCATCATATGTCAGCTTCTTCATCACAGCTAGCATGACTGCCTAATGTTAGTGGAAAAGCAAACTAGTTAACTCACCAAAAATGAACAGCGAGCCAAAGGTCTACATAAAAAGGCGCTCAGGCACACCACAACGCCTCTGGACCTTACCTCCACGTTGGACTTTTGCTGGTCCGAAAGAACTGGAAGCTGGGGAACACAAATAGATTAAAACTCCAAGTAACCGCTAAGATCCCACCACACAGGGGAAGATGAGGAATAGTGCACAGTGATTTACCGTCACCCGGCAGATTACGCCTACCTGCTTCAGGATGTGCAGGTAGTCGTAACAGAAGCCCACCACATTGGTGGAGATGTCGTCGTCCTCGTGGACCAGCAGCTGCAGCATGAGTGCCACTTTAGCCTCCAGAGCACGCAGAGCCTCCTGGGCGTTCTTTACGTCTCCAACCTTAACCAGCTTCGTCCAGCTGGTGATCAGGGCCTGGCCCATGCCGTTCACCAGCTTGGAGAACTTGGCCAGGAAGTCCACGTCCTCCTCCTGCAGACGGGACTGATGTCAACCAATCAGAGGCCCAAACAGCTTCGCCCTCACACATAAGGGTTAAACTCAATCATGTCCTTAGAGGAAGGCCTTATCCGCACTGCCCGTGTGCTGTAGGTGTACTGTGTTCGACTTTGACCTTGACATTATTTGGTTTTAATTTGGTAAATCCAGTACTGAGAACCAATTTTAATATCCGGCATTTTATATCTTATCGCAAATGATGAATGACTTTATGGTGCTTTAAAAATAAAAGATTATGAATAGGAAACATGGAACACTGATGGATGAATTAATCTAGCCATTTAAGTCCTCTGGATCAAAAAAAGGGGCATAGTTAGGTTGCCTTACAATATGAAATATTATAATGCATGTCCTGTACCATCAATATCCCCGGCCCCCATCCCAAAAATTTGTTGGGAGCTGGCACCCACCCTAGACATTACAAGATCTTCCTGTACTAAAAAAATAAACGTCCCGTATTGAATTAATAGGCGATTTGTTCCGAATTCTCACATCGAGACCCAAATGCAATTTATTCTGGACCGCCATGACCTCCCACCAAGCCAAAAAGAATTCCGGGGTAGTGTCTCTTGCCTTTGTATTGCTGATGGAAATTGGCCCTTAGAGAGAGAAAAAAAAACTGGGGAACCCTGGCCAGCATGATGAAGACCAAGATACCTGTTCCACGTTGAAGAAGCCAGCAGTCTGCAGCACCTGACACAGAGACTCCACCAGCTTGGTCTTGTCGATGGGGTCCATGCCCTTGTTGACAATTTCAAACAGGCAGTCGCAGGCCTCCTCTCGCAGGACCTCCACCGACATATGACTCAGAAGCAGGCTAACAAACCTGAAATGTAGGTCTGCAACAGTCAGGCTCTACCACCCACCAGGCTGAGTTGGTGAAACGGCAGTGTCATGTGCATTTATGATTAATTATAATGATACTAGAGCATCATCGTTTATCAAAAAATAATTTAAATGATGCAATGGAAAAAGGCTTCAGAGAAATTTATCATGGAAGATTCCAGGTTAAGCCACACGCTTGCATATTTATGTGATAAACACTGGATGCAAGCCAGTACTGTTAATCTCCCTTTGAAAGTTCACTGTAAATCTTTTAACAGGTGATCAAGATAGGTCATACAGCCTATTCAACCAAAGGGACAAAACAGGGATTTGAACACTCCCTCGTGCGAGGCGCTCCTTAAGGGCGCAGCCTACCTGTCGTTGGCAATAAGACTGAGGTCGATCCAAGACACGTAAGCCCCCACCACCTCTAGGCACTGGCACGTGAGCTCAGAGTGACTCTGCTGGTAAGTGTGCAGGATCTGGTACCAGGACTCGACCAGGCTGGGGATACACTGCTCCCTCATTCGGTCCTTGATCAGGGTGTTCCTGCGCGTCTCCTGATGGGGGCAGCAGGAGACAGATGTCAGGGTTTGCAGTGTATGGCTGGGCGATATGACGATATTATCCGTAAATAGCGATACCAGACAAGTAACCTGCCGTCGATACTAGTGATGCTCCGAGTGATCAGCAGCCGGTTAAAATCGACTGACCTTCAGCCTTAATTACTTGATCGGTGGCCTTTGACTGATCTAAAATACCAATATTGTGGATGAGATAGAATATGTGCGTTTGAGACTTAAAATATGTGCATGAAGTTTCAATGTCACTATTTAGTCTCCTGTCTGGCAGTGTTACCATTTACCTGTTAAAGATGAAAGATTTGTAATTTGCAACATATGTGCAAAAGTCGTCGCTCATGGAGTATCGTTTGCTGAAGTATTCATTAGACATTTGCAGTCTCCACCCAGAGGAGTATGAGAAATAGGAGAGCCTGAGTATTTGTGCTCCATGTACGAGTGTGGAGGGTGAGCGGTTGTTCAGTACAACTGCACAAATTTTGGATGAGAAGAATACTTTCTCCAAAAAATGCAGACGTTTATATTTCTTAAGGAAAAACCTACCATCGTTTCTTCTAAAAACATAGGCCTGTCACCAAGAGCCAAATTTTGACTCGTTTATTTTTTGCGGTAGTAAGTGGCCACTGTATTTTTGTTAAATACTGAAAACATTTATTTTAAATTATTTGAGATTCATTGTTAAAGCAAGCCTCTTCATTTTATCTTTTTCCACCAAGAGTGGCAGGCTTGCAGCTATTTAAGAGCTTCATATATTTGTGAAGGGTGGCACGTTGGCGCACTGGGTAGCACCGCTGCCTTACCATTACAACCTCACACCTCTGGGACAGCAATTTGAGTCTCTGCCCTGGCACCATGTGTCATTTTGGGGGTTCCCTCTGGGTTCTCCGGTTAACTCCGACAGTCCAAAAACATACTAAGGTGAACTGGAGTTACCAAATTGTCTGTAGGTGTTGAATCGTGTGTTTGCCATGTGATGGGTTGGTGCACTGGGTTATTCCCTGCCTTGTGCCCCTAGCATCCGGGATTCCCCGCAACCCTGAATAGGACAAGTGGGTACAGGAAATGAATGGATGAATGGATGGACGGACAGACGTTCCTGAAAGGCACAGCCATTCTGACAAAATGATTTTGATTCTGGGTTCAGGGTCGCCCCCGAAACAAGGGAGGGAGGGAGGGAGGGAGAGAGAGAGAGAGAGAGAGAGAGAGACCAGCTTTTAAGATTGTCCTTGCCTCGGAAGAATGCTGGATGTCGCGGTCCACCACCTCGGCGTCGATAGCCATCAGCATACGCAAGTACAGGTCCACACCCCGTGGGTTCAGCCCAATGAGGGACAGGATGTCAAAGAAGAACTTGGGCCACTGAGTGAGGTACTCTGTCACGAAGGTCAGGGCGAATACCTGTGCCGCCTTGTTGCGGATGAAGACCTTCTCCGGCTGGGCACTCATCAGCTGTGACCAGGACAGGCAGGAGGGTCAGTAACAAAACACTCCTTACAGGCGGCATAGGTGGGCAAAAGGGCAGCGTGCAATCCAGCAGCCGCCAGGCGACGGTGCTTCCCATGCTGTACCTGCAACTGCAGCCATTTCATGAGCGTCTCACGGATGAGCTGCTGCTGCGTTGCGTTGAGGGTCCCATGCCTGCGGAAACACGGCGACGCTCCATCAGCGACCAGCAAAATCGAACCCACCATCAGCCAGCAGTCCCATTTTAACTACAACCGACCAGCAGGTGGCGCTGCTTAAAAGGCTGTAATACTTGGGTATTCAGCTTGCCACCTCAGTCAATGGACACAATTCTGTGCAGCAACCCCCCCAGTCTCCCCGAGCAACACTTACCTGAATTTGATCTGATGCTCCAGCACTTGGAAGCAAAAGAACTTCACATGGTCGTTGCTGGGAAAGAAACGCGTCAACGGGATTGGTTAAACCCAGCTGAGCGTGACAAGAAATCTGTCTTTGGACGTGGATTCCAAAATACAACATTCCAAACAGAAGAATGAATAAAACCTGTTTCCGTGACACCATATTCACACAACCTGAAACGCTGTTAAGGTATGGGCCCCAGCCTTATGATGTTTGCAGACCAGACTACGTCACACAAAAATTTCAGCGGACTGATCCGCGATTTTATGTTTAATAATTTCTGTCTTATATATGACCAGAATGCATGAATATGAGGGGCCCTAAAACAGTAAAATATATAGTTTAGTTTTGGAAATTAACCAGCACCTTTGGGAAACCCCCAGCATTCCATAGCACGGTGGAATACTGGCCAAGGACTAGAGGCTGGAAACCCCTAAGTTCCTACGCTAACGTACCTTAACTCTAGACCATCCACTCCAAGCAGACATCCCCGCTCACCCACCTGTAAACGCCTTTGGCCAGGGCCTCAGCACACACCTGCCAGGCATCAGGAGACTCCTTCAGCTGCTCAAAATAAGCGAGAGCCTAGGAGAAAGACAGGCACCATTTTGATGAATATTTTAACACCATAGAAAGAAAACGATTTCCACAAGCAAGAAAACCAGTTTGACAAAGGTAGCATCAGATCAGAGGACCCATCAGAACCAAATAGGCTTATCGAAACTGCCATACTTGGCTGCAATCGAACCCCAACTGATACTTTCATAGGGACACTTAGGGAACAGCTAGTCAACGGAAGACATTCCCCTTATCAATAGAATATGAAGAGACCCCCGCCCCCATTCAGAAAAGGCTAACCATTTATACACCCAGTGTGCAAAGTCCACCCCGACAATCATATAAGTAATAGTTTTAATACACAGCTGGCTTCGTAATTAATGCAGGATTCAAAGATTTTTATTCGTCACTTGCAATGTATAGTCAGACAATAAGCTGCAGTGAAACGAAAGGTGGTCGACTGCACCACAACAAAAACAGTAATAAAAAGGATAAAACTGAGCTACAGAAAACAACAACTATATAAGGAACAGAAAGTTACACTGAAAAAGACAGAGCAAAGAAGTGCAATATGAAGTTTCACCCTCTAAACTATCTGCGACTGCTTGTGAGGAAGGCAGCATATTCTCTAAGGTTTTAAGTGAAATCAAAGCAAACCTTCAAGTCCAGGTCTCACGGTCTCAGGGTAAACACCCTGCCGCACTCCGCACGCCCAGGGGACTTACTCTCTGCCTGTAGCTGGCATCGGCATTGGGGTTCAGCCCGAGCAACGCCTGCTCATCCATACCGGCAGCAGACACACAGAACGATGGGGATTACGTCTCTTCCACTGAAAGTTTGTGCTCTTCCACCCCTGTGGGGGCTTCAATCATCTGAAAGAGGAGTGACAGCGCACAGGAGTGAGTGCATGGCGTATGCAAGTGCCAACAAGGACCCAGCTTACCTCAGCAGAAGCGCACAAAGCCAAGAACGACCAATTGATGACTAAAGCCCGCAAGTTTGGATATACTCCAAGATAACCAGAGCACGCTCATTCATTTGCTGTGAAAACACTGGCATGCGGTGGTAGTGCGGATGTGAATATGCAGTCTGTTCCTCCATTTATAGACCTGAAAAGATTTAAAGCATTTTCAAATACCACGTAATTTATTCCGTTTTATGCATACTCAAAATGGGCGTCCGATAAATCTAAAATGCAGCTTTACGGAAACAAAAACTGACGCCGAAGTCACAGGCGCGTGGCCGGCTGCAAGGTCACGTGATCCGCACAGCACTAAACCAACGTGGCCTCCGGGTGAGCAGCATCATACCTATCGTTACTATTAAAGTGGCACCGGTATGACCAAAAACTGCGAGATAAAACAAGGATTTATGTAGGAAACGGAAAAGAGCGTCATACTTTTAAACAAGAGGTAGATCCACCATACATTATCAAACACGATTACGTATAATCTATTTTAAATGTATATTAAAATCTTTACAAGTTATTCTCGAAAGAAACTAATGTAGTTTAGAGATCTGATATGCAAGTATAACATTTAACCATTTAAACTTGGTTAAATGCCCTAAAAATACTGGTTCCATATGGCTCAGGGTAATCGATACAAAAATTAAACTTGCATTTACAGTTTTGCAGGTACTTTTCAGCACAAACCCATAAAAGGGGCAGCGATCGGACCCAAATATCACAGCCGCGTTAAATGATTTCAGCTGCAGGTGACTCAAAACAACAATGCTGTCCTACGGCGCGATAACTTACACGACTGTAACAAACCTCAGGTCGTTCCCTCCTACTTATTCTCTATTATTTTGGAAGGAGATTGGCGACGGTTACGATGAATTCTCTCTGCTGTCGGGTACAACTCCGGACCCAGCCATCTTGCTACATGTCGCCACTCCGCATAACTCCCAAGTTGATGCAACTGCGATGCAAGAGAACTGACGTGCGCGACTCGCCATCACGGCCACGCCGCACGCCTTTACATCCCGGGAATTGCGACACGGCAGATAACATACACACTCCTTAAGTTGTAACAAAACATACAGCCGCCCCGTGTCCAGAAACGGCGTGCAGTCTTCCCGGCGTCTACTTTCGCGCGTTGGCACGCCGCTGCCAAGGCAAAGTCTCCGAGGCCCGTACGCCGATCTTACCGCCGCACGACCAAAAGCATTACATAGTGACGGCAGCTACCTTCCCGACTGGCGATTTAGCTCATGGCTCCCCTTAGTTAGCTCCCGGGGATCGCAGACAGCGGGCGGGCTGAATGGAGGTGTGCTGCGTGTCGGCTCAATGCAGACGGAAATCGGTTGCACGCTGGGTCACGACCACAGGAAGAGATCCCCCCCCTTGCCACAACCCGGCTTGACGGTGCCTCCACCCCGCCCGGTGGATTGCTCCTTTAGGCAGGGTGGAGGAACGCGTATAGTAATGCTGTAGCCCGCTGGATCAGTAGTGTGTGCAAACTGAAACTCTGTAATCGAACTTTAAAGTTATAGTCCGCAAATGAGAAACGGCACCGTGAAATCATGTAGATTTTCCGTAACTTTTTCTTTTATCTTAACTGTTTGTAACTTGATTTTGTAGGATTGGGATACTCATTAGAACTGGAGAAAATATCAATTGGTTTTAATGTGAGAATATTTTACCCTTTCATGTGTTAAACAACCCACGTTTCACTAGAAGCCAACTCATCCTTTATGGTAAAGCGTGGAACCAACCCTCCAATCACTAACGAAGATGTTAGCAATCCACCAATCACCGATTAGCCCATAAGCGGTGCGCCAATCAATGAAAGGCATAGAATCCGCTTTTCCTGTCAGAAGGTTGACGCGTCAATTCCCCGCCTTTCTACTTCCTCTTTTACAGTGGCAGTGAGCAAGAGACACTATGAAGGCGTCTGGCACAGTATGTAATGTTTAAAAACCCATATATTGTGCGGAAGGCCGCAAACAAGTCGTTTTTGTTTAAATCTAAGTGTGTGAAGAACTCGTTGATGTGAACCCTTCCTAGGTATTCGATGAACAAAATAACTTCTTGTTGTTTAAGGCTAGGAAATGAGTGTAATGGCAACATGGCGTCTGATTTTGCGTTTCAAAACCATGTGGCGAAGAAGGGAGACGCGCCTGAACAGCCGGGTCAAGGAGAATTACTTGATCCTACTGCCGATACGAATCCTGTAGCTATAGTTAATTGTTTTAGTGTCTACACGTCAGAATTTCAGGCTTCGTTGGATTTTTACCAAATCCACATCGTATCACTACTTGTGAATGTTGCCTAAGAATGTAATGTCCCTGCCTTACGTATTTGAATCTTTTATAAAACCAGTACGTATAAGCTAATTATAACCACATAGGTAGTTTCAGTAGCTTATATGTAACTTTTGTTCCTGCTAGTATTCATATCCGTAGGGTACGTTTATACGTTAATTTGGCTTCATTTGGGGATTCTTTAGATTGCAAATAATTATCCGAAACCTTTGAAGAAGCAATTATGGACTTAGTGTGTGTGGCATTATGTTTTGTCAATCAAATACTTTTTTTGACATATAAGATCTAAGTAGCTTCCAGGTTGAAACTGCATCATGTAAGGTCCCTAAGTGGCCTGCTCAGCTACTGGTGGACGTGTGTGATGTCAGCCCCATCTTTTCTCCGCAGCTTAGGGAGTACAAGGTAATTGGGCGTCTCCTGCCCTCTGCCAAGAATCCCACCCCTCCTCTGTACCGCATGAGGATCTTCGCCCCCAACCATGTGGTGGCCAAGTCTCGCTTCTGGTACTTCGTCTCCCAGCTTCGCAAAATGAAGAAGGCATCCGGAGAGATAGCCTACTGCGGACTGGTTTGTTTCAACTAATAACACTAAAATCTTTCTGATTAACATGGTGACAGCGAGTTAAAAAAAAAAAACTGATTCTTGCCAACAAGTAAAAATCACTTTAGATATTTTAGTCACTAATTTGTTGATTTTTAAGATGTCCCACAATGTCGCTCTGTGTCTGTTTAAACAGTAGCTTCCAAAATTATTAGTATAATGTCCATCCCTGGAAACTGAACAGGTGATTCTCCTCCTCCTCAAGGTACATGAGAAATCCCCTCTGAAGGTGAAGAACTTTGGCATCTGGCTTCGCTATGACTCTCGCAGCGGCACCCACAACATGTACAGGGAGTACAGGGACATGACCACCTCTGGGGCCGTCACCCAGTGCTGTAAGTACTAAAGGTGTAAATCACAGCTTTCAATATTGGGGTTAGCAGTCGAAACGAAACAAGTATGACAGTAGTCTTCTTGGAGAGGTGTTTTTTTCTTTTCTTAAGAAAAACGAAATGGTCAACGTGTTCAGGAGATTGTGCTCTGAGCGTAGCGTCCTATGTCACCTGCCGTACTAAACACACGCTCTGAAGGTACGCTAGCTTGCGAGCTACTTATAAATGACCAAGTCAAAATGATCTACCTACTATAAAAATGCAAAACATATATTTATGTATACAAATATTGAGTATTCTTTAATAATATTATTTATTATTATTACTATTATTATTAATTTCCCTTTGGGATAAAGTATTTTTGATTTGAACTGGGATTTTAGTTCCTTCTTTCTGTTTCTCAGCTTGCTTTTCGGAGGGAAGTTAATGTCGTAGTTTTTATGAACGGTCCGAAAATGCCGTTCCACATTTCCCTTATTCGGAATAGCAACGGTAGACTTGACAGATGAGGCAAATGCACTTTGAATCTGACATGGTGGGTAAAAACAGTCCTCCTCCCATTCCGTATGGAAGTGGTAGTTTTTGGCTTCTTACTTGGTCCAGCTCCCCCATTCATATTTATACTCTTTCTTAAGTTTAGTAGAAATAAATTGAAGTCTAACTAGGCGACTCGGTAGCTTGCTAGAGATTTGCAGCAGCTGGCGCAGTTGAACATGTCATCCATTCTTGGTTTAAAATTTTTTTTTATTCTGTACGATCTACCCACACTACCATTGCGATCGACCCGTAGATTGCGATCGACGTATTGGGCACCCCTGGTGTAGACCATGTGTACATCTCGGTGGATCATGAAGACAATATTGGCACAGGCGAGAAAATTGACATTTATGTGGTCACGTTGATGCACCGGATTGTTTGCCGTTTAGTCGATACATCGATACAAATTGATGCATTGTCACACATTGCTCATGTTGAATGATGATCATTCTCTGGCCTGGGAACTGACTCTGATTATCAAGCTGCTGAATGCTGCACACGGGAATAATTTGAGGAAAACTGCTGAAGTGCAGCCTGACAGCCTTTCAATATTTTTCTTTTCTGGGTGTTTTTATGTACTGCATTATCAGGTTTCACATTGATTCATGCCAGCATGCATCTCTTATCTGTGCACATTGCTGTGACTATTAAGACTTTCATAATAGGTATGGCAGAAGTGCTTTTTGATTAAGGGCATACATGATGTTTAAGGAGATTCCACCCAAAAACAAATATAAGCAATGGCTATTCACACTCCTTTGGGTGTGAAGGATGTGCATGTACTTTGAACATGCCGCTAATTTTCTATTAGTGCTTGCTGCGCGTGTTATGTTACGTGTGTTTACAAATTTTACAGTAGATATAGCTAATTAAAGAAAATGGATTGAAGATCGTAGAAGGCATAGTTAAGCTAGATTTTGAATGTGCTTCTACATATTTGTGCAAGGTTTATTCATTGGCGTTGGTTCCATTTTCGTAATTTGTTTATCCATTCAGCAGACACACAAAGAGCTTTTAGAAGTTTGTATAGACTTTTGATTAATGCATAGCAATATAGAGTAAGTCTACTGCACCTGTTAGTCTACAGTCTTCAAACTCTAAGTTTGTTATTGTCAGTTTTGTGAGTCTCAAGTTATTGTGCATTTTAGGAATTGTCTAATATCACAGCAGAGTTGAGGGTGGTGGAAGGCATTCAATTGCTTAAGCTCAATTTGGTTTGATTCCATGTTGCTTTTGAGTAATAGAGCTTCATCGTGCGATTTTTTTTTTTAAAGCTGATGGTGTGGGCAGGCAGGAAGTGAGACTATGAGGTAAAGCAGTGTGTACACAAACCCAAAGGCCGTTATTCGCCCGTATGACGGTCTTGCCACGTGTGCGCAGATTGAACGGGATCTTGTCGCCTTTCATATGCTGTTGTGCTGATGGAAGTGAAATCAAGGTTCTACAGTCCAAACATATTATGTACCATCAATGGTTCACCGCTAATGAGACCTGAAATGGCAAGTTATGCGGAGGCTGGCGTGAAATTATGGAACTGCTGGGAGTTCGTGGGTGTAAGGTGTGATAATTCTCATTAAGAGATGCACCATGTTAATAATGTGACTTCTAATAAAGCTTGTCGTTAATATGCTTGCAGCAAATTTATGCCCATTTTTGCACTGATTCACTAGTGCTAACCTAAAATTATTTTGCTTGATAGACAGTCCCTTGGTGTTGAGTCCTTCGTAGCTGCTCCTAATATGCCTCACATCCATTGTATTATTGGATGGCACTGAAATTCTAATTACTGATGACCCTTTAGCATGTTTTTGATTTCTCAGGGCTGTTGAGGCTTTTTAGTTTTTCAGCGACCTTGTAGATATCAAGGGCATAGCACAGTTTTCACTACCGATGTCTGAGTCTCCTCTGGCCCCCCCCCCCCCCCCCCCCCCCAAAGGGCCCCCGCCCCCCCCCCCCCACCCCCCCCACCAAAAAAAAAAAGCACAAAGATAACA
>JAODKC010000001.1:28528721-28564867 GCA_026777985.1 Mormyrops attenuatus
GTTTTTTGTTTTTCAGGGTCCTTTTTATTTTAAATGGCCTTGGACCCTTTTCCCCTCCCCTTTCTGCCTCCCCACCCCCCCCCCCCCCCCCCAGACCGTGACATGGGGGCCCGTCACCGTGCACGAGCCCACTCCATCCAGATCATGAAGGTCCAGGAGATCGCCGCTAACAAGTGTCGTCGACCCGCCATTAAGCAGTTCCACGTAAGCAGAAGCAGCCGATTTGCAGCACCTCACACTGTCACTGAGAAAACGTGTCCAGGGCACTATAACATCTATGTGCTGTGTGTGTGTGTGATGTTACTGCTGCTTTTCAGTTTGAACATGCAGTTTGTGAACAGCAGTCTCAGGTGCTTCACCATGTCTGTAAATGGTGCAGTGTGGACTTCTCCAGTTGCTCCTGATTAATACCCATGGTGTCTTCTCCATGTTAGCTGTCATTCATCCTGACCATCATTGCTTGAAATCTCATCCTTATAAATGAGAGCCGTTATATATTTAAACGGGGTTTTCCGTAACTGCGCTGATCTGACATTAATTACAACAGATGTCATCTCCAGCCGTCTGGGACAGGCTAGCAGTGCAATCCTGTCTTCTGACTGTCTGGGTAAATGGCCCCTCTTTTGTTCCTAGGACTCCAAGATCAAGTTCCCGCTGCCCCACAGGGTCCTGCGTCGCCAGCACAAGCCACGCTTCACCACCAAGAGGCCAAACACTTTCTTCTAAAGGGAGTGTTAATGTTTTTCAGAATGTGCTTGAGAATAAAAAAAAAAACCTTAAAAATCAGTCATGTTGTTATTTTGCAACTAAAACTTTGGACCAGAAGTAAAGGCGTTAATTATATTATGTACCACATGAAAGTAATACAATACACAAAAAATCATGAGTGCTTTGTTGGTCATGTTCACAGGGATAGAACTGATGCCTTTTCTTTGCAGGACAGTGGCGTTTCTCCCTGGGGCATGACCTTTTTTTTTTTTTTTTTTTTTTTGAAGGAAGATTGGCATCGGGGCTAGGATACTCTGGGCTAGGCTTAAAATGCTTGGGGCTATAACGACACCGATGGTGCAGGTGCAATAAAAGATATAAAGTAGAATGTAAAAACAGAATGGTAATTAAATGGAGACCCATCATAAAAATATAGTTAGGCATATATTTCAGTCCCTGGTGGATGCTCAGCATCCGGACCCGCCTTCTGTTGGCAGGTGTTGTGCAGTCTACGTGGCGTCACTTTGGTAGTCATGGCGACGCGCTGTCCCATCCCGTCACATCGGACCTCGGAATTAAGCGAAGAAGACGGTCCGACAGACTGAAGGCTCCTACTGGCCACTAAAGAGCGCGCTGGCTTCCGTTTATTCGGGGGTAATGTTAAAACATTGCGCTTTGAAAATGGCCTGTTTAGGTTTTGCGGTTTGGATTAGCTATGTGTAATTTAAAAACCAAGTGGAAGTAAAGAATTATAATTAACTTTTAAAATTTTAATTGTAAATATCTTATGTTCTTATGTAAATATTCATGGCTACGGCGTTTGTATCATGAACAGTTTTACATTTTAGGTAAGTTTTATAAAAGCGTTTGCATATTTGAATAATTTCAACACGCATATGAAGCCGTGTCGGCATAGAATTGCAAATATAATAATGGACTAAAACGAGTTACGTTCTGAAAACTAAATTTGAGGAAAAACTAATATGCTTCACGTCATTTGATGAAGCCTTTCCGTGTCCAGAATCACGCTAAGTGTTTCAGTTTTAAGGAATTAAGTATGCGTAGTTGAACTGAGTAAATCTTAAAGAAATTCAAATAAATTAAGAAATAAAAAATTGTGTAGAAATATCGGTAATTATAGACTAAGGTGTTATGATTCATGAATTTAAAGTATGAGAGATGTCTGGGGCAGCTGGCTGAATGAATTTAAAGTTGGTACAAAGGGAGATCTGGTGCTGATCCGGGTCGGACAAATATTACACCTGGATTGAGGTCGTCTTTGTAAGTACTGTATACTAAAGCGCCGATGGGTAGAAGTGGTCCGCGATTCTGTAAAATTTGGTATTAATCCGATACTAAGTAAATACAAGGCCAGTATCGTCAATACAGATACCGATACTTTTTACTTATAGAAGCAGCTTATGTACTTTCATGTAGGGGAGAATTTATGCGGTGAATGCACCATCAATATGGTAAATCTGAATACATTTTCATGACCACTAAATGATTTTGTGATTTTTGCTTTCCACTGTTAATTAGTTAATCATGTGCATGTTAAAATTCAGGATTTAAACAAAAAAAATATTTTTTATTACTGCAATGGACTGAATTTGCAAGCATGAAATTATAATTAAATTATATTGATTATAATTCACATAATTATTCCTGTAGAACGAATGTATTAAAACTTAAATTCTTCTATTTTAGTTTTTGTTCAGAAACAATAATATAACGAAATGTATCCGTTTCCTTACACTGCTTGTAGCGCCAGATTCCGTCAACATGCCGCAGGAAATTCTTTTACTATGCAGTATACATGGTGTCAAGTGTTTTTAATGTCTTTCTACTTAATACAGGTATTAACACTTTGAAATGTTTTTTTCAAGGATGTATGACTATGAAGTGATGAAGGTTGTGGTAGTGGTGCTGACAAGAATAAAACTACTTTCACCCCTGGACATGTAAATAAAATATTACTATCCCCACTATATAAACTACTTGCATATTCTTTGCCTCTCGGAACTGACACTGCCAGTGACCTCAGTCTGAGGAACATTCCAAAGGTACAAACAGCATTAATATACTATCGATGGTGCAGAAGTGTTCCTCAGAGTCCATTTCTGTACCTCTGTACCTTCTGTACAATTACCTACATCTAAGGGTACACCTGGCAGACCCTTGAGGGTACAGCCCCAGTGACAAGCAAAGGTACAAATTTTTACCCTTATTTTGAGAGTGTAGTTTGCCCGTGGCGCCTGGACTGCCCCTGTACCTGTTTGCAATGTTTCTGAACAGGCTCCTCTATTCTACCCCTTTTAGAGTGCAGAGTAGTCCAGTGGTTCTGGAATGACCACTGTGCAGCAGAACTGTTAAGATGTCACTAAATTTCAAAGCTGGAAAACAAATAAACCTCTTTACCTGTTTTGTAGTAGTTATCCAAAGCTGGCCTGATTTAGGTGCTGGGCCATAAATTGGCATAATATCAACATGTAGTCGTCATGGCAACAGATCAAACTTTGCGACCACCAGGATAGCAAGGACAGTTTGAATAAAGGTCTTGGAATCCGTTATTGTGGTTCCTGCATACAGAGAATGTTTTCTTTGCAGGTTAGAGGGTACTTTCTATAATATTTGTGACTACAGTGTGCACTAACTGAACCAGGCCAATAGCTCGGTTTAACAACCTCAGGCCCTTTCATCGCTTAGATTTTCAGTTATTGGTGTTTTGTGGAATATTTAACAGTCAGCTGGACGCAAAATGAGGACATGAAAGCATTGACCCTCACAAGGGTGGGGCTTTTATGGATCAGTGCACCATATTCTTGGTCATTTTTGCTGTGATTGGTGTAGACCAACCAATCTCTGATCACTGTTCCGTGCAGCAGCCATGGGGAATGAGCGGTGTGTGATGGACATTGTGCAAGCAAGGAGCCAAGGATTCCCTCTCTCTTCATCCTCAGATGGGTGTTCATTAAAGGACTGGTTTCCTCAGTGGGCAGGGGGTAAGATTTGCTTTTTCTGAAAAGGTCTGGGCCCAAGTTGCTGTTACTTGTATCAGAAGCACGTGTCACTCACTGCACATATCCCTTCAGGGATAAATGCTTCTGAAATGTGCATTTAAAACTGAACTGAAGTTAATCTGACTGACATGCACTCTCTGGCCACTGTCTAAGGTACACCTTGCTAGTACTAGGTTGGACCCCCACTGCCTTCACCACTGCTTTAATTCTTTGTGGCATAAATTCTACAAAATGTTGAAAACATTCCTTAGAGACTTTGGTCCATGTTGACATGATAGCATCATGCAGTTGCTGCAGATCTGTCGGCTGCACCTTCATGCTGTGACTCTCCCGTTCCATCACATCATAGGTGCTCTGTTGGATTGAGATCTGATGACTGTGGAAGCCATTTGTGTACAGAGAACTCACTGTCATGTTAAAAAAAACAGTTTCAGATAATATGATTTTGTGACATGGTGTGTTATCTTGCTGGAAGTAGCCATTAGAAGCTGGGTACACTGTGGTCATAAAGGAATAGACATGGTCAGCAGCAATACTCTGGTAGGCTGTGGCATTTAAACAATGCTCATTTGGTACTAAGGGGCCCAAAGTGCGCCAAGAAAACATCCCCCACATCATTACACCACTACCATCAGCCTGAATTGTTGATACAAGGCATGCTTTCGTGTTGTTTATGCCAAATTCTTACCCTACCATCTGAATGTCGCAGCAGAAATTGAGACTCACCTGACTATGCAACGCTTTTCCGAATGGATTTTCAAATCCATTGTCCAATTTTGGTGAGCCCTTGCCCGCTGTAGCTTCAGTTTCCTGTTCTTAGCTCACAGGAGTGAGCTAATAAAGGTGTACCTAATAAAGTGGCCAGTAAGTGTATAACAAAATTTCATCGAATCACTATGCATTCGGATAGATATTGGAATCATGTTAAGAAAATTCTAAATAAAAATGCGATATGAATTAAAGTGAACTAAAATGACAGACCTTTGGCCTTCATTTCTGCTGCAGGAAGCTAAAACGCTGTTTGTGAGATTTTTTTCTCTTTGGGCTGACGGTACTGGGCTCCCTTTTTGCCATGAGGCACCCATCAGCTCTAAGGGGGCACTCTAGCCTTAATTTTGCATTCCAGTTGAGCCCAAAGATGCTCTCCTGGGCTGTGGCTGAGGCTCTGCTCTGGCCACAGTAATATTCCAGTGTTATTTACTGAAAATTGAAATATTTACTTATTTTGCGGTAACGCCCAACGCCTTCTGGTGGACTAGGCATGCTACAGTTAAATAAAAGAACTCTTTCTTACTAAAATAAATATGTGGTACAGATTTTACGTGTGAAAAACATAAGTGACAGCAGCTTTTAGCCTCTGCAGTAACATACAGCTTTTCCCATCATACAGGTTTTTCTGTCATGCGGTCACTACCCAGAAGCACCCAGCTGGTGTTCAGTTTTCAGTCCGGCCGGGCCGTACCTCGCCTCCGGGAGCCGCGTCACCTCTACGGGGTGGCGAGTCACACATCACAGGCACTCTCGCGGTGGCCAAAGGAGTGTGAGGTCATTGGAGAGGAGATCAGGCACATCGGTGAGCGAGTGTGTGAATGTGGAGGGTTCCTCTCTGAACTGCTCATCTGGGTCGTCTTGGTGGCCATTGACTCATTATACTCGGGAGATACCAAGGTAACGTGGCATTCTGAAACTGTCCTTATACTGATCACCAAAGCTTTCTGATGAAGCATTAAGTCCTTGCTGAGATTGACTTGTCCCTTGTGAGGACAGTGGACAGCTCTTCTATTTTTAATTGTTCAATGATTCAAAGGTCCTGTTTTCCTTTTTTGATTTCAGTTGGGGTTTATGGGCCCATTAAAACATCCCTCTCCCAGTTTAAGGGTGGTCTGGTCCATCCTGAAGGGCCCTCCCTGGCCCAGAGTCAGTGCCCACATTTAGTCTGTGTGAGCTGCATTTCTGACGTACCAATTGTGTCGATTATGAAATAAGTGGCTGTTTGTCTCAATCCCTGCCTTTCATGTGTGATCTGGTTCTCCTCAGAGTGGGCACCTCCTGTCCCTGAGCCTCTTTGTGCCCAAACTAGCACAGACCAGAGGCCACAGGTCACAGAGGCAGGTCAGGGGATACTGGTGTTTAACGCAGAGACAGGTAAGATCACCTTGATCTCCTGTTGCTCTCCACTTAGGCTGCCAGTGCTCCGTATTCCAGACAAATGGTGCTTTTCAGATGTGTGACTGGGGTTTTCATTTAAAACTAGGGCTGTCAATTCATTTTCGTAATTTGATTAATCGCAAGAAATGAGTGAATATTTGCATATTTAGTCAAGTTATAATTTGTTGAAAATCCATTGCAACTATATTAAAACTGAAAGGCTCCTGTGCTTGACTAAATAGTTCAGTTCTTCTTGTGCTCTGACTGGTTTGTTTCCATGACTGAAAGGTTCATCCAGCTGTGTCACATTATTATTAGTGACACATGCATGATTATATGAGACTGACCAATCAGTACACAGCAAGAAATCGTGGCTAAAGTGAAATCCAGGTCCCTTTGATTGAAATGGTTGTTTACAATTCCTGTCCTAGTTCAAAGTGTCCTTTCTGACAGGGATTAGGTGGTACCCAAGCTACATTTGTTAACTCTATTTACATGTGGTACAATTGCTATTTCCCTCCAGTCTTTTATATTTTGATTAAAATTCACATTCATTTATCACCATGCCACTTCTGCTCTAAATGTTAAATAGCTTAAAGTCCTGTACGTGTGACAGACCTGAGCCCTTGGAGAGATCCTGTGAAGGGACCGCTCCTGTCCTTCTGTGCAGGAAGAAAGAACATTTTCTCTGGGTCGTGTGTGGGAGGTCAGCGTATATCCCCGAGAGATGCCATGGAGTCCCTCTCTAGTCCGGGTGACACCACACTGCTATTTGAGTCTCGCTTCGAAAGCGGAAACCTGCTTCGAGCACTGCAAATGTAAGTGCTCTCTTTCTGACCTGAAAGTGCCTTTAACCTTGTCTTGATGTGATCCAGTCTTGGGTTTAGCTCTCTGTACTCTTACTAGGGTTACCACCTTTCCAGGCTTTTCTGGGACCCCCCCAGATTTTGGTTGTCTGTGCTGGAAAAAACAAATTTCATTCCGGGACGCAGAATGTTCCAGAATCTGAACCTTTTGTACAGCACTATGTGAAAGTCTTATGCAGTCAAAGAAAATGTTTATGGCTATTTATCTTACATGTATATTTGCTCAGAAAAAAATAAAATAATAATTTAACACTATACGATGTGCAAATTAACAGGAACACAGTAAAAATGAACGAGAATTTCGTCTGTTCTCCAAAACGTTACCAATATCTAGATGGATAGCTAGATAAACTCCGCTTCAGTTCCCAAATCTCTCCTTAGAGGCACCTCAGCCAGTCTATGTGTTCATTACATTTTTCCACCATCTCAGTGAATTAATTAACTAGTTTTATTAAATAAGTCAAGGTTATTGATTTGCCAAACAAGGTGGGGTAGTGGTCGAATCAAAAAATACATGATGTATTGAATGGTTGATGCAAATATTGTGCAAATATTGAAGTCATTTTAGGAGATGTTTTGAAATGGCTAAGCTGACACACTTTGACAGACATAATGTCATAGTTTTACACCAACATGAAGACCATATCAACATAATTTTCTGTGACTGCCTTAGACTTTTGTACAGTATTGTATATGTATGTTAATAGCACTCATCTCCAGTCAGAGCTATAGCTGATTAGTAGAAAGAGACTACAGTATACTGTGTCTTTTTAGTCAATGATGCACTCAGAAAATACTGCCAATCAAACTGACAAGGCATGCTATACCCCCACGCCTCATAGTCTGTGACGATTGCAGCTTTGTCCATTGCTGCTGTGTTCTATTAGGTAACAGGTTAGAAAAAAAGCTGAAGTTGCATTGTAAAAGAGTGGCGAAACAGAGGACTGGGACCAGCTACAAAATAAATAATCCAGTTGAAAAAAATTAAACATCTTAAATCGTACAACAAAGAATGTGAGTAGAATTACATGGTGTAAAAACAGTGACTGTTTTTGTGTGAGGTATGGGGTCATGACTAATAGAATAAGATATTACATTATCAAATAATCAATTATTGATGTATTAAAAATCCTGGAGATTACACTGCCATGTAGGATTACAATTTCCCTTTCAAACAGACCTAAACAAACCTTTGAAATGGTGTCACTGGGTACAATATTTTTGGTCAAAGACTAGATGTCCAGGAATTTTGCAGGATTGTGGTGGCAACGCTATTGCTGACCCAGCTGTAGAGTCAGTCCTGTCACACTGTAACTTGGCTTTAGAGTCAGTCCTGTCATACTTTAGTTCAACTGTAGAGTAAGTCCTGTCATACTTTAGTTCAACTGTAGAGTCAATCCTGTCATACTCTAATCCAGCTGTAGAGGCAGTCCTGCCCTCTGATTTGTACGAGCAGTTTATTATTATCTACAGATAGAATCAATGCCTTACTTTCCACAGAGGTGAATTTGATTATGAGCTGACCCTCCGGACGGACCTATACACCGAGAAGCACATGCAATGGTTCTACTTCCGGGTCAGGAATACGCGAGCAGGTGTGTCCTACCGCTTTACTATCACCAACCTCCTGAAGGTTTCCAGCCTGTACAGACAGGGCCAGCTACCCCTCCTGTACTCAGAGAAGAAGGCTCAAGCCTTGCGGATAGGCTGGCACCGGACAGGCCAGAACGTAGTCTACTATCACAATGGGCAGTACCACCTGGGCCAACCCTGCTTCTCACTGTCCTGGACCGTGTGCTTCCCCTATGACCAGGATACGTGCTACCTGGCTCATTGCTACCCATACACGTACGCTGACCTGCGGGCGTACCTGTCCGTAATTGAGGGCGACCCGGGGCTTGCTCCCTTCTGCAGAGTGCGCTCTCTCTGCCGCTCACTGGCCGGGAACCCAGTACCCATCCTGACAGTGAGCACTGGGACAGGCGCTGCCCCCCTGAGGCCGGCGGTGGTACTGACAGCACGTGTCCACCCGGGGGAGACCAGCAGCTCGTGGGTCATGAAGGGTGTGCTGGATCACCTGCTGGGCAGCTCGGCTGACGCTGCCCTGCTCAGGGGCTCCTTCCTCTTCAAGCTGGTGCCCATGCTGAACCCAGACGGCGTCATCGTGGGAAACCACCGCTGCTCACTGTCGGGTCGTGACCTCAACCGCAGCTACAGGTCCAGACTGCGGGAGCTGTTTCCCACTGTGTGGGCCGTGAGAGCCATGATCCGACGGTAAAACCCCCTGACTCACACACACACACACACACAAACACACACACACACACGCGCATGCACACACACACACACACACATGTTGGCGTATGTATCTGAATGGGGACCGTCCATTCATTTCTATGGGAAAAATCCTGATCCCAGTCACGGCACCCTTAACCCCTACCCAGCCCTAAGCTTAACCATAAGTAACCAAACAAAATATGAGACTTTTGGCATTTTTACTTTTTTGATTGCATTCACAGATCTTTGTGGGAACCTGAAAAACGGTCCCCACAATGTCAAAAAAAAACCTGATCCACACACACACACACAGTCGTGTAATCATATCTTTTTGGGAACCGCTCATTCATTTCTATGGGAAAAATGCTAATGCTAACTATGACAACCTTAACTCCTACTCAACCCTAACCATAACCATAGGTAACCAAACAAATGACAAGAGTTTTTGCATTTTTAGTTTTTTAATTTTCACGGATTTCTATAAAATAGAGTTTTCCTATATGGGGACCAGGAAACAGTTGGGATATTTTCTAAAATGGAATAAAAACAAAAGTATGATTCATTAATTCACGTGAGCCTTTATTTAATTGAGAAAAGTACAAAGAAAAGATTTTCAACAGTTTCACTGACCAACTTAAACATATTTTGGAAATAAGAGCAAAGTTAGAATTCAGTGGCGCAATACACTCAACAAAAGTTGGGACAAAGGCACATTTACTATTGTGTTAGATCACCTTTCCTTTTAATAACACTTTTTAGTCATTTTGGAACTGAGGATATTAATTGTAGTAATTTTGCAATTGGAAATTTTACCCATTCATGCACAATGTAAAAATTCAGCTGCTTAACAGTCTATGGTCGCTGTTGTATGATTCTCCTTCTCATGTTGCTTCATACATTGCCAATAGGAGACAGATCTGGACTGGCAGCAGGCCAGTCAGGCACAATCACTCTGTGTCTACGGAGCCACGCTGTTGTAGCCCATGCAGAATGTGGTCTCACATTGTCCTGCTGAAATAAGCATGGACATCCCAGGAAGAGATGTTACCTTGACGGCAACATACAGTACTGTGCAAAAGTCTTAGGCAATCTAAGAAAATGATGCTTAAATGATCTTCTTGTCGATATAAAAATAAGATATTATGTCTGTCAAAGTGTTTCATCTTGGTCATTTCGAAAGCTCTCCTAAAGTCACCCAGTGTTTCCAGCAATCATCCAGTACACCCATGTATCTCTTGACTCAAACACTGGCACGTGTTATATGGATAATCAATACTTAATTTGCTTTTTGAATTAGTTAAATTAATTAAGTGAGCTGGTGGGGAAATTTGACAAATATATGAAATGGCTGAGATGCCCTTGAGGTTTGGGAACCCAATCAGCGTTCATTTAGCTGTCCAACAAGATATCAGTAACTTATTGGAGAACAGACCAAATTCTTACTTGTTTTTTTGTTACCCTTAGTTTGCATGAATTCTAATTCTACATTGTGCTTTTGCTCTGAGCACATATACCCAGATAAATAGTGTTAAACATTTACTTTGGCTGCCAAAGACTTTTGCGTACTGTACTATATGTCTTTCTAAAATCCTAATATATAACTCACAGTCAATGGTACCTTCACATACATGCAACTCACCCATGCCATGGGCACTGATGCACCCCCGTACCATCGCAGATGCTGGGTTTTGCATTTTTCGCTGATAGCAATCTGGATGGTCAGTTTCATTGCTGACATGGAGAACTTGACCCCCTTCAAAAACAAGCCGCAATGTGGACTCATCTGACCACAGCACACGGATCAACAGTCTTTTGGTCCTTTTGAGATGGTGGCCTTTACAGACTGAGATGTCTCTGCCTTGTCTGAATCTTTTCACAATATTATATACTGCAGATGTCGCAAGACCCAAAGTCTCTGCAATGTTGTGTTGAAGAATATTCCTTTTGAACTGAATAACAATTTTCTCATGGATTTTGGCACTAAGGGATGAACCATGACCCATCCTTGGTTGCAAAGACTGAGCCTTTGATGGAGGCTACATTTATACCCAATCATGGTACCTGACCTGCAATTAGCCTGCTTAATGTGGAGTCTTCCAAACTGGTGTTAGTGGAATATTCTGTGCACTTTCAAATCTTATTTTAACTCTGTCCCAAGTTTTGTTGAGTGTGTTGCAGCCATCAAATTCTAACTTGGGTATATTTACAAAATACAATTACATACAATTACATGAATACAATTACATGAATTAACATACCATCACAGATCTTTGTTCTTCTTACATTTTAGAAAATATCGCAACTTTTTTGGAGATAGGGTTTGAAAATTACAGCTATGGAAAGCACCCTGTTCAAGAGCATAAGAACAGGCTAACCATGAGGTTAGGGCTTTAACCACTCTGCCCCCTGCTGCTTAGTAACATGCGTCCTGAAGCTGGTTTGTTCAGTGGGTTTGTAGGCTGGGAAGAGGAAGTCTGTTTCTGCTTCAGTTTCTTTCCAAATGTTGCATGACTCTTTAGTTGAGACAGATGCAGCCTGGCAGCCCAGTTTGGCAGTTGGTGTGAAAATCACTGGGGAACCTCACTTCACATGTCCTTGTGTGTCTCTTTTGTTCCTGCATGTCCCTGCCTGTCTCTGTATGTCCTTGTGTGTCTCTTTTGTTCCTACACTTACCTGTCTGTCTCTGTCTGTCCTTGTGTGTCTCTTTTGTTCCTGCATGTCCCTGTCTGTCTCTGTATGTCCATGTGTGTATCTTTTGTTCCTGCATGTCCTTGTCTGTCTCTGTATATCCATGTGTCTCTTTTGTTCCTGCATGTCCCTGTGTTTCTCTGTGTATCCCTGTATGTCCCTACCTATCCCTTCGTGCCCCTTTGTGTCTCTGTGTGTCCCTGCGTGTCTCCATGTCTCTCTGAGTGTCCCTACCTGTCCCTGCATGCCCCCATGTGTCTCTGCATGCCCCTATCCATCCTTGTGTGTCTCTATGTGTCCATATGTGTCTCCATGTCTCTCTGGGTGTCCCAACCTGTTCCTATGTGTCTCTGTGCCTGTCCCCTGTGCCACTCTGCATGTTCCTGGGTGTCTCTACCTCTCCCTGTGTGTCCCTGTGTGACTCTGCATGTCCCTGCATGTTTCTGTGAGAACCTACCTGTCCCTGGGTGTTTGTGTCCCTTCCCCACATCTGCAGGCTGCTGAGTGAGAGGACGGTGCTGCTGTACTGTGATTTTCATGGCCACAACCAACAGCAGAATGCCTTCACCTTCGGCTGCGAGGACCTGCACTCTGCCAAGAGGCACCCACACGAACGCGTCTTCCCCCTTATGCTCAGCAAGAACTGCCAGGATATGGTAGGACACCGCCTTGCTGTTGCAACAGTCCCTTTAACAACTTTCTGCCATCTTGAACCCAAGAAGCTACATGATTGGTTGAAACCTTTCATTCACCTGACCTGTATTGGTCCTTAGAATTTGCAGTTGGCTGAAATGAGTTGTCTGTTACTAGGGTCTGTGTTACTTGTGTCTGTGTTACCAATGCCAGTGTTACCTGTAAGTGTGTTACCTGTGTTTGGAGTACCTGTGTGTATTACCTGTTTGTGTGTTACCTGTATGTGTTACCTGTGTCTGGAGTACCTGGGTGTGTGTTCCCTGTGTGTTTGTTACCTGTGTGTGTGTTACCTATTCCCATGTAACCTATGCTGGTGTTACCAGTGCTTGGAGCACCTGTGTGTATTATCTGTTTGTGTGTTTCCTGTATGTGTGTTACTTGTGTTTGGGGTACCTGTGTGTATTACCTGTTTGTGTGTTACCTGTGCCTGTGTAACCTATGTCAGTGTTACATGTAAGTATGTTACCTCTGTCTGGAATACCTGTGTGTATTACCTGTTTGTGTGTTACCTCTGTCTGTGTCACAGCAAGTCACCGCATCACCCTGAGCCACTTTGTGTCTCTAAGTTCTCCTTTCAGAGCTGTAAGTTTGAGGTTCAGCGCAGTAAGGAGGGGACAGGCCGTGTGACCCTGTGGAGGATGGGGGTCCTCAATAGCCTCACCTTGGAGACCTCGCTCTGTGGCTCCAGCATCGGTAACCATCGCCAGCCATGATGGGCCCAAACCAGCCAGCTGAGGAAGAGTCACATCCTGTCCTGAGCTGTGTTTATCATTTTGGGGGTGCACCAAAGGTTGGAGGAAGGGAACCCACTTCAACACGCGAGACCTGGAGATGTTAGGAGTCTGTTTCTGCCGCACGCTGCTTGACTACTGTGATCCAGACCGGACCAAGGTGCGTGCGCTTCCCAGCTGTGATCTCTGCACCGAGAGAATCTCCGGTTTCCTGCTCGGACAAATTCTCCTTGAAGCCTTAAAAACGGAAACCTGATAATGTAGTCTCATGTTCCCTGATTATCCATCAGCCATTTTACAGTCACCTTCTTGCTTGTCTTTTGCTCGTCCATGATGTCTGCTCACTTTATGTTTAGGAAGGAGCTGGACGAGGTAACAGTTTGTTTTCAAATGGAAGGTGCAACTGAGCCGGCTTTGTCAAGAATAAACTTAATGTTCATCTAAATGTCTCTGGGCACCAAGGCCTCAGCAATGCAGCGTAGTGGGACTTTAGATAAGGAATTGAAACTTCCTAAAGACCCTAAAGAAATCTTCTCATGATAATGTAAAAAAGTACCAATGAGCACAACAGCAGTCCCTGTACGGTAGCAGCTGGTGGAGCCTCAGGTCAGCTGAGCTTGTCGTGATGAGAACTTGAGTCTCTGCTCTGTGTGCTTCTCCAGTATATCATGTGTTTGAGGGAGCTCCAGGACATGATCAGAGTAGAGGGTGGCCCTGGCTTGGCAGATGCCTCTCTCAGGTAGGCCCCAGGTGGAGAGGACAGACTGCATCTGAATCTGCAGGGGGCTCTGATTTGGCTTTCCTGTTGCATTCTGGCATTCATTGTAGCATGCATGTGCAGCATGCATTATGGCAGCTGTGTAATTCATACAGATTGTACTGATTTCAAAAATTATTCATTGGCATGGCTCTGAATGAGCAGCAGTCCATGCTCAGGAATGAAGTCTTACTTTAACTTTGATACATTGCAATTGAAAAAAATTTTACTTGGCCAAAATAATTAAAAGTAACGGTCTTCATAAATGTACTTTCAGAAGTTGTTTGGAAATAAAAGGTTGATAATTAAAATACCTATGTTACATGTATAATAGAAATTAAATCTCCTGTGATAGCTGGAATGTAAATCTGTGTTCTGCAGATTTAGGTTACCTTGAATTTAATTGTACTTTCTGTTCAAAAAAGTCATGGGTCTATACACTAAATGTATTGCCCTGATACAGGATACTTGTGGTAACTGTACCTTTGAGCTGTTCGCAGTATGTGACTGTCACAGAGGAGACATGTATCTCACAGTGAGGTGGACAGTGATGTATCCATTCTGGGTCCAGTCATATGTTTGTTTTTGTTCCAGCACCAGCGACTCAAGCAGCTCGGAGTCTGATGGAACCCTAGCCTTGAATAACAAGGTAGGATTTTTCCGTGTCCGTCTGCTGAATAGCTGGCCATACAGTGTACTGTCATGATAACTTCCAAAATGGGTAAATGTGTCCCGTGACTCCAAGCTTTCATGCCTTACCTGTGTATGTCTCATAGGGGAGTAAGACGGGATATGTGAAAAATAAAGAATGTATATGTACTTGCTCAATGGTGGATAAAATATCATCATAACTAAACTGAACTTCCACTGAAAATACACCTGACTTGGTTGTGCTGGTGAGTAGGCAGATCTAGTATTCCTGGAGGCACAATAAGGATCATTAGGAGGCTTTTATAGACCTATAAAGACACAGCGCCCCCACCTGGGCAGGGACCATCATGCTTCTATTTGACAATGTTCAGTTTATTTGATGGTCAGTTATGTTCTTCACCCTGTGGTGTAAGATGTCTTGGCGTACAAAGACACTCAGGTCCAAGAAGGAGAGGAACAAGTCCCACCTCGCAAGGGTGAGGGAGAAGATCCCACAGGCAAAGGAGAAGAAGGTAAATGAGCTCCTGGGCTACTATGCCAAATCCAGGAGTGTATTCCCTCCTTTGTCCAGAGGGGGCATTGTGGTCCACTTACTAGGCTGTCTTTGCTAGTTTCAGGAGGACCTCACCAAAGAGAGCACAGAGAACAGCAGATATGGATTGAAGCCTGTGAGTCATTTTTTACACTCCACACTTTTCTGATTGCCCATATTGCTGACCGCTATTTAATATCATGGAAATGCATACACATATGAAAACTGAAAAGAATACATTTACAGATAAGATTGATTAAAATAGCAGTGTCTGTGCTGGATATACGGCAAATCATTTATTAACGAGGGCCCTGGTATCCTACACCTATACTGTGTGGGCTATCACAAAAGGGTGTAAGCGACCTGATCCTCGCAGTTCACTGACCTGTTTCATGAACAGAATTATTGCCTAGAAGAGTAACTGGACCCCCCCCCGCCCATCCTGTAGGTGAGGGTACCTCCAACCATGCTTAACGGAGACATGTCCAAGGCAAGCCTGCGGCAGCCCTTCCCATCAAACCCAGGAACTTCACCTGGACAGGTACAGTCAGAGCGGCTGGTGTCCCCATCCGTACTGAGTGCTGGTTCTGGCTTTTCTGAGGTTGCACTAACCTTCTCATTGTTCTCAATACATTATCAGTTTCCATCTGTCCAGGCTGTACCCTTATGATTCAGCCTTCTGCTCTATGATTCTCAGTATTTGCTGAGGGCCATCCCAGGCTCAATACTGGACAATAAGTTAGAAGATGGGTGAATGGATGGATGGATGCAGTCATATCATAGAACTTCACAAAACTCCAGCATACAATGCAGAAATCTTTAAGTAACTTAGGAACTTATTACCTTTTCGGGTTGTTACATGATGTATGTATTATCTCACTTTTGCTCCAACCAACCAGTTGAGCACTCTGTGAATGTGGCTCTTTACAGTCTACTGGTTAGTTGAAGCAAAATCTTGGTTTGAATTTGTATTTTCTGAACCTGAACTATCCACCTCTGCTGAAGTACAGAATGGACTGTGTAGTTTTTCATATTGTTTCCCAATTTATGATAGTCTTGCATTCAAAACTGACTGGTTGTCGCCATCTAGTGGGATCTAGTTGGGTAATGCACCCCGTAACTTATTGGGTGTTTAATTGAAGCAGTTTTGTGTGTGTGTGTGTGTGTGTGTGTGTGTGTGTGTGTGTGTGAGAGAGAGAGAGAGAGAGAGAGAGAGAGAGCAAGATCTCCTGGAACTGTGAATTTTGCTTACAAGCCAGTCTGTGGTATGCAGTTTTAATGTGAAATTCTTCTAGAAGCTTGTCAGTTAACGTACAAGTCAAATAACATGTCTGTAGACTTTTCCTTTTCCTCAGACACACGTTCATTGCTGTCCTCTTTGTATTTTCCCTTCCTGTGCTGCCCCTGACCTCCTTCATGTCACTCAGCCTCTCCAGCTCTCTGCCCAGCCCCTGCTCTTCCATATTCAGCCAGCCATTTGTTTGAAGTTTGCAGTTTATTGTCATATGTACAAAGTACAGCGTACAGAGCACAATGAAATTCTTACTTGAAAACCCCTCCCTCGCAGACAGAACATAAGACAAGATACACAGAAGACATGGAAGACAGAGTGATGTAGCAGCAATAGATAATAAATAGGCTAAGTTGCATAGTGTGAATGTGCATAATGTAAAGTGTCAGTGCATAGGGTGAAGTAAGTTGCATAGTAAGGGAACCACAGTTAATCTACTCAGTCTCAGCTTATTAGCTAGCAGGTGCAAATATTTTTTTGTTTCGGATTACATAATTTAAAATTTGTTCACAAAAAAATGAAATCACAACAAAAAGTAGACTGGATGCATTTGACAATGTTATTCAATGGAAGCTATATATACATACCCTTCATATTGACTCCTGTGAAAACCACCATCCTCCTGCCTGCAGTTGGATTGCTGTGGCCTTGGTGCCCTGAGACATTTAGATGAACATTAAGTCTAAGCTTGACAAAGCCACTTCAATTGCGCCAGAATCCTTCCATCTGAAAGCAGCCCGTTACCCCGTCCAGCTAACGAACCACATGACACATGAGCCCTCTGCTGCTGGCCAGAAAAATATACGTAGCAGAACATGCCGCCCCCCCCCATCCCCCAAATGAATCATGATCTCTGCTTGAAAACCCTGGCTTACTCCATTCGTTCCTGAATTTTTTTAAATATCTGGCTTTCAGCACATCTGTGACAGAAGCTGGACTCTCTGCCATTGGATTTGTTGTGTTTCAGCCATTTCATGGGTATTGAAGTTGATGAGCAACCAAATGCAGAACATCTATCCATTCCGTATGCATGATGCAGATAAGCCCAACGTACCTGAGAGTCTATATGCTGTGTTCTGTACTAGGCAGCTCTTACACAATACAAAAATATTGGACACCCAAATTAGTAGGTCTGTGACATTGCAAATATGTTACTTTCAAAATAAAAATTTCAACAGTGAATACACTGCTTTTGTATAAGGTGATTTTATATAAGGCGGTGCTATCTGAAGACACTGTGTTCAGGCATAATGATATGTGTGTTGTATGGAAATTTTATTCTCATATGGGATGATAGGGGGCACTCTCTGAAGAGACTGCATTTATCCGCAGTGATGTGGGCACTCTCCTAATTCTTGCATCTTTCGTGGGGCAATATCTGAAAATCAGAAATAAAATCCAGTGAACATTTGTCAGACAAGCATTACTGTAAAACCACCAGAGTGTCTATAGTTCAGCTGAGGGATGTTAACTTCTCACTACACTTCTGTTCTTTGATGCTTCTTACTGCTTAGTACGTTTATTGATCGCCCCTCCTTCATTGAAATGCACTTCAAATTAAAAGTCCTGGCCCCTCACCCCACAGCAGGCAGGAGCTGACCCGAACCTCGCGGCTATCCTGAGGCAGGCTGATGCTCTGTTCCACCTGCTTGCTCACATCTACGATCGAGACGAGCATTCGCCCCAGTTGAGTCCCTCTGAATTACTGGCAGCAGAAGTAAACGTCCTGAAGTGTTTATATAAGGCTTATTAAATTTACGTGATGTCCATTACCTACTCATTTTAATAGCTGCTTCCAAAGTAAGTTTATAAGAAGAGCTGAAATGTTTCAAAACTGTAAAACACTGTGTGGGAGATGGAGGCATTTTGTTGATCCTTAATCAGTAAAATCTCTGCGCTTTGGCAGGTCTGTGGAGCCAAAGACATTCGGAGTTGGACCTGTCTTCTGTTTACACTTCTGTAAACCACTCTATGAAAATTACACTCAATTCCCTTGATTTAAAAGAGTTGAAGTTGGACGACGGCATACCGGGCCGCTAAGCCAGGCCGCTTTTCTCGGCCCGTCTGTTTAACACGTTTGTGTTTATTTTAATTCAGAGCCTTTTCATCCCCATCCACACGGCCACTCTCAGCGGCGATCCGCTGACACGGCCCCACTTTTTTCTTGGGGGCGGGTTCCCCTCTGCCGTCCTATTACAGCCTTGCGGTATGTTTTAGAGATCGCCGCGTGGAGGAGCAGACGAAGCGTTGAAGCTATTAGCAGGATCGCCCCTTAACCAATAATACGGGGTAATTTCTGCGAGATGATTTGCACAGACGTTTCCTATACTTACGCGCAATTGCTTTTCCTGCAGGCTGGTGGCTGGGCTCCTACATTCAAGCATCACAATTAACCCTCAAGCTTTGCTTTTCTGCTAGAACATTTTTCACTTGTGTCCGTTCCAGCTCCCTTCTCTTTTAATTTTTTTCTTCCCCCTGGGCTGTGGACAGAAACATTTACGGCTCCATTAATGCAATTATTTCTGAAATATATTCATGTTCCTGAGGGTTTCCAGACAGAGCTCTTGTGCCACCTACTGGCGGGGCAGGATACGACAGCTCGGAGGCAGCTAGAGACCGGTGTCAGCGGTACAGGCTCCTCGCTCCCAGCTGACTTTGGCACCAGTATGTTTCTTTCTGTTTGCACATACCTCATTATGTCTATTTGTTTGTTGACACTATGACATACTCTGAAGTGTTTGTGAGATGCTTACTGGATTGATGTAAACTGTCAGGTATTTCTCTGTGAATATTGCAAGAATGCATTGAAAATTGACACATTGCTACAGCTGGTGAGGAAATGCGTTTCTGCAACTGAGTTCAGGCTGCAGCATGGGGCCCTTCTCTGTCGTGTTTGACAGCTTTCCGGTGGGATCCGTTATCCCGCCTTTGGCCCTTGACTCAGCCGGTCATCCCTCCCCTGCTGCCGCGCCTCCCCAGTGGCACCTTGTCAACCTCCCGCACCCTGCCGGGACCCCCTAACGTCAGCATGGGAGACGACAGCATTGACACTCTGCCATCTCCGGAGGGTAAGTATGTACACAAGTGCGTCAGTCTTCATGCTTAATTAAACTAAGTCTGTGGTGGGGGGGTGTCAAACTGTTTTTGCACAAGCTAATCCTGCTTTCTGTTGCACATAATTCGATATTTTTTTCCTATCACCATGGAAACAACAGGGCACAGTACCCTGAAAAGTCATTGCTTTCCATCTGATTTTCATATTTTCCTCATTTTTGAACATTTTCACCTTCAATTCAATCAGACCCATTTTTTTTATTCACAGAGGGAAAAAAAGCATGTCAAAGCCTGCAGCCTCCTTTATTGGTTTGGAGGTAATCAAACATGCAGTCTGCAGGTTTGGAAAAAGTCACCACTGCCCTGCTTAAGTCAGCTGAGATGAAGAGGTTAAAAAAGGGGGAAGCTGCAAGACCCTGCCAAGTATAAGCTTGTAAAGTGCGCGGGGTCTAGGCACACACGAGGCCAAGGTCAACAGAAAGCCCCGATGCCTATCAGTGGGGAAAGTGCTACAAAGCCACATTTAAAGTAGAGTTACATACGAGTCAGAGTCAAGGTTGTCCGTGAAAGTGTAGAATGACTTCCAGGGGTCTGCAGGTCACCACTTATTATTCGACCCTCAGAAAAACCACTTGGGATGAAGGATGGAGCATTAAGGCAGAAGAAGGTGACTGATTGCTAGAAAGAACATGTTGTGACAGGCCAGGGCAGGTAAACCACGAATCTGACCTAAAGGAAAATGTGGGGAGAAGTGTGCCAGAATCCCTCCATGTCTCTGGGAGATAGTGATCGATTAACACAGGAAATGTTTACCTGTGGTCAAGGTTGATATAACAAGCATAAGAAGGCTGTTATTTTTTCCAAATTGAGGGAATTGGGTATTGCATAATGTTTTACGTTACATCCCATCCAGGCCTCATTCCCCTTGCATCCTGGGATAGGCTCTAGGCTCAGTGTCACACTGTACGATATAAGGGGCCATGAAAGATATTGGATGAATTGTTTCGACATGTGAGGGTGGTGCAGTGGTTACCACTGTTGCCTCACACCTTCGGGACCTGGGTTCAAGTCTGTACATGGGTTCCATGTGTGTGGAGATTGCATGTTCTTGTGGGGTTTCCTCTGGATTATTCAGTTTCCACCCACAGCCCAAAAAGCTTGCTGAGATTAGTTGGAGTTACTGGATTTCCTGTAGGTTCGCACGTGTGAGTGCCTAGTGTGGGGTTATCACCCTGTCCTGGCTTGTTTCTTGCCTTGTCCTCAAAAGCTCCAAAACGCCCCATGACCCTGGATAGGATGAGCAATTTCTGAAAATGGATGGAATTTTGACATTCACTGAGACTCTCTTTCTTTCATACTGCAATTGGGGTGAGGATTATATAATGTTCATTCTAGGTTGCCAACTTTGGTTTTCAATTCGAGACTGGTCTGCATACACATGCACATGCATGTACATGTACGTTACAGATTTATTACCTTGTAAATAGTCTGTAATGTTTGCAAACTACCCCAACACTTTTTATATAGCTAAATTTATATTTATGATGGAATAATATAACTTTGCCATAAGATTTCTTGTGTGAGCGTGAGACACTGAAAGCGTGTCACGCCAGATGAGTGACAGTTGGCAACCCTGGTTCATTGTCAATGGTGATGCAAACATGCAGCAGATCAGGCTACATTAGCACACCTGCCTGAGTCACTGTGTGGTTTTAAGATGCGTAAATGGGCTTCAGACAGACAGAGAAAGCCATAAGGGAACCTAGATAGACTGACACTGTGTTATTTTAGAGCCAGTCCCATGATGCAGTGCAATGCAGTGAAACAGTTCCCATTTTTATGTTATGTAGTGATTAATCTACAGGACTTTTTTGAACACTGTTTTTCTAACACTGTCAATTTCCCCATCCATCCATCTTCTAACTAGTATCCCAAGTATTAATGGGCACTAGGCTGGGGTACACTGTGGATGGGATGACTGTCAATTTTCATTTAGTGAAATGAAGAGAAACAAGTAACAGATGAGAGAGAGTAATCTTGAGCAGGAAATCTATGGCGTTGGAGGAGCGGGAAGCTCGCTGGCTGAAAGACGAGGACGTGTGAGGTGACGGTGACAGCAGAACCGCAGCGGTAGCACAGCATCCGAGGGCTAATTACAAACAGCCGCACAGTGAATCGTCCTTTCTGCTCACAGGCAGGGTGCCCGAGTCCCACGCGGCGCCGGCCTGCCTGCAGATCACATCAGAGCAGTTTTGCGAGTCGTACCTCATTTCCTTCTTGCATATCGCAGAGCTGAGAGTTTTCTGGTGCCTAAGAGATGAGAGAGGCAGCCTGGCCACATTTCCACCGAAACATACTTAATTCTGACGCTGTCGATGTCACAGACATGTCAGCCTCTCACTTTTCATCTCTCTGCTTGTGATTTGCTGAGAAATGACATGAATGACTGAGGACCTGTTAGTGCACCAACCCTGAGAACGATGCACCCAAACGACGGTTCCCTCCACAATGTTGGCCCTATGCAGCCTGATTGGATGGATCGTCACACGTCTGCCACACCTTTTTTCCTTCATTTGAGACCTGGAAAGCTATTTCCTGCAATGTGCAGTTGAAAGGTGGATATTTCAGGTCCAGAGAGTACAAATCCAGACCAAGATTTCAACCAACCAGTTGAGTACCCTGTGACTGTGACTCTTTATACTCAACTGGTTGGTTGAAACAAAATCTTGGTCTGGATTTGTACTTTCTGGACCTGAAATCTCCAGCTCTGGTGCAGTTATAGCTCCACGTTTATTTGGGCTGAAACTGATACTTTCTGGCTGTTCTATTCAGCATGTAAAGTTATTACTCAACAGTGTCCTTTTCTTTCCATTTGAGATCATTAATACTGCCTCTTACTTTTATATCTAAACGACTGAATGATCTGAATGAGAACTTTTATTTTTCAGGGCAAACCTAGGTCACCCAGCTACTCTGTGTTATAACTGATGTCTTGCAAGACAGTGATTAAAGAGCTAAATGTTGCTTGTTATTCTTGAGGACCAGTATTCACCTGTCCAGAACCACCAAAGGCTTTCACTTTTGAAACGACCCCGGATGACATAGGCGATGGCTCCCGCCCTTATCCTACGTTGGTCATAAACGGCATTGGCATTGTGGAAAGGTGAATTTTTCGTTGTTGCTCCATTTTTCTGCATACAACCAGGCATAACCTCCAAGCCGTCCGCTTTGGTCCTGAAGTTTGATGGTGCCGTTTCTGCTGAGTTTTGTCCATCATTCGGATGCTTTGTTCACTATCTGCACCACTGGGGTCCATCTGAAACTACCTTCACCCCCTGTCCGGCAATGACATCATTGCCATTTATTAATACCCAATAATCCATTTTTACACATGCAAGAAACTATACTGTAAAAAAAGTCCAAAATGTTTGTATATCTACTTTGCATTTTGTTTGGATCTGATTATTCATATATAGCCTCGAGGATCGTCTTGAGATGACTTTAACGAGGCTTAAGCAGATTGGAGAAGACGCCCCAGCACTGCTCGTACAGTGAAAACTACCGAAGCAAATGAGTTTCCATGCCTGGAAAACTCTTCTCATTTTTTTCAAGCTAAATCCACAGTAATTGGGGAAAAGTCCTGAGATGAACAATACAGTGATATATTACTGTGGGTTATTCCATCACGCAACTGCGTATCAACTCCACTGCACCGGGAATGAGGAATGTGTGCCTGAATTATGATGTGCTTTGATCAGGAACGCCTTCTGCCTCCGTGATTTCATACCTGAACAAGTCAATCTGCTCTTTCATATTATTCATACATCTGACCTCTTTTCCTGGACAGGGTCGCGAGATTTTCTGAATATGTCATATTTTAAGTATATTTTTACAGTTGAATGTTGAGAGGTGTAGCAGGGCACGGCATGCTCTAACGAAAAATTATTCACATCTGTTAGTATTACCCTTTCATAATATACCAAAATAGTGATCTGTAAGTTGATTGATGGGGATTATACGATGCCTTTTCACAATTAAAGTTCAAAATAATCTGACAAGTTTAGCGTTTTCGTTTCACGTAAGCTACCAGTGTTCGCATTCCAGTGCTGGAACAGTATCCAAAATACAAACTTCGATTTCTTACTACACCGTTTTCTTCTTGTACTGTTTTCAAGCAACTAATTAAATCTGTCAATAGTCACTGCCAAGTCAAACCAAAACAACAGCAAGCCAAATGAAACACTTACTTTGTCAGTATCTATTTGGGAATGTTGAATGATTGTGTTTTCTTACAGGTTAACAGGTACTGTGGTACTTGATACAGTACATGAACTTGTTACCCGAAGGTTGTCATTTCAAATGGATAAAAATGTCTTCTTGGTAACAGAATGTAAATCCGGCCTCTAAGAATGAAGTGGAATTGAAGTTTTTGGCAGAAATCTGAGATCAGGGGACTCTGCTCTGATTAAGTTGCCTTGTATGTCCAGGCTGTTCTGGGTGCAGGTAAATCAGGTGGACGCCATAACAGTCGCTCCTCCATTGTTCTTCACTGTATGCAGAACACAAGCAGTTCCTCCTTTCACTGAACTAAAGGAGGCTCCAGCCGCTTCACATGTGTCACAGGCAAGGTTTACTGTTTTTCTCAATATTTTATGTAAGACAGGAAGGCTACCTAGGTCACACAAAGATCTCATTCTTGTGCAGTTCTGAATCCATATGAAAGACTTATTTCCTCTTTTGCTTTGATTCTCTCACTTATTCTGTCATTCCTTTTCTCTCAGCATAGAATGTGCCAGAAAGAAGAAATGGAAAATAACAGGAAACTCAGACTCAGGAACGGAGAGAAGGCCTTCGATTCCAACATCCTGAAGACGGCAAACAGGCCAAAAGCTTACCCTTCACACTTGAAATAATGTATGAATTTCCATGAGACAGTTTCGCTTCCTGAAAATGTGGATGTGCTGTAGATAATCACTCGGTTAAATGATGCTAAGGATCTGTGCTGAACGTGAAGCTGTCAGTGGCAAGGCCATAAATCTCTCCTCACATTCGCTGGTACCGTCCCTTATCCGCCCTGCGCCACAGGTTAGGGAGCTGGCCACCCAGTGGAGGACACTGTCTCCAGCATCTCGCTCACTCTTCTTTTCCCGGCCAAGCTCTGCTAAAGAGCTCAGAAACTGTGAGTCAGCAGAAGCGTGGCGATCAGACCCGGGCTGTGGGCCCTTGGGCCGAGACTCCCCGACAGTCCGAGTGACGGTTATATTAACCTCCTGAGAAGTCTATCAGAAAGCACTGTTTTGTTTGGTACAGACTCAGCGTGTGGCTCGGGAAAAATCCCAAAACAGGAGAGTCGCACGGATGCTGCACATGCTGTTTTAACGCGGACGGCGACTGTTTCCAATCACTGCTTTCCGGGGGTGAGTTGCTGGAATCTCTCCCCGGCATCCCGGGTTAACTATGTGCCGACAGCCTTCAGTGAATGGACGCAATTTATTTGGTGCGAGAATTGAGGAGCTTTGGTTTAGAAATCACTTTAAATGGCAATTAATGCCTCAAAAAATGGCTGCATTTCAGAGGAGAGATGCAAAGTGGCTCACGAAAGCCAGTCCTTTCTGAAACAGCTGAAAGTGGATTTTATGTCTAAGATCATTAATAATTAGTAAAACCTATGATCACAGGCAAGGAAATGTTTCATATATTTTTAATTGTCTATGTATACTTTGTTGTATATATTATAGTTGGAACAATGACCATAGCCATACTTTTGTAATCTATTACCTGACTTCTCCAGCTCACACCATCCAAAGTTTCCAAAATAAAAGCCTCCCATTCCCTGGATGAAGGGAGCCAGTGGGAATCCATATATCTCTGACTCCCAGTAAGATTTCTAGGTCATCAGTGCCCTTCTAAAAGCTCTTGGCCATGCTGATGACCTGGAGATACACCCTCTCCCGCTTGCATTTGATTGGACACTGCCTTAAATACCTCTTGGAGAGTAGGGTTCATGCAGAGATGCAGGTACTGGAACACCGTGCAGGTGAAGTAGAACATCTCACAGGACTTGATGTGGTGATACAGTCTCAGGTAGACACATAGCTTCAGGACATACCCCGGCAGTCAGCAAATGAAGAAGGTGGCCTCGGCCAGGAAGAGCAGGATGGAGACTCTGAGGCTGGTCCAAGAAATGGCCAGCAACATAACAGGGATTCTGGTGAAGGAAGAGCATCAGGCGAATGTAGCCCAAGGCAATAATGAGCACTTGGACGAATTAGTAGAGCACAAACCTGCTAAGGATCACCTGGTAGAGGTGCTGGATAGTGGGCAGGCTGAAGCTGATGTCCGCCAGCAAACTTACCTCTTGTGTGGCAAAGATACATAACGGCAGGCTGATGAAGAAGCTGAGGGCCCACACAAGGACCAGCATGAGGATGACCAGGTCCAAAGGGGGATGCAGAAGGGATTGGTGATGATCATGGCCCGGACCATGGATAATGGCACACAGGAAGCAGACACTCTCCACCAGGGCAAAGACCAGGAAGAACTGGTAGATCTTGCAGGAAGTGTTCCCCAGTGCCCAGTGGAAGCTGACAGCTGAGTGAAGGGTGAAGGGCACCAGGAGCAGTCCGAGGGAGTCCGCCACCGTCATGCTGAGCAAGATCATTTCCATGTGACTTTTGCATAGGTTTTCATACTTGGTGAACAGAGAGAAGAGCAGCATATTTCCACAGAAGCCAATGTCCAGGATCACGCTGCACGTGGAGGCTAAAATGATCCCATAGCTAGTTGTTGATGTACTGTAGTCACACCCGTTTGTCTTTCACTCAGGCAGCGTTTGCTCGTGTCTGCCAGACCCTCAGTCCGTTTCGCCCAGCAGCCGCATCACGTCTCCAATGGGAGATGTCACACCCTCTCATTGACCGCTCAGACTAGGCCAGCAGGCTGTGCTCATTCCTTCGCTCCACAGAAGAGTGGCTCTGCTAGCAGCGTTTATCAGCTCGCTGATGACTTCATGGCTCACTGGCCATGGCCTTTGATTTCCAGTTGCTACTGCATCAAGTTAATTTAGACTGTGGATATAAAGAGTATTGATTTAAATGAGTCTATCAACCAATACAGTTGTTTTTTTTTCACCTGCACTCTTGCCTTGGAGGCGGCATGGCACATTGGTGCTAGGAAACGGGGTGGAGCTGCGAGGGGGGGGGTTACATAATGACCCACCCAATGTAATATGGTTCAGGTGAATTACTGACTGTTAATCATCCTTAGTATGTGAGTAGGTGCACTATCCAATTCAGGGTATAATCCACCTCATTTGGTCCAGCTGGTTGCTGCACCTGATTACTGTGGTATCTGATTGAATAAGTAGCTGTGTATGATGTGTGGATGCAGACTGAAAAATGGACACATTTAACTGGAACAGGAAATGGTGAATGATGTGAATGGAGCCCTACTTATGGATGGGTTTGGGGCTGAAAAGAGAGGATCAGGGGGCAAAAAAAGAAAGAAACTCAAAGTGGTTACTATTAAATGTTTAATCATTTAAAAAATAGGGTGTTCTCTCAGTGCAAGTGCTGAGCAATATCGATTTGTTAAGTTTATGTACAGGGTGACTGTCTTGTACAAACAGAGGAGGGAAATGATGGAACGACAAAGCTGAGGGAGACACAGGTGAAGCGAGAGAGGAGAAAGTGAAAGGCAGGCAGGAGGAATGGCTTCAGAACCAGCCAAGCTATGGGTAAACAGCAGAATGCAGGCCAATTGTTTTCTTCACTGAAATCAACCACAAAAAGAGAACACTTTATTAGGTCAATTAACAAAATTACTTGATATATATTTATATATCTAAAGTGCATTATGTTACAAAAATATAGAAAGTCAGCAGCACCGTGATACATTTACAAAATAAATACACCATTCAAACAAAATAAATTATGCAAATCTGACATTTATAATTGGCGTACCCCTAACAAAAAAGGAAATATTCACAAGGACCAACATCTGAAGCTCCATGGAGCATTAACTAAGGTTTATTACTGTCATAATTATCATTGTTCAGATGCATTTCAGATATTTACAAACAATAAATATTTTCCTTATTACTCTCCAAACAATCACTATTACAGAATACTGCAACATGAGTCTGTAGGTGTCCGATTCAAATGTCTTTAGGTATCTGCAAAGAGAAGAGAAAGTGGGCATTTAATAGCTTGGCCTAATGAATTTCTTCACAGAGAATCACTTGGATCCAACACTAAGAAATCTCCATACTGAGGAATCGTATGCAACTGACATGGCTTGGACAATGAAACCAGTGAAACACCAACACAATACAAGGCAGGGGGTGTCAGCCAATCACAGGACACATGGATACGCTCACACACAGACACACACAGTCACACACAGACACACACTGCGGGACAGGGAGTCATTTCTTGTTCCTGCGACCCCGACTAGGTTGGAAGATGGACTGATCGATCGATTATTTAAAATCAATCAATTAATTGTGCATTTGGCATGTACTGCTGCAAGCCTAATTTCCTAGGTCCAAGAACCTGTCTGAACCCAAAAAGAAAATCCCACAGTAATCCTGGTCCATCCCAGAGCCTATTTTGGATAAGCATCCCTAACTGCCTGTCCCTTCTTAATATGAAAGGATGTTGATTTTCCAGACGCTCAGGGAAGCAGAAAAGACATCAATATCCAAGGGATGCCGCTCATCAAATATCTGATCTTTATCTTCAAGGTCAGGAAAATCTAACTTTCCTGGTCAGATACACATTACAGGACAGAACTAGGAACACTTATTATAAGGGCAGGAAGGTGATACAGTGGCAACAGTGAGTAGCACTTTTGTGTTACGCAGTTTCAGAAGACGGTTACCTTTGTCAGAAACTGACGGCGTCTTAGTGCAGCGCCCCCTGCAGGCGTAGGTGTGACCTCCACTCCAGGTGGGGGCCACTCTCAAGCTGGTGACTGCTGAGCGATCGGGCTCGCCGCTTCCTCTTCTCACTCTCCCTCCGTTTCCCCGAGCGCCCCTTCTTCTTCTTCTTGCCGGCCACCTTCAGTGGCTGGTCCTTGTAGGTCTGAGACTTATTGGTCTCCTGAGGCAAGTTGGTTCCCTCCTCGTCCACCGGGAAGCCCATGGGGTAGTTCTTGGTGCTGCCAGCAGGCTTGGGGTGCAGGGTGCTCCCACTGATCCCAGTGCTGATCCCGGAGCTACTGCCTCCACTACTGCCTCCGCTGCTGCTGCTCCCACCACCCCCGCCGCGTACTGGAAGCTCACGGATCTCCGCCGTGTGCACCTCGTCCAGCAGCTCCTGCAGCCACATGCGGCGCTTTAAGTCCTGCAGCGTGCGGCCCCTGTCGTGCATCAGCTGGGCGTGGGTCACGGAGCGCTTCCTGCATAAGAGCAACAGCAGCATGTCAGTTTTGTGCACAGGATCCTGCTGTTTTAGTACTGGCAACCACCTGATGATTTAAATAGAATAGAATATTCTCATTGTTTTACAAACAATGAAAGACTGTTTAGGAGATCTAGGATTGACATAAAAAAACATAAATGTAAACAACAAAACAGTCATGTAATATATACAAAAGTAATAGTGTAAAATGATAATATAAAATGCTGTTTTTTAATCAGTTAGTTTTGGTTCTGATTTCTCTGAATCTACACTATTTGCGCGACCCTCAAACGGATTTAAGGAACATGAGAGGACACACCACTGGTCTCCAAAACTGTATGTAACAAGAATTTCTACAGGTATTTCAACAAAGGGGGGGGGGGTGTTACGCACTCATGACTTCTAGCTAGTAAGTTAACCCAGCTAACTGAGAAATCCTTCTTCGTTTAACACCCCCCGGGGCTCTAAATATAAATGCCAATTAACTAAAATAAGGGCGTTTCTTCAAAGTTCCACCGGCACGACCAAAACCGGTACAACCTTCAAACTGTTAGTTTAGATCTAATTTACCGTCTTTTTAAATATGAATCCCGAACTCCTTCGAATTTGTCCAGGTGCTTCTGATAAAATGTGGTTTTACTTAAAGTAATCAAGGCGTACAAAATGCTGGCTGTGCCCCATTTACTATTTGATATTATATTTATCTTAAATTGACTCCGCTCCAAGTCCTTGCACCGAAGTAAAATAAATCCAGGGAGATTTGTAACACGGCTGGAGCACCGTACCCACGCACAAAACTGCGCCACATTCATGCTCCCTGTTTACGCTTTAACGCGATGCATGATACTCCTAAGTTACAAGCCACGTCCATAAAATGAAGCAATATTCGCGCGTTTCAATAAAAACCGTGATAAACATGTTGTGGGGCACGATATAGACAAAACGAAAACTACACAGGTTTTCCATTTGGCTGCTTTTAATTTACTTTTTACCGGCTGAAATTGTTCTCAGTGTTTCTTTATTATGGTATGTGTGCGTTCCGTTTGAGAGAATTATGACGTTAAGCAGTATTTCTTCGCGATGTTGAGTATGTGTGGACTATGTTTATATTCAGGTCCCCACAAAGATCTGTGAATGCAATCAAAAGAAGTAAACATACCAAAAGTCTCGGATTTAGTTTGGTTACTCTTGGTTAACGTTAGGGCTGCGTGGGAGTTATGGTCGTCATGTTGGGATTAGAGATTTACTCATAGAAATGAATGAAGAATCCCCAGAAATATATAATTACATACCCGTGTGTGTGTGTGTGTGTGTGTTTGTGTATGTGGAAAGAACTCTTAATATAACAGAATTTCTAGTGATATAGTTTTAGTTAATATCATATACATTTGTGATATTCTTTGTAGAACAGGCAAATAGGCTAATAAACACTGAAATCCCACATTTCTGTTTGTTTTCGGTCCAAATGCCTTGAAACAATTATGTGATTCAGTACGTGACTTTTAAGAATGCCAGGATGAAGCACTCATGGTAGCCTAATACTTCTGAAATACCCCCTTTTGGAATGGCAAAAAGAATGCTGCGCCTACGGTTTTACTGTTACTTAACAACTAAAGAATCGTACCTACATTTACCAATAGATGGCAGTAGAAAAGAAGAAATGTTTCGATCGTCTACTTAAATTTGTTGTTTTTAAACTGAATATGTGCAATAACGTTATGTTTTAAAATGTGCTGAAAGAGAAATGTTAAAACTGGAAACCTACAAAACTTAGACACAAAAACTATTTTACAAGCTTTACTGATATCCTTTGAGGTCATTACACGAGGGACAACAGAATGACAACTATATAACTTATATATAACTTTAGACTTATTTAGGCCTTTTTTTATTTGGTACTTTTGTTCCTCTGTGTTTCTCTAATTGATCTGATTCACACTGCAGTGAAGTTGATGTGCTATTACCTATCCGTGCACCGGTACATAAGTATTACTGTTAAAAAAGTGCCGTTTTTGCCAGGGACCAGCTTGCTCAATTAATAACTGCCACTGAAGCTATGAAAGGGGCACGTTTGTGCGCTATGGCTAGGTAATGTGGTAGTTGCACCAAGCTGATGTCACCCTAGCTGTCAGGAAAGTGAGTTACACAATGTATACGACGACGAATGAATCAAGCATATTCAACAGCCGTCCACAGCATGTGTGTTCGAGCATATGCTAAAAAATATTAGCATAAAATGACTTGACCAGGACTTCCAAAAATAAGGTTTTCCCGATGTCTTGGAATTTTAAAATGAGTTCATTTCAAGGCTTCCAGCTGGTCCATCGAATTACTTAAGAATGAAAGGTCGGGTGATTAATCGTTCTACTTTATTCGCTTAGACGTTTTTTATACCATGTACGAATTTTCTACAAATGAAAAATATATTATTTGATATCTGACTTCCAGATTAACTGTAAAAATGTTGCCGTAATATTATGCTTCTTTTGGAAAATAGCCTATATGGAAAAAATGTCCGTGCTGTCACGGGAGAATTAGCAACCTTGTGATCAGATGATTAAATTAATAGGGTAAAATATAGCAATTGCTTTCTAAAGAGAGTTAAGCAAATGTAAAATGACATTTTACCTTTAATGAAAAAATACTATTAAAATATGAAACTTCACTAACAGCAGTCAAAAAAGAGAAAACTATTTTAGCAATGCCATATATTTCAAATAGTTCTAAAGGAGATAAGTACCTATATTTAATGTTAAAATGTTAATAGCGGATGACAGTTATTGCACTGTTATTCTATGTTACACTGTGTTTTTACCCTCTATTACACTGTTATTACGCTGTGCCACACTGTGCTTTTACACTCTGTTACACTGTGGTATTATAGTGTTTTTATCCTCTGTTACACTGTGTTATTATGCTGTGTCCCATTGTGTTATTGCTATTGTTATTGTTATTGTGTTACACTGTATTTTTACACTGTGTCACACTATGTTTTGTACACGGTGTTTCACCATGTTTTAACTTGCCTGGGCTCTTTGCATGCACCTACAGCTTTACATATCACTCCTTCAATGTGCTGGCATTCAAGTTAAATGAACCAAAAACAAGGCTCTTCCTTGGTGGTGAACCTGCCCTGATTTGAAGCCAGATTCAGACCTGTAACCACTGCTCTGCTTGTGGCCCATTGGAGTCCAGATGGGAGCTTGGTTCTAGTTACAGAGATGGAGAAGTGAGAATGTGAAGGAGCACAGAGTGGATGGGAACTAGTCCTGGGCTGCGGTGTCCATTCTTCAGGATAAAGCTTTCTTTCTGCACTTTGGCCCACTTTCTGGTTACACTGCTCCAGTTTCTGGGGAAATGCAAACGCTGCTCCCCATATACATGAAAACTGAGAGTGTTTGAAGGACACGTCAGTTATCACCGTCCAACTGGAAACACATAAACACGAATCGTAATCGATGACAACTGTTTAGACTGAGCGGCCGCCTAATGGATGTGAGTGAACTTGTCATAGGCACTTAGGGTATGTAAAAGCAGCGGTTGTAACATGTGAAGGGAGTCCTTTTTAGTACTCAGGATTAAAGTTAGTTTATTGAGTTTCAAGGGTGTAGTGGTGTGTGTTGGGGGAAATGTGGTATTTGATGGAATGTAAGTGCTGTGATGGGGATATTGGTGATTGTCTGACAGCAAAGGTAGAGCAGTTTACCCAGAAGTCTGCTATGTAAATATGGAGAAAAGTAGTTTATGAAAACTATAATAATAATAAAATAATAATAATAATAATAATAATTGTTCTTTACCTAAAATGTATGGACTTACATAGTAGTGCCTTAGCCAGGGCTCCCAATTCTCACACACTTACCCATCTGGCCTGACATTCATGCTATCAGAATCTCACGCAAGAAATCTTACGGCAAATCTATATTATTCCCTTATAAACTTAAAATTAGCTACATCAAAACCGTTGGGGATGAATGCAAACCCTACAGACTATTTACAAGGTAATAAAACTGTCACATACATATAACTGCATCTGCACGTGTGTGAAGACCTGTCTCGAATTGATAATCTCACTCCAGCCTGCTGACCAAAGTTGGCAACCCCGGTAAGCATTTATGAACATTTTTGAATGCTAAAATGATGATCAGATATACATTGGTTTCAGAGACCGATACATTTAAAATTGTTCTTTTAACCTTCAACAAGTTTACTATAATAAGTGTAATCGGCATCCCGAGGTGGCAGGTCGCCAACGCTAATTATTTTTGGCATACCTTAAGTTAATTGTTTCTTTATGCCGCTTTAAAGAACGCACCACGCATTTAATGTGACCACAATGCGCATAACTTCAGTCGTCTCCCTCCCTCCCTCCCGCTGTCTGTTTGAACTTCGTTTTCAAAGCTGGCGGCGAGTCAAACCAAACGTTTATGTGACTCGTAACGCCGCCTGGCCCCCCGCCAGCGACATTGATTGTCGAGCTCCGGTTTCATTCCCAAGCAGCGTAAACTGCAGGCTTTTTTTCGAGCGACAGGCGGAGTGTGACACAGCGTCTCATCCTGCTTGGTGCCCGACGAGCGACGTTGCAATATGAGCGGCGAGAGGCGGCGGACCACCCGGTCTTTAATTCCGGAGTTTGGCCGCATCTTGGGACACTTGCTTTGAAAAATCAGCAGATCCCATGTTCAAATCTACAGACAAATGCTTTCTCACAAAACGCCAAGCGTAGATTTGTAGTTTATAGGGGTGAATGTATTTTTTTTATATAACTACCGGACTGTGAAAATTATGGAGACGTACAATGTGGGGCATATATTTAAATAGAGTTGAAGCCAGAAATATATAGGTTATTCAAATTTGCACTAAAAAAATAATTACACACTAGACAAGTAAACGAGGCCATAGATTAAATCAACTTCCATCTGCTTAAACCTGCCTGATAACTACAAACAGCAGAGTCCGTCTCATTTGTAACACATCTTCTGTGGTATCTGCAGAGTCGCTCAATGAGCCATGCGTGTGTCCCGGGCGCGCAGGGGAGACCACACTGAAGGCAGGCAGGCCGCCAGCAGGTGCATGTGCCCCCACACATCAAGTGGCACATTGCTTCAAGAACTTTCCCAGTGCATCATCAGCTGTGGGAGTACAGGTTAGCTTCCTGCTTATCTTTATCAGAGCAGCACGGGTTGGACTTTTAGGGATCTGACCTGCACGTTTCCGGGCATTACGCAGCTGACAGAGACTCTGCCTTCTCAGAGCTCAAACCGCCACAACAAAATACATTTCAGATGTGACCGCAGTGTGATCAAATTATGTGCATTCTGTTGTACTAGCCTTTTATACTTGAAAGTGGATGTTGCCGGTTCTTCTGGATAGAAACCTATTAATCTATTAGCATTTTTGAGGAACAGCTAATCCTCCCTCCTATGAGGGTCGACTCCGTCTTTACAAACTAACATGAAACCCCCCTGCACATATTTCCATTCTGATTTGCCTGGATGAACATATTTCATATTCTGTTCCCTGCTGCAGCCCTCCTGTTTTTGAATTCCTCTCTAGCTTGGTTCACTGCCTAACAGAGCATCAGTGATACTTTCACCCTGTATCAGACTTCTCCTGAGTACAGAGTGGACGGTACCAGGACATATGTGGGTAACCAGATGTCCAATCGCAATGTACAGGTCCATACGTGAGCAGAACGAGTAAATAAATCGGTTTCTGTCTTCAGCAGACAATGTAACACCATGACTCACCCCAGCAACAGGCGAATTGTGGTAATAATGTAAAACATATAGAGGGGCATTATAAAATTAATTGCTTTGGAATGAAAATTAAAAAACTTAGAAATTCATTGGAATTAAATTAAAACAACTGCTGATACATCAACTGAATGAGTGTCTTTATCTTAAATTCAAACTGCAGCTTGCAATCACCTGCTTCTTAATTCCTGAAATAGGTATTATAACAACTTAATAAAAGTCAGCACAACTGGGATTTTAATTCAAAATGATCCTTATTCCATATAATAATAATAATAATAATAATAATAATAATAATAATAATAATAATAACATTCAGTGCAGAGTCATAGTCATTCAAAATGGAATAGACAAACAGTGACTTACATTCGGTTACTGAGAGCATCAATGGGTCTCCCAAAGTGAGGAACCGGGGAGCAGAGGAGAAACAGAGTGAAACTCCATTGCTGAAACAATCTTCTCGAGCTGAGCATCCTGCAATGAGGAAGGAGAATATCCCATTACTCAAAAGTACAGTATTTATACAACACAACACAGCAGCTAACTGATAAACACTGCTATTATTAGCTTGTGTGGTAGAGCAGATCAAACAGTTTTATGTGATTATTTAAGTCAGCAGACCACAGTGACTACAGGATGACAGTAAAAATTCCATCCTTCATTGCTGTGATGTTTCTAGTAATTCACTTGGGACAGTAAATAAGTTATTTAATGAAACCACTACAAAATTATCCAATGAACATGTTCCTCGCATGGAGATTCTTACAAGTTGCCAGTCTGGACTGCATGACTGGAGGGATTATTAAACTTAATCACGTCCAGTATTTAAAAAAGGCGCCCCAGCATGCCTGATATAGTGCAAAAGCCACGAGGCACTCACAGTGAAAAGCCAGAAAGGAAAACAGAAGAAGGACTTACTTCTCTAAAGAGCAATTTCACAAAGTGTTTGGTCAGTCCCTTCTTCAGACTCCTGCAAAGAGAAAAGGCTGCGGTAAGTTTCCAGGCAGAAATGACAGACAAAAGACGGTTGTAGGTCAATCCAGGTGATTATCCCCCTGTAAAAATAATGGAGAGGATTACGCCGAAAGCTAGGTGTGGGAAAAACCCCACCAGAACCAGAGCCTCCTCTTCCCAAGTATCCGCATGTGTAAGACGGCACACTTACTTTCCTCAAACTTTCCTGGAGGGAAAAAAAGAAGGAAAAAAATGAAGCTGAAGTGATCGATAGCTGTCCTGCTGCGTCTGTCTGTGGCTGCTGGCCACTCTAGTTGTCCTGCATGGAGGGGGCTGCAAATCTATCTCTTTGGCCGCTCTGCAGTGGGACCGGCAGCAACGGCAGCTGGAGCGTTTGTGATGGGAACGTTAGCAGCATGCTTGTCTGTGCTCTTCTGAGAAGCCGGCAGCCTTTTGAGAACAAGCCTGAGAGCTGCCCCTGCTTGGGATCCCCCTCCTGCGGGCCCGGTGTGACCTGCCGGGGGCGCCCCCGCCGCCGCCCGCCGCGGGCGCCCCGGCGGCGGGGGAGCGGGGTGTGCGGGGCCGGCCGGGGCCGGGCCGGGGGGCGGCAAAGATGAAG
>JAODKC010000001.1:28571705-28585547 GCA_026777985.1 Mormyrops attenuatus
CAACTTTCCCTTCTGTTGATAAAGGGCGCAGCCATCTTGGATTCTGAACTCGGGATCCTCTGTGCTGCTCCAAGATAGCAGGAGCACACGGGAGCACGCCTGTCGTCACTTCCGGCTTCAAAACTTGGAATCCGACTCAGAATACGAGTTCCGAGGGCAAAAGGAACGACCAAAACTGCCCGAAATGCGTTGACAGAGACAGTTCAGGGACTTTGAGTCATTCTGCGCTGCAGATGGGTTGATTGCGTAAAATTTTTAAATCAGATTAATCATGATGATGGATTAATTATATTTGTGGTGGGTGTCATGACGTGCTCGTCTGATACTTCTGTGTGCCACGCCCCCTCATTAACCTTGTGTGGATTCCCCGTGTTTATAAGCTGTTTCTTGTTGTTGTCAATAGTCCTGCATATTTAATTAAGTCCGCGTTTGAGTATGTTTCCCCATCCGGTCATTAACGTTGTGTTGTTTTGTATAGTCCTGCTTGTCTCCACTTGTGATTAAACACTTTGTTTGTCCGACTTTTGGAGTCCTGTTCTTGTTTCCCCGATTCAAGCTGCGCCGCACATGATAGTGGGTCCAGCAACCCTACTGATAGGTCCCTCTCGGTCAGGTGGGAGGGGGATGGTATTCAAAGTCAGTGTTTTACCATGTGGCTTACAGAGTGACACCATCACTGGGGCCTTTATGAAGGCCCTTAATCCCAGTTGCTCTGCTAGCTGACCCTATGCTCTGACCCAAAAACCTGCTCTCACCTGTGCCTATGTGTCTTACAGACTGCACGATGGTATATCTTTATCATATAATAGCTGTATGTTAATATAGATTTTGAATCCCTGGTGCTTCAATAGTTATGGCAGAATAAAACAAATTGTAAATAAATACAGGATGCATTCAAAAGTGCACAGAGTGCAAGCATTGCATATTTATTAAATGAAAATGATAATGCATAATTTTAATAGCTTTAAGTTTAATAACTTTAATAACCACATGAGTCATAGGATTGCAGGTCAAAGCCCACATGGTGCCTCAGGTAAGCTTCACCGCCGGTGCCCCCCCCGACAAATTTCACACAGCACTCCTCATGCTCGGGAAGGGGGGGCAACAGTGGTGGTGCTTCCTCCGAAGATGGCACCCTGGGCAGCCACCTATGTTGCCTAATGGGCTGACCAGTCATGAGTCATGGTTTTCCTTCGATTAATGTGGAATGCATGGAGAAAAGGCATTGGTGTGTTTGTATGTACCAGATGAGATAAGTGTACAATACAAGCAAGGCATTGTGTTGTCTTAAATGTGAATGTAAAAAACGTATGGTGCTTGATTTGAGCAGGGATGTCATAGTGCTTCAATGACCCAGTTCTGTACCCCTAAGTCAACTTTTTGTAACTGACTGTAAGTCTGTGCCCACTTTGGAAAGAATGTCTTTGCCCATATAAAAATCGATTATAACATTTTCCTGGCTAAATGTACTTGAACCAGGAAATCTGCTTTATGTAGCACATTACTGCATTCTGCTTCATTGACCTGCACAGTGTCCTGTTACTTGATTTTTTTTGCCCATTGAAGCCCTTTTGATAAATGAAAATGAAGCAGCAACCAGAAAGTCGGATACCCTGGGTCATCCATTTGCAATCTAGGCAGATATTGTCCTGGGGAAATATCATTGGCGCCTCCTATGGGCAAGCTGTTGCCTATTATGATCTGGGAGCCACAGTGCTGCCTGCTTGTTGCCATCACCACTGGTTTACCTCAGAGCCCTGCATGCTGACTCCTGGCCTGCTTTAGCTGTGGTGTGGTCACATGCCCTAGGAAATGACTTGGTTGTGGCTCTTTGTCCTGCCCCTCCCTTTCAGCCCAGTGCTGAAGTTTGGCAGGTCCCACTGGGACTTGGACAGGTACACAGTGTGAGCAACCTTAGCCCTATCAGTGTCAGCACAAGGGCACAAAATACAAATGTGAGGTGGCTCAGCGGCAGTGAGCAGTAACAAAGAGGAAGCATATGTCTTCATCCCATGGTTTCCTTAAAACTCATTCTAGCCATGACACCTTATATATAGGATTGTCTCCCAAGGACTGAAGCTACTGCCCTGTGGACCATGAGCTACAGGCAGTGTTGAGCATTTCAGGTCCAGAAACTACTAATCCAGACTAACATTTTGTTTCTACCAACCAGTTGAGCATAAACAGTCACAGTCACAGAGTACTCACTTGGTTGGTAGAAACAAAATCTTGGCCTATATTTGTAGCTTCTGGACATGAAAAGCCCAACACTGGCTATGGGACTCTAGTGTTTAGACAAGTTGTGGGTCCTATAAAATAAATGTACTGTTTAAACCATCCATCCATCCATCCGTCTGTCCATCCATACATACATACATCCATCCATCCATCCATCCGTCTTCTACAATGGCTTATCCGGTACAGGGGTTATAATGACAGAACAGTTTACCTTTACTGTCAGCCTATCTAACCTGAAAGCTTAATGCATTGTATGGTATTAGTGCTATAAAAATCTCTTCCTGGTCTTCCTGTGAACTTGTGATTCTGTTCATGACAGTGGCAGCGTGAGTTTCAGCTTGAAACTACCCCCTAATTGTAACATTAATAGTTTGTGCACAATGGGGGAATGAATACCATTTCATTAGACGGGTCATTGCGCTTAAAGCTGCCGTCTTTAGTTTAGTTTGCCTTTACAAGTTAATTATACATTCAGAGACGCCGTGTTGTTCACAATCCACCACTGACAACAAACATAATATAGATTATAGCACTAATGCGTCATGCAGGACAATGTTACTTTTTTTGTTTGAAAGTATTATTAACACCCTATCATTTCATGAGTGTGAAATACTAGACATTTTGTATGTTTATTTCATAGTTGTCCCTAGAACTGCAGCGATTCCCCGATCTGTGGACAAGAGGGCAGGTGGCTCCCAGTCACCTGTTTATAGAGATGCCTGACATTCACTTTGGGCATATTTTTATAGCATTATATCAGTGCTTAATGGTCTGCAGGTGTCTGTGGTTTGGGGCGAGGCACATGCCCATCTGCTGGACTCGTGTTACACTGCGCAGCTAAACAGGGTGTTTTCGAAAGAAACCACCGGGTTAAACCCTTCATGTAAACTTCATGCTGCCTCGCGGTTCGGGCACAGTTATGAAATGCCTGTAGGGCTATTTCTGAATGCCGTACGTATATAAAAATAGATATATTACACAATTACACAGGTTCAGTACATTTTCTGACAGTCTTGTTGAATGAAAGGACTATGTAAGTGTTGAAAGAGAATATCTAGCTGGAAAAGCATCATGCATACTACGGCATCCCTGTCCAGCCCACTCAGTCACAACACTATCTTCTTACCATTGTTCCTGTCCCCGTGCACTCCAGTCTCACAGAAGTGTCCCGTACACACCCAAATCACAGCTCCCAGTCAAAGTTTAGGTTAGTTGGAGTGACGCGCATAGCGGGCGGTCAGACGGATCGCCAGGTTTCACACCTATGAACTGAAGGTTTTATTGGCTCAGAAAACCTCACTTCAGAATTAGTTTTGCTGTGGATTTTTATGTTCCCCAAGAGTACTTCTGAAAGGCATAGTTAGACCTCTCCCCTCTGGGCATTCCACCCTTTAAAGAAAGATTGGTAACACTTTACTTAAAACTGTCGCCTATGATGCATTGTAGATACCTTCATAATGCATTATAATGGTCAGTATAACAATTATACCAACCCTTATAATAAAACATGTCAGCAACTTCTATTGACACTCATAAGGCATTACAATGTTGACTACAATACTACATAAGCTTCAATAAAACTCTTATCTATAATGCACAATAGATACCTTCGTAGTGCATTATAATGGTCGGTATAACAATTAATAAAGCATTACAGCATCTTCTATTGACAGTCATAAGGTATTATAGAGTTGACTATAATACTTAATAAGCTCCAATGAAACTGTCATCTATAGTGCACTATAGACATCTTCATAATGCATTATAATGGTTGGTATTAAATTTACAGATGCTCTGTTCTGCATTATGAAGGTATCTATAGTGCATTATAGATGAAAGCTTCATAAAGCATTCATACTGCATAATAAACATGGCTATAATGTGTTATGCCTTTTTATAAATATAGCCGTGTGTAATGCTTTATGAATGCATTATTTATTGTAAAACTTTGTAAATCATTAATAGACAATTGCATCAGTACATCACTTTACAGTCTTCACTATAATTTTTATAGGAAGCTGGATTCTTTGCTTAGCAGTTGGTTCTCTTTGAAGCATATATGTTGACAATAAGCTGAACAACTGAAGAACTTCACAGAACACACATTTTCAGCATTTATAATGAAAATTTGTTGTACTGCACTCAACAAAAACACACCACATAGTCCTGTTGTAATTAAAATATTTCCAGGTTTTAGTAAACTGGAAAAAACAATACTTACTACTGCATGAAAGTGTTATGGTTGTTGGCTTTCTTTCCTGGTTATGATTTACTACAATCCACAGGGATTTTTCCCCACTATTTATGAAGAGTTCAACTGTGATCTTCTTTTCTTGTTTGCCGACAGTTCCCAATATTATTAAAAACTTTTCATGGAAAACTAGACAGGATGATAAGTCTGGAAATTATATGTGATATATTTAATTAAGTTTTACGCATTGCTGTTGAACTGCTGAAGGTCTCAGTTCAGTTCTTAGTGAGTTTCCAAAATATATATCAGGGTGAACCCCGTTGCTGACATCATTAACTAGTCATCATCACCGCCTTGTGGCAACAGCTTGCATATTCAATTAGTCATTGTGCACAGTCAATCATTCCTTAATTCTGTCACTCACAAACACAACCCTGCTTTCTCAATGCAGCAGCTGTAACTTCCATCGTCACGTCTTATTGTGATACTCAAAGACCCAGGTAACGATATGGAGACTGATGCTTCTTGAAATTAGAAAAATGCGTGTTTCTGGTAAAGGAGGGTTGTGTAAAGGATTGAATTTCTCACAGGTTTCCAAGGAGTGCCTACCACATGACATTCAAGGGAGACCTTCTCAACCTAGAGATTACCTTTAGAAATTATTATTATAACTGTGGCAGCACATTAACTTCTGTCTAGAATTATTTTTGAAGTGTAAAAAATAGGTTTGGATGCACAGAACATCCCCTGTTTTCAAATGCTATCCAACAGACTCCAAACAAGAGCTATGTTTACTGTTTTGTCTCAAATACCTGAGATTCTTTTCAATTATGCGAGGGCCCCGTTTGAGCTTTTTTAAAAAGACGTCAGAGAAAAAGGAGGTTTCCAAAACATAGTTCATGGGTTTGTTCCACACACCAACCGCTGTTTGCATAGTGTCTCTCGTAATCCTGGTCTCCACTGAGCTTGCCCTAATTTCCCCTGGTGTTGTCTGCTCTAGCTTTTTCTTTTTTCTGTCTAGTTGAGCGCCGCGGTTTTGGACGTCGGTGGAGCTGCTTGATGCTCATATTTGTCAGGAGGGCACTGAGTCCCAGTCACAGACATCACTGACAGCCAAACCCCCCCACTTAAAAGAAAACCTCTTGCTTCCATATCTCTAGTGCACTTGGGAGATAACAAAATTGGTTTCTTTTTAGCACAAGACATGTCTTGATTGTAATAAGGGTTGGCATATATATTTCATTAACATTTATTCAATTATGAAACGAAATACTAAGATTAGCACCCTGCGGTGTTTTGGTTCCCGCCTGCGCCCATTGTTCCCCGGGTAGGCTGCGGTCCCCCCCGTGACCCCAGTCCGATGGATGGAATGGATGGATGGATGGAATATTAAGATTAGCAATGGCCTTAACCGTAACAATAACTTAAAAGTGTAGCTTCAGATAATCCTTTATGCCACTTAAGTTAGTGTGACGGATGATAAGATTAGCAGGTTAGCAGCTTCCCAATACAATCTTTGATCTTGATCGAATTGCTTCTTCCCATGCAGCAGTCACTTTAACCTGGTTGGTGCATCTAAACCTGACTGAGCTCCCGTGCTATTGGCGTGCCTGTCCGTCAAGCCCTTGGCTCTGAGATTCTCCTATCTAAGCTAGTCAGGTGGATGATTTGTGAAATTGGCTGAAACAAACCGCACACTTTCCAGAAACGTGGGCTGTTGCTCTGTGGACAGGCAGCCTCAAAACAGCTAAACAGCCCAGAAAACCAGCAGCTGGGGCCCTTTGCTGATGCTCCTCAAAGCTGCACCGTTAAATAAAATCACTTCGGCTCCTTTGGTTTCTTCACCTTTGTTGATGTAACGCGATCCAGCCATTGGCTGTGGATGAGATTCCCAGGTGAAGAAGAACATGCAGCCATGATCAGAGCCCCGGAGAGTGACTGGGGGCTGGTTTAACAGAAGCTTGGGCTACGTGGTATTTTCAGGAATGCCCCCCCCCCCCAATGTCAGTGCTGTGGTTAGAAGTATCTTGTGTCACTCCAGGACACAAGAGCATGTTTGTCCTATGCTCTCTCACACATGTTCTTCTGTGTGGGTCATACCTGGACTTCACATCTGCATTCACTCATTTGTCCCTGAAAACCACCCACCGAAACATGCTTTCTTGTTTTTTGGGTGGACCGGCTTACAGATATTAGGCCAATGGACAGAGTGCACCATCACCAAGGCTACGTCTTATGAATTGGGGAGCTGGTGGACAACAGCATTACACACATCGTTTGCCTTTCATACTTCTGGGACTATATTTCCCCCAAAGATTCTGCTGCTACTCCATCTGCCCATTCAAGTACTCTTTCATTGCACTTGGGTGGACGTCTCAGACGGTGTCCTGATTTAGCTGCAGTGTAGAACCCGTTCATGCTTTGTTTGGTTTAAAGTAGAGGGCTTAAAGATGTTTTGACGTGGCCAGTAACATTCCTGAACCCCTTTTAATGACTGCATGTTTTCCTTCTGGCAGTTAATTTCACACATACACCCTATCCCAAGCATTAAAAAGTCTCTTTGAAGGGGAAAAAAGAAACCCAAGATGGATATCGACAGGTTGATCCTAAATTTGCCTTCATACTTTGAAGGAACCAGTTGCACTTCCCTAACAGAAAATCTGACCTGCCTGTCTGCTTCAATTACTGTTTATGTTATTTAGAGATTTGAGGAAATCGTGTGTGAGGAAGGGCTGCCTTATTTTGGGCAATAACTCACCTGAGACCTTCCAACTAGTAGACGCTACAGTTAAGGAAGTTTCAACAGTGCCCTGCCCTGCACCCCCTATCCTACCCCTCATTTACCTACACCAGTGTGTTCCTACCAAGCTATTTATAATTTAATATGCCTAAGCAAACTGCTTTACCTCTGGATGGCAAAAGCCCACACGTGAGAAGGGAACAATAGTTCTCCTCTTCTTGGACGCTGATGTGACATTTCTGAGTCCTGGATATCAGCCCAGCATCTAAATCCCAGGCGTAAATCTCGGGAATAAAATCCCGGGTGTAAATCCTGTTTAGAAGTACAACTTTAGGGTCTAGTCGGGCGAGCAGGACAAGCGGCTGAATGGATTAATCTACCCCACCTCCAGGTCTAGAGTCTGGCCCAAATGGCTGGTCTCTCATGCCAGATCATGTGTGGCCAGGATGTGAACCAATTACCACTTAGTCTGGTGGCCCAGGGCCGGGCTTGCTGGACCTTCCTGTGTTTGCCAGATGCCTTTGTGCCTCCTCCAGCCATCCTGGACTGCTACCCTAGAGGATTATAACAGCTGAACCTTGGTCCAAGTTCCCCAACCCATATTAACGGTCAGGTTTATAGCCTTTCATAATTATATGCATTAGGCTTGGATTGGGACCAACACCCCAACGTAGCGGAGCGTGCCAGCAAAGTCATGTTTGTTGCTGTCTGCTAGAAATACATATGGGACCATAAATTAAAGCTACCACTGAAAGTGAGAACAACTATTCCAATTTACTCTTAGCATGATAGCAAGTCACTGGGAGGTTGCTCATTAGAATCAGGATAGGAATCAGTTGTTCTGCCAAAAAAGATAGATATTTAGATAGCTAAACACTTCATTAGATTTGAAACTAATTAAAATATTCAGCTATATGAATGGGTAATGCAATGTTACTTCTGAAAAAAGATTCATCTAACAAGTAGCATCAGCTAATTAAATCATATTTTAACACCACATGAAAACATGAAAAGGTATTCCAGTGAGAGCACAAATGTATTAAATGTGTATTTTCTATATAATGCACAAAAATATATAATGTGTTTGTACTAAAATAATGGTGCCCACTAATTGCAGTGCTAAAGGCTTATATCTTTTTCACTGTCTCCTAACAGTGTAGCTTATGAAAGTTTTATGAAGTTTAGTAAAGTTTAAAATAGCTTTCAAAATATATCCCATACATATTGATAGCATGGAAGAAATCTTGGTCCAATAAATTAATATATAATACAAACTAATAAAAGTTTTGTTGCTTTGCACAGTTATACATTTTTGGTAAACATCATATACACAGGGAGTGTTTTAATTGTTAACTTAGAATTGCTTTTTAGTGCGTAATAAATCTTAACAAAGTGTCATTGAGAAACAGTTTTAGCCATGCTCTTTTAAAGGCAATAATTAGAGCCATCTGATGATAATGCTATGTATTCCGAAACATATGACTCATTACTTTGCACCCAGCGGAGGGGGGTGTTCGCACTGTGTTTAACTTCAGCTAATATACATACAAATGAGCTGAAGTAATTCAACCAGAGGAGAGAGAAAAACACAATTAGGCGTCTTTATTCATTATTTAAGGAACTTTCTTGAGGCATTTCCCAAAACTGGTCAGGTTTGCAAGTTTTCGCTCTTAAAATTACAGTTTTTACTTTTAAGTGGAATGTTAAGAGAAGTGACTAGTTAGCATGTCTATAGCAACCACATTACATATGATATGGAAATGTATCCGAGCATTTTGCCGTTTCTGGCCGTGTAGGACATTGTTCAATGTAGAAAAACATACACTTCTTCTTAATGCCCATTCAGTCACATTAACTTCTTTGACTTAATTAGCTTTTTGTGAAACCATGGAACAATCTGGGGAAACTCATTTCCTTTCCTGTTTATTCTGTCAAGCATCATTCATTAATAGGAGTTCTGTTTTTTTTACTTTGGCACATGACACTGAACCAACCAATCATGTTAAACACAGTACTTGTAATGTACCTATAAAGATGCATTGCTGAGTGTCACGTTCAGTGAAGTCCACCCCCCAAAAAACCCCTTTGCAGAGCTAATGCAACCAAAAATGCTGACCCTGAATAGCATTATTAAAAAACTTAACGGAACACCTCTAGATTCTGCATATGTTTGTAGTAGGACAGAGACACACTCTCAGACCCCCGAATACTGTTTGCATAGCAGCAGAACTATAGTTACTCTGTGACTTGTCCCAACTGTTAAGGGCTGTGTAGTAGCTTGGATTTTCTATTTTGTGGAAATGCCACTATCCAAGGTGCCTCATGTGAGGCTAGATGGCCAGCAGCATCCACAGCAGGAGAACGGATTTCACTGGGTGAGGGCATTTACATCGCTACGTGGAGAACCATTGCCTGCATCAGAGGGTATCAACCTGATAGTCTGGACCCAGGTAACATGGCTCCTGTGTTTCCTTCCAGGAACTCCAAACTGGGTAGGGGTGGGGGGTGGGGATTTTGTTCAGCTCATGATTCTCGTTTTAACTGGAAAACCCCATTCTTCACTGGCGCCTTCCTCCACAAGCAAAGCTAACGCTCAGCTCTCCCCAAACACAGCTTAGATGGCCGGGCAGTAGAATAAAGAAGTATACATTACAGATGGCTGCCTTAGCTTCATCTCAAAGGACACCTTTGCGAATGGAAACTGCAGTAAACTGACCGCAAGAAAAATACATCACACGATCATAGTAAATATGAAGGGAGAAGCTCAAATTAGAATTTTTCAGCATTAATGGCAAGACGTTTGGGAGAATTACAGAGGTGGAGTTGACAAAAGCATATGTTTTGGAAATAGATTTTAGTGCCAATGTTGGGAGCCAGCTACCTAACGTACCCCCCCCATACAACACACATACACACACACACACACACACACACACACACACACTGAGAGCTGGTGGAAACTGTTTGAAGTTAATCTTGTGTACTGCGGCATTTCAGGGATTATCAGAAATTCAACCGTCTAAAACACTTGAAACTGTTCATATTTACAACATGTTTTTTTCCCCTGTATGCAAAGATATGGAAATCCAGGTACTTGAATTTCAGTGTGTGATGTGGGCATCGCTTTCGCGAAACGTATGTGGTAATACAACACAGATTCTGAATAACTTGGGGACATCCCTGGGAAACCAGTACCTGATCCCCCCATAGGAGCGATAAGTCATGATTACATTTCTGCTCGCAATCTGTCAATGGTGTTTCCGTGTCCCCCTGCTGTACCTGCTTCATGGTATGCTTTCACGAGAGCAGATGTCAGTTTACTAATGGTGCTGTTTATATATGGTTGCCTACAGAAGCTTCATAAGGTCCTAAAAGCCAGCATGGGTCCTGCCGGCTGTGCTCCGTCGAGTTCTCTTTGATAGCTTTATATTACCGTTTACCACCTAAGGTGCTGATTTTCTGGACATTCTCCAAAGCAAGCAATGTATGCGTTCCACAATGTTTACCAAACGTCTCAGAGCAGGCCCCCAAACATCCACAAGAAATGTGTAGGTGGCCGTTCAGCTAAACTGTTGTGTAGCGATATAACGAAACCGCTACTTGACAGTTTTGACTTGTGGATGCAGAATGGATAAGTGGGCCACGCTGCAAGTGGTCACCAACGCAAGGGGTCCAAGAGTGGTCTTAAAGCGACAAGCAGTTATAGGTCTATAATGAGGACAACCCTAAGCCATGTCCTGAAACATGCTTTCCCCGTATATTACCTAATATATGCTCAGGGTTAGCAAAACAAGCCCTTCTCTTTAAGTCATTTGTTTGACCAAAAGTACCTTTTATGTTGATTTGATATATAATGGTTGGTGATGGGTATAAAATACCGACTTTTTCCTCACGCTGGGTTGAGGAGTTACTTTTTTTATTAGCAGTGGCAAGCTGCGTTAGCCTGGGAGCCCATGATGCCTTGCTGGGACAATTATATATTGTTTAAAGCGAGGCCTGAGCAAGGCGATATTACGTTATTATTACTATGCTTAACCTCCAGAGAATCATTACGAGGGAAATCTACGTTTTTGACAAAACAGAGTGCAGTTGTGAAAACATTACAAGCCAAACAGTAGAGCATTTGTGCTTGGAAATACCTTGTCCATCCCCCCCACCAAAACTGTTCCGCCATCATGAATCAAGGTAGCTAAGGACCCATGATTTGCGAAAAGGTTTCAAGTTGGAAAAATCGCCTGTAAGAACTAGGCTGGAGTCTTGAAGCGAAACCTTCTGTCAGCACAATAGCTGTGAAAAGCAGGTGAGAAAACAAGTTGTTTGCTGTTGAAATTATTTCAAAACAATTACAAAAATGGTCATGAAAGAAGACTCTGAGTTAAGGAAATCTTCAATAGGAATGTCTGAGATTCCAAAAATCCCGTTAAAGGCATAAAGCACATCTGTAGTATGTTTGTGGAGATTCCACATTTTTTGCCTGACTGGGGGTGGGGGAGAGTGATGCTAGTTGTTGACAGGGAGGCAGGTAGGGAGGAGGGAGAAAAGAGGACAATGAGACAAAAAGGTGGACACCCAACAGCAGTCCAGACAGTGGGCTGGAAAACCGGAGAGTCTGGGTGAAATCTGGATGAGTGGTTCCCCAAGGCACTGAACATTTCAAAACCTTAATATTTGTGGCAAGTACACTACAACATCACCAAATGTTTGGACCCACCACAAGAAAAAATTCTATTTATTTTTTGAAAAATGTGTCTATTATGTTCCATAGACTAGAAAAATATGTTTAGCTCAGTTCAGTTCAGTTCCTCGAAGCTGTTCAGTATTATCTTTTACATCAAACTTATTTATGGAAACGGCCTTTCTTTTATGAGTTGTGTGATGATAGTGCTTTTGATTATACATTTAATAGATAATCAATGGGAAGGAGATATTCTATTGTATTGGAAAATAACAGGCTCCTGTCTCATGTGATTCTGTTATTTGTTATGATGTTGCTGTAATATGAGTAATGCCTGGGGGAAGCCCATCCTAGTGTTTAACTCAGTAAACTCATGTAAATATTTAGTCAGGCAAAAACATTCAACAAAGGAAGCTATGCTTTTATATTATACAGGAAGTACAGTTTGTAAATATACTGTAATAATAATGATGGTGCTCCTTTCGGTATTTCAGACTTGGAGGAGGTGCTGACTATGACATGAGTGAATGTTTAAAATATATAATTTTAATAGTAAATATCACTATAAGAATACACACATAAACACAAATAAACACATAATGACAAAGGTGAAGAATAAATGTCAAAAAATTACTATAGTAAAAATGACTAAATCATTGCTCACCATACTGATTTTTTTAAGGCATCACTTAAATTTTTGTAAACGGGAATCTGTCACAATTCACCACAAGATTCACAAAGCTTGTGTGAATCGTAAATCATTGTGCCACTGTACAACTTCCAGGTCCTCTTGTTAGATGTTGCAGTAAACATTTTATGTGCAGCTTAATGAGAAGGTGACTTCTGTTTAGATGAATTTTGTTGCTGAAATGAAAAACCCAGCAGATGTGGAGAGTGTTTAGTCTATGTTTTAAAGTTCTGTTTACTACCGATGTTAAACTGAGGGAGGAATGTACACGGGTGTCTTCGCACTGCTGGTACTGCTACCTTCGAAAGGGCTGTTTAGTATTACTGACTGAATCCTACAGGTAATGCAAGTTCTCTGAGAAGCTCGTTACAATCCAAGCCAAGATGGAATTATTAGCTTCCGTATCGCCTCTTTAAAGTATAACACTGACAAAACAAAAGTGATTTAAATAAAAAAAACTGGAAAATCATAGTTCAGCTTATGTTTGTGCTTCATTTTTGGTGTTTTTATGATTATATTTAGTTTTATAGGTTAGTGTTTCCCAACCTGGTCCTTGGAGACCCCCCAGACAGTCCATGTTTTTGCTCCCTTCTAGGTCCCTGCCAGACAGTCCATGTTTTTGCTCCCTTCTAGGTCCCTGCCAGACAATCCAGTTTTTTGCTCCCTCCTGGGACAGGGAGGAAGCAAAAACAGGGAAAGTCCCCAAGGACATGGGGGTCCCCAAGAACTGGGTTGGGGAACACTGTCATAGGTAGATCTGCACAGAAGAAAGTAGCCGAAAAGCAAGATCTGTCTGATATGGAGTTGAGAAGGTCATGGCAGCAAAAAAACACACTGGCAGCCCTCCTGGGGCATGGCCAGGCACAGTGCCTCATGGGCCTGGCTGCGGATGCCCGCTCTGTAGCCGGTGGCATGCTCTCGGCACCATTGCCGGGGGCCTCTGTCTCATTCCCTGACCACACACAGCCCAGAGTCTGGTCCCTCCACTCACCGCGTGGGCCTGTGCCAGCTGGAGCCAGGCGCAAACCCCCACGCAGACACCGCGAGGGCCGGCCCCTGTGCTGCCCCCAGCCCAGTCACACAGACCTCAGCGATTACCATAAACTACATACCCATCGCCAATAAACACACACAGCAGCTCAGTCTGACTTTTACCCTTTTTTTTGCCTCCTTCTTCCAGCCGCTCAGCGAAGATAGTAATCTTGGTGGGGGAATCTCTTTGGTGTTCCTCTTTGCTCCTGCTTCTGTTACTGTTACTCAAAAACAGGACAAATGACAACCAAGCTGGACATTTCAATGAGTTTTCTTGT
>JAODKC010000001.1:28586506-28599144 GCA_026777985.1 Mormyrops attenuatus
AGAGGAGCTGGACGAAGTGGCTGGGGAGAGGGAAGTCTGGGTTTCCCTGCTTAGACTGCTGCCCCCGCGACCCGACCCGGAACAGTGATAGAAAATGGATGGATGGATGGATGGATGGAAGGCCAGAGGAAAGTAGTTGTACGATGGTGATACCTTGGGACCAAGGCAGTGATTGACATATTTGACAGGCAGGCTTGGGGTCTACATGCAGCCACAGAATTTAACTGTGAATTTTGAAGAAGGTGCACTGATGTCAGAATCCCTGGCTTTAGCTCACTGACACATCTGTGGAAACACACAACCAGTACCTAGTGATAGAATATGTTCCTCAACCCTGAAGCAAGCCAGACTGGCCAACTGGTCAAACTCAAGACTCAAAGAGTGGCCAAGTCCGCTTCAGGGTGTTAACAGAAAAGTTAACAGAAAGAGTAATGCTTTCTTTAAGCGTGTGAGATACTGGAGCAACTTCCTAGCTCATAGCTGGAGGCTGAGGAGGACCCTATTTCTAACATTGTAATCCATAAAAGGGGTCTCTCTCTCACTGCTAATCATCTAGTCATGTTCCCTGTTAGCCTGAAGCTGAACACGTTGTTTAAATACATTAATAGATGATAACTGAAAGTACTACCAAGCATTGACCTGCTAGGGTGGTGGTTGAAAAATAGGGCAATGATTAATAAATAATAATCAGAATCAAGTTTATTGGATCACACACTCAAGGAATTTGTCTCTGGTTGTCAGTGCTGACATACATAGAGTAGGTATAGACAAAATTAAGATAAGACAATGGTCACATACAATTCTGTTGATATGCAGTATTGTGCAGAAGTCTTAGGCAAAGAAAATGTTTAAAGTGATTTATACTGGGAGTAATGGGAGTATGTTTGCTCCAAAAAAGAGCAGAATTTAACATTAGAACATATTCAATTCAATTCAATTTTATTTATATAGCGCTATTAACAACAGTCATTGTCACAAAGCACTTTACATATAACCGGCCCGAACCCCCACCAAGCAAGTCTGAGGCAACAGTGGCAAGAAAAAACTCCCTCTAGCAGGAAGAAACCTTGAGAGGAACCTACACTCAGAAGGGGACCTCATCTACCTCTGGGCGACATAAGCAAGAATTTCTTCTGTTATGATATTTCTTCTGATATTGTTGGGCAGCTAGATTAACACTGCTTTGATTCCCAAACCTCTCCTCAGGGGTATCCCTGCCATTCCACTGGAGTTTCATATTGGGGGGATACACCCCGATAATTTAAATACAAAAGTCTATGTAGCAGAGCAGATGAATTAATCCAAATGAAATATGGGGGGTCATGTCCCCCCACCTCCCTTGATCCTACACCTCTGATTCCATGTATACATATATGTTATATTTCATTACTGCTTCACTTTATTATTTAACTTCATCACTTAAATAACTTGATGAATTATTGATTAGCCAAACAGGATATTACAATAGTCAAGTCGAAAAATACATTAGTTTATTGGATGGTTGCTGCAAATACTGGGGTAACTTTAGCTAACAGGCTTTCACAGACATAAAGAGAATCATAGAATTAAACCAAAATGTTATCATGTAAATATCATTTTCTTTGACTGCCTAAGAGTGCATAGTATACTATGTAACTCAATTTAATTCAACATCGAATGGCACATGAAACATGGAAAAAGAAAAGAAAAGAAAATGGAGGGGAGGAACCAAACATTTCCTAATAGGGAGAAAAAACGGTCAAGTGACTGCCAAACCCCCCATTGGCCCATTATAGGAAATGGAACAAAATGGGCCAACTGTAATAAAAGCAAGGTATACTATCCATCCATCTGTCCGTCCGTCCATCCATCCATCCATCCATCCATTGTGTAACTGCTCACCCTGGTCAGGGTTATCAGGGAGAATAATAATTTACCTGCACCTAATTGAATAGAGCCAGAAAGTGTCAAAGAAGCACGTCGGCATGTATACCAAGCCAATGCAGGAGGCTGCCAATGAACTTAAACGTGTGACTGTGTCTGTTCACTATCGCTAGCATGCAGCAAATTACACTATATGTTTACATCCTGATTGTGACAAGCCAGTGAGATGGAAAAGTCAGCAATAAGGTGAAAACCGCTGCAGCTGATTATGCCCCAGGGCTTTTAAACATTCTCAGCCTAGCAGCGACCTGCATCAGAGCGACTGTGACATTTCTGCCTTGTCTTAGAAGAGAACCAAGCCTGCAGACTACAACAATGACCTAATCTTTTTGTAATTGTGTGGGTGTGGCAGTTTATTTAGCACAAGCTGTTGCTCAAAACACAGACACGAAACGTTGTACATACTCCTTGTTTTGACTCCACTGCAACAATGGAATTTACTGAGTGTATGAAAGTTTTCCCGGATCCAGCTCTTAAGGAAATGACAGCCTCTTCTTTTTACAGCCCTGCTTCCCTGATAAATGAACCTAATTGGGCTTGGTCACAGATCTCCAGCTGTAAACATTTTCTATTGGAGTCACACGTTTTACAAGCTTCTGGAATTACAGCTACTAGAAACTATATAACAAAATAACACTACAATAAAATATATATTTTTTCACTGTGTAACTCTATGGTGTTTGTTCAGTTTTTATTTTTGCCATTTTACTCTGATGCAGAGAGAATAACAAACAACTCACTTTCTGCCATAGTAACTGCGGTCGGGATAAAATGAGGCCTTTTCGGACCAAAGCCCGTGAAGCCTCTTCTGCAGTGATGTGGAAACAATGAAAATGATGATGAAATCGATTATTACATCGTTATTTTCTTGTCTTATTGTACTTCCATAGCTTTCATGTTTTCATCCATTTTTTGTCTGCCTGCTCCCATGAATAATGTAATGTGCATCTAAGGTGCATGTTGTGGAAGGTTACATGTTTTTTTTTTAAATGAGAGACTGAGTCATGGGGGGGGAGGGGGGATTATATCTCCAGGCTCGGAAGTCACATGTTGCCTCAGTTCTACATGATGTGCACTTTGTATTTGCCTGGTGTCTCTAAATTATCCATGTTGTCTGATTCTGTATATGTGCCCTGTGATGGACTAGCATCCTGTGCAGGGTGGACCTCAGCCTTGTGCTTTGTGCCGCTTGGGACAGGTTCCAGTATCTCCCAAATGCCCTTCCAGGATAAGCAGTTGGAACATGGATGGATCAACATTTGTTATGATAATTTCCATGGCTGTATATACATCATTAATTTGTGTGGTAATATTTCTTCTACGGGGATTATTTGTTAATAGGAATTAGAATGAGGGGACACCTTGAAACTTCTGATCCCATTTCCAAGTACAATAAATCAAAACCAATTTCAGGATTTGAGTTCTGCTGAGTACAGTTTCAGCATCTAGTGTGGTGGAGGCTCAGGAAAAATGCAGAAAACAACTGGGACGAGGGTACAAAAAGAAGACTATCTGATAAGGCTGCCGGAGAACAAACTGATAAAGTTCATTTCCGGATTCATTTGCAGTACGAAGCAGTCCGGGGCCTCTTTGTCTGTCTGACAGTATATAAAATCAGAAAACCAAAACTGAGGAAGAGGAAATGTGAAAGGCCTTCTAAACTCGGAACGGAAGCGGAAGGATGGCCAGCGATGAGGCCGTCCACGTAAGCAGGGCCACTGAACAAGCCCAAGAAATTTCTCCACAGTTCCGAGATCCGCGTTAGCCACCGGGTGCCGAAACCTGAAAAGAACCGTAGCCTTTCATCGTGCCTTTATTTTCTGACGTTTGTTTTAACAGGGTGTCTGTTTTCTGCAGAAACCAGGGGCGGCACTGAGTTTGCCTGACCCGTATTTACACACCGACGATTTGGAAAAACACCATACTGAGCATATCAGGTTAATATTGGTATGAGTTAGATGTTTGTTACTGTGCGAGACTGCTCCCTCTCAGGCCTGTTCAGCTGGCATGGGGATTTGGCAGGCCCTCCTGACGGCATTTATTTTAAACGGTATGGAGGACCGTCAGGTTTTCCACTTTTTTTAAAGTAGTACTAAAAAAAGGAGAAATATATAGGCTGATATCATTACAGCCAACTGAGGTGCTGAAATCAAATGTACCAAACTTCTGAAGACCCATAATGGATAAGGCACCACCACGCTTATGACCTACGACCCTCTCCCGTTAACGTCCATCTGTCATCATCCCGACCAACATCGAAGCGTCTTCGGCTGTTTATTGAAATTCACGTCTGATTGAACCCATCCCAAATGCTGCTTCCAAAAACCTTTCCTCAGTCTCCCGCATCGTTTATTGTACTTGGGTAATGTGAGACTAGGCCGGGCCTGTTGAGGCTAAAATGATCGTGTCCACGGTGTGTCCCCGAATGCAGCAAAGTCAATGCCCCTGTTAAAAGCTGCCAAATGGAAAACAGGGCTGCTTTACGGATCCGAATTGTGCTTTCATTTTGGGCTCAGGGGTGGTTTGTGACAGAAAGCTGCTCAAACAGTGACAGGGGATATTTCCTCGCTGGTGGATGTGATCATGAATTTTTGTTTACCCGTCTATTGATGAATTTGCAGAATATAAATTAAGATTTTCAAAAGACCACTGGGCCAGTTCTGCTCCCCTGGAATAATAATAAAAGACCCCTTTCTATTTGGAAACCATTTAAAACATCCACACAATGCAGTTTTGCTAAATAATGCTATAGCATAAGCCACTAGGCAACTGATATTAATAACATTGTATGGAATAATGCAATGCAAATATTTTCTGGAAACTTGGACGTGGTACCAGTTCTGTCAGCGTCATACTCAGCCACCGCTGGTCCCTTTCCTGGCTTGCGCTGCCATGAGACTTAATGAAGCTGCGTTAAGTAGGGAAGACGTCATGCTAATATCCTATAAATAGCAGCGATAGGTGGAATAAGGCGTCAAAAGCCACTGAATGGACTCACAGTCAGCAAACGGTTTAAGCCAATGGGGGCCAAGAAAGTAGCCAGTGGGAAACTGGTGAAACTCAGAATCCCATCCACCATGGCTGCTGAATCCTCGTGTTTAAATCTCTTGTTTGAATCTTCATTTCCCTCATTCACTCATAAACAGACAACCATGTCAGGTCAGCCATTTTTAATGGCTCTGCAACAGCAAATATTTGTGCTGGAAAAACATTATGAAAAAATACTAATAAACCTACACTGTGAAAATCAGATTTTTAAATGATCCTCATTTCTTCATCATTTTCATGGCTGTGGGTTAACTAACTGCTAGTGTCACTTTCCATTAAAGTTGTGTTGATCCTATTTAATTCAATAATGTCTTCCAGATTTTTGCAGAATGCTTAAGGCCATCCTCTTCACTGAAAGCAAGTTCTAATTGCAGCTGCGTTCTTTCACCGCAAAGAAATCGCTGAGGTGGAGAAGAGGACCCTGGTGCCGTCACTCAGGCTGATCTGGAATTATCTTCAGTGACATGAACATGATACTTCATTCTCAGCCTGTACAGCTTGCTGAATGATGGGTTCCACTCAGATCTCCCGCTCCCTGCTCCCTCGAGTCATGTCTGAAACTTTTCACGCTGGATGTGAAGCCCCCCCCTCCGTTAACAAATTTGAAATATAGAAGTATCAGTCGTTCTCAGTTTAGGCTTCATGTTTGTTTTCATTGTATGGAAGTCTATGAGAAGAAAATTATCAATCAAAGGGTATAATATTTTGGAGAACAATTTGGACACACTATGGGTAACTAATTATATGTTAAACATTTACTTAGGACTGACATTAAGAAAAATCATAGTTGGGCTCATAAATATACATGTAACACACACATAGCGTAACCATAAATTAGCAGAAGACTAAACCATAATGAGGTTAGACTGAAGAACTCTGAGTGATATTTTCACCAAATGGCCCTTTTCATTTCAGGATTTAAGAGACACTAATATGCTATTTAAAAATAAGTGTATTGTATCTAATTATTCTAATGAATCCCTTGGCTGGTGCTCTCAGTATCTCACTGAACTGTTCCAAGAACCTGCACTGACAGACAGCTACTTTTTGCGAGGAAATGATTGCGATTCCTAAACTAGATAGACTTTGGTCAGTTATATGAACCAGCCTTTTTCCTGTAACCAAATGCCCATAAGAACCGAACATACTGAGGTACAGCAATATTTTAATAAGGTTTTCATAAACACCGACAAATGACTGGTGTGTTTAAAGACAAACTGTAAAGTTCAGAGAGACGTAATCATCTTAAGTTGCGATATTTACCCATCTGCACCACTAATCCCAAGCCATCAGCTGACGGTGTCGCCCTTGGATACCCAACAGAGATACAGCTGTGTACAAAACACAGAATGAACTTAATTCAGAGGGGAACAAATTAGTCTGCACCCACACCGCCAGGTCCTGCTCCTGGACCATCAGTCCAAAATAACCCAAATCTGATCCCTTGGCGACAGTGAGGAGGAAAAAACTCCTGTGAAGAAACCTCTGGTGGTCGGGCCAAGAACGCAGGCATAAACCTTTCAGCATCACGCTCTTTAAGGGCTGAGCGGAACGTATTCTAAGCACTTGCTGTCTGGCCGTTGTTCACGGCTGCCATTTATTACTAGATGCTAAATATATTTACAAAAGACGAGGCTATGAAGGCTGCAGACGCCGTGAAATGCAGCTCTTCTGCGAAGCTCACGTTCATGTTTATTTGAACAACAACCAGAAAAAGGCTTGTCCAGCCCGGCCTGTCGTCTTTTATCCGTTTACCGCATTGCTGACACTGTTATGAAACTGCCGTCTGCTGTCGTGCTTGGATTTTCATCTCTTTTACCTCGGCTCCATAAAACGTATAACTGCTAATAACCTGCTGTTTTATTTTATTCAGCACATAATTCTAGGAAAACTTCAGCGAACTGTTTTAGAGCCAGGGCCTCGCAGTCTTACTTGTTCGACAGACAAGGTGGTTTCAAAAGTCAGAACTCTGAAGATAGCCTTTTTTCGTCATAAAATCCAATAAAGTCTTAAAAACTAGCCTGCTTTTTTACTTTTCATTATTGCAATTATACCCATGATTAAGTAGCATGCATTTTGGAATGATATTTAACTTTTACTTATAATAATTTCTAAGTTAAAAGAAATATCATTTTTTCTATGAAGTATAATTCAGTTATTCGCAAACATAAATGCTTGTTATAGCTAGATTTGAAGTGCTGAGGCGTCAAAAAGTGTAATTAGGGTTAGAGACAGTGTCTCTGTAAATTTAAGAAATTCAGAATTTAACAAATAGCTTGTCTTTCTGTAGTTTAAACTTTCATATACTTAATCTTTCCTCAAATGAGTTTTAGAGTAATTAAAGACTGGGCAAAACATCTTCTACTTTTGTTTGGTAGGCAACCTTAAGTAATTTCGATGATAGTAGGCAGGTTACTGGTTTAGGTGTAAGTCCCAAATTTGGTCCCATTTTTCCTCGTTTAACTGATGATATTATACAGTGTAGCTACCATGCAAACTTCAAAATGTCCACCAGCTGCCACCCTCACCCATCCACCAAAACCTTCACTGAAGGTTTTAGCAGTTAATTTCTTGAAGCATAATGTAACAGCAACCATATTACCTAGGCCATACATATTTGTCAGTTAAAAGAGGAACTGGTAGAGCAGTGAGACTCTCGGCTGATGCGTGAGATTTCATAGTGTATTAGGATGATTTAGGAAGAATGACTTGTGAGAAAATGCAGGTAGCACACCACGATAGAACGGTAGAATATGCCTGAATACTTGCTCGTTATCTAGACATTCTTCGTTTGGAGGCTGAACATATCAAAATAATATCATCATCAAAGGGTCCCAGCAACGAATGGCTGATCTCCATTGAGTGAGTTTTACTATTTTCAGATGATTTAGCAACAATGTCATGTTATATAATACATCCTGTTTACTGTAGATAATTACGATATTATTTCTGCTGCCAAAGGAAATAAAAAAAGTGACATGAAAGCAGTGTGAGACCAATGATGCATGTTTGTGTGTGGATGATAAGTCTGCCTTGCTATTGCAATCTTCCGCTGTCTCCTGCCGCTCGTGGGAACTGGGTGCTGGGATGGAACTGGAAGGCGGCTTTTACGGATAAGCATCGCTCGTACGTCTCCAGGACATGTCCCACTGTTCACGGGCTGACAGAGCCAAAGATGTTGTTCCCTCAGATTTATTACCTTCCCCAGAAAACAGTTTTCCTAGAGACGATGGTGGTTTCTGGGTGGGGACCCAAGCCTGATGTTAGCCCTGCAGGCTGAGTGGGGGCTGGGAACAGAGTCGTCCCAGCGTAGCACAAAGATAAAGTAGCGCTGGGTCATTCCAGCCACGGCTAGTATCGCGCATAGCACTACCTGCCACTAGGGGCTCTGTCTCCGCTCCCACATAGAGAGTATCTGCTGGTTGGCATTTATCATCACATCATGAGCATGGCACAATTTAGCCTTTCAAGCTTTACTAGAGGAGTGTCCTGTTCTATTACAATTTCATAACCAGGGGGACATTGTGCTGGAGAGTGCGTGGTGCTTTTTACAATAATAACTGGCTGGAAGTGTGTTAGACAATGGATGGATTAACACCAGAGCATTCCATTATCTGAATATCTAAAATGTATTATAGTCTTACCCATTATTCAGCTGGGTTAAACAAGCTGAAGTTTCTATCTCAGGGGAGCCGCAGCAGTGAACCTCTGGGTTAACCACTACACCCCTTGCCGCAGACCTGAAGTAGCACGTGTAAAACATTCAGGGCGCGGAGCGGTGGGAGGTGAGAAAGGGCAGAACAGTCCATCCAGAGGCCGCTGAAGGGGCCTCGCGTTGTGGGACGGCCAGAGTTTTGGGGGAGCCAGTCGCCTCCGTCGTCCGCAACACAGGCCAGGACTGTGTGTGGCTCAGGGGCAGATGTGCCGGTGCGGTAATTAGCTAAACGAGCAGCAGCGCATAAGCGCAGCTCTCAGGCCCCGGAGCGGGCTGTTTGCTTAGGCCCCCTTGCCAGGGATTTCATCAAAGGGGCGCAGTCTTCTCTGGCAGAGGTGCCCGTAACGTTCCACTCGCTGCACATGTCCATTGTGCCTCACGGGGCCGGCCGGACAGCCTGTGGGCACTGATTGTTTGGCACATTCTCTGGACGACAGATAAAATTACAGCATACATAGGAGCAATTCTGTGTCGCTAACACACGAGCGTTTTGTCCGACATGCTAGCTAAATAAATCGTATTTATACAAGAGTTAATGCTTTCAACAGGGACGTCAATTCTAACGGTCTGGCTAACGGGCTGCTCCATAGTATATCACCCGCGTTAAGTATATCGCCCACCGTGTTCAAGAGCGGCCGGAGAGGCCGGCGCGGGTGTAACGAGAGCCGCGCCATCCCATGTACTCATACACACTCTCCGGATTTAACCAGTTGTGTGGGCAAGCAGTCTGGTTTGGATTAACAGCAGCCGGATGTGAATAGGAAGCGACTATGAGGTCGGGCCTTCAGAAGGGTGATTTGGACGCCGCGGCAATTAGCGTATGAGTGAAACCCAGCGGCAAACAGTGGTTTGAATTTTAGGCCATGTTTTTTTAAGGGATATGCATCACCAGAGAATTAAAAAGGAAACTCTCTGAGGAGAGGCTGGCTCAGTCAGTTTGTGAACATTCAGGTTTATTCATGGCTTTGGTATTTTTGGTGTTTACTGTATAGTTTTTCTGTGTTCACAGACTGGTTGCTGTATATCAACATCTCACCCCCCGGTCCTTATGTTCAAAATATGGTCAGAAGCAGCACCTTCAGGTTGAATAACTACACTCCAAGTATGTGGAAAAGGTTTTCTGGATTTCTAACTCAGTTAGGCAGTAATTACCAAATGACGTTATAATTGCACCTCTTATTTGTTTGATTGGACAAGGTAAACCCATTTCCTCAGTTTAATTTGTTTAGGAGGCTGGTTAAGGACCCGACAGAAGTACACTACCAAAGACAGGACTGTAAGAGCTGTGTGGACCAAGTAGCGTGTCCTGAACACTAATCTGACAATTGTCCCGATTTATCAAATTGTAATAAGTTAAGTTTTATTAACCTGATGATTTATCAGTATATTCAGTGTACTAGTGGCCAAAATTGTGGAAACATCTAGCATTTTTGGCATTACGCTTTAAAAATGACTGTATATTGGTGAAATTGTTTCTAAACGATCAATGAATGTTACCAATATCATACATTAGACAACTAAGTAAGTAACTGGAGGAACAGTTGAATAAAGTTCTGAAGTCTCTGAAAATTGGAGTGTTTCCACAATTTTGACCACTACTGTAAATGCTTCCTAGGTGTTTCCAGAAATGTTTCAGAGGAGGTCCTGGCCGAGACTGTCCTTTTTGTCTGTTCACTCTTCTGGATTCTATTGAAAAAAAAATAAAAATAAATAATAATAATAATAATACTATACTATATGGCAATACCATTGACAGCAGTATTTACTGGTTAATTTTTTAAAAGTAATACGGCTTTGTGGTTTTGCTGTCTACAGTTAAGTGGTAAAGCTTGACTCTTCATGATTCAGGGTAGCATGAGAAGGCTTCTTCTGACCAGCTCTCGGTTTACCTCTGATCAGAGGCTAGGCCGTCACCTAATTCGTCCAGGTGACAGGAGCAGGTGCTCAATGCAGGCTCTGGCCGTCGACCGCCGCGGGCACTAATTGCTCCAGTGAAAAGGGTGAGTTTACTCTGAGTGGGTTCCCAGCCGCCTGCCGCATGCACCTCAAGTTAATGGAGATGCAGAGCTCAGCTGTTTGTTTAAGTAAGAGCGACCCGATGCCCCAGTAAGAGGCGTTCGTACAGCATGTAACCACCGCAATGCTGGCTGGTAAACAAGGCTGGCAGACTAACCACAGAGAGTGTTTATGTGAATGGGTGTGTGTGTGTGCGTGTGGATTAGGATTGTATCACATTGTGGGGACCAAATGTCCCCCCACAATGTGATAAAAACCTGTTATTTTGATGGTGTGGGGGCCATCTTTCAGGTGACAAAGATCTGTGAATGCAATCAACAAACTAAAAATACCGAAAATCTTGCATTTTGTTTGGATACTTATGGTTAAGGTTAGGGCTGGGTAGAGGTTAAGGTCCTCATGTTGGGATTAGGGTTTTTCCCATAGAAGTGAATGGAGAGTCCCCAAAAACAAAACACAAACCTGTGTGTGTGTGTGTGTGTGTGTGTGTGTGAGGTCCAGGCGGCCCCATAGCAATTATGAACTGAAATGTCTGTGCCCTGTTCTGAATACAGAGGCCCGGTGTCTGTCAGGTCCTGCTCAACCTCCTCACCATGGTGCCTGGATGTACTTACTCACGTCTGATGTATTGCCCACCGCACCAGAGCTGTCAGCATGACTGATGACCACTTTTCAAGCTCACACAAACAAACCATATTGTGGACTGACGAGTCTCCCGACCTGGACGGCAGATCGTACTGCTCACCATGCCTCATGGAAACACTTTCATCTTTTCATCAGCGCTTTTCTCCTGGACTGTAATTATTTCGAGTGGCTCAGTGTCAGCCAGATGCTTATTAAGCCAATTAGTTAATTGGTGACTGCTTCCTATTAGGAAATTACTAATTCGATCCTGAAAAATGTACCTTTTATAAAATCTCCATGGAGTGTCTAAAATGAATGTCACCTCTATGTTTACATTCACTGGAAAAATTCCACTTCACTGGAGTTTGGAATTTCACTGGAGTTCTGCAGTTAGCCCTTTTGTTTCACTACAGACCAATTACAAACTGGCAAGTCTACAGTTTTATTTCACCATGAATTAATAGAACTGTAACATTTTTGGGTTTTAGTTTTTCAGGTGTTAAGGAACTGCAGGTTCAAACCCAAAAAGAAATATTATGTTACTGTTTCTGAATGCATGTCTCTTTGATTGTATTGCTTCTCTATAACAGTGAACACACTGGCTCTTTTAAACACTGGTGTTGGGTACTGAGGTTCGGTAATGCAGGTACTTTTCTCTTTAAGTGAATGATCTATATCAGGGGTAGCCAATTTTATCCGAAAAGGGCCGGTGCGTATGCAGGTTTTCGCTGCAGCTCCCTAATTAGGTAACTAATTAGAAGACTCATTGGCTGAAAAGTCCTCACACCTGGGTTTGAACAGCTGACCTAAAGGTTATCCCAAAAACCTGCACACACACCGGCCCTTTGCGGATAAGATTGGCCACCCCTGATTTATATTTTGTGTTCTCACAGTATGAAGGGCCTCCTTTTAGGCTGGGAACCTGTAAGCTCTCCTCCTGTCGGCCTTCTCGACCTCACGTTTGAGTTATGGTGTTATGATGTCACTCGCCACGCGATTTGAGGTGGAAAAGGAGAAGGAAGAGACTCAATCACAACAGCCATTAAAATTTGACTTAATCTTTGTGGTTTTGCTAAATTTGGAATAAAATGGCTCTTAAAGTTTTTAAATAATGGATATTATTATTAAAAACATAGTAATATATTTTATTATTTTTAATAATAATACCATGTGTATTTGTTTTCATAATGACTTGTCATATGAAGACGAATTAGGCAACTGCCCTGCCTGAAGGGAGACAGTGGGGTGTAACACCCACGAGACCAGAGATCAGCCGCCATGCCGGGATTGCAGATCACCTCTGAGCTCCCCC
>JAODKC010000001.1:28617505-28640225 GCA_026777985.1 Mormyrops attenuatus
CCCCCCCCCCCCCCCCCCCCCCCCCCCCCCCCCCCCCCCCCCCCCCCCCCCCCCCCCCCCCCCCCCCCCGTGTCTGAGAGACGTGCCAGGGAAATAGGGCGGCCTTAAATAATCGGGAGAAACTGGACCATAAAACGCGATCAAAGCAGCAGCATCTGGTGAGTGTGGTACGGTCTTCACAATGATGCAGCTCCGCATGGGGCCAGGCACACTCGGGAATGCGAGGGAAGCCTTAATCACCCCCGCCTCCCAAGGATACTGCCGCACTGAGGATCCCAAAGGCCATTCCCACATCTTAAATATATATATACTGCGCTGAATGCACAGCAACTTCATCAAGTTATACAAAGATCATCGTAAAACACTGTACTTGCTGTTGTGATTTTCACAGTGAAGTATATATTTTATTCCCTTTTGTTCATTTCAAGTTGGTGAGCTACCTGTGTAAACAGAATGGATATTGACTACTAATGCTATACGGCAGTAATATTTCAAATGTGATATAGCAGCAATTCATCATTACCTGTGGACACTAAATCCACTAAATTGCATTAGCCACAGAGGCCGTGGGTATGCAGCATGCATCAGCCACAGGGGCTATAGGTATGGAGCATGCATCACCCACAAAGGCTATGGGGTCTGCAGCATGCGTCATTCATAGAGGCTACAGGGTCTGCAGAATCTGTCATCCACAGAGGTTATACGGTCTGCAGCATGCATCAGCCACTGAGGCTATGGGATCTGCAGCATGCATCAGCAAGAGAGGTTATGGCATCTGTTGCATGCGTCATCCACAGTAACTATTGGGGATGCAGCATGCGTCATCCACAGAGGCTAAGGGGACTGCAGCATGTGTCATCCACAGAGATGAAGATCAAGCAACTCCCTGCAAAGTTATGAGCCTGAAATTAAGCTCACGTGATTGGAACCCCTGTAGGACCTCCTTAAAGCCTTCTAATCCCAGGGTGCATATTTCTGGATCAAATGACCGTGACGCACGACTGTATTTCATCATAGACGTTTAAAACTTTAAAAGCCATTGCAGGCACTCTATTTCGGGAATGTGGCCGACACACATGACGACAGCAATAGAGAGGCCGTTTCATGCTGAAACAGTACATGGGGAATGATCCACTACTGGTTGTAGAAAACAGAGTAACAGCATTTTCAGCATGCTGTGTGAGCCTGATGAATGGATACTGCAGTGTACCGTGGTGACAGCGCGGTATGGTGGTGTGGCTGTCCTGTCCATGGGGCGGGCCTGTTTCCACATGGTGACATGCTTATCCCCTAACCCAGTGTTTCCCAATCCGGTCCTCAGGGACCCAGAGTCAGTATATGTTTTTGCTCCCTCCAAGCTCCCTGCAAGACAGCCCACTTTCATGGGAGGGAGCAAAAACGTGGACTGTCTGTAGGTCCCCGAGGACCAGATTGGGAAACACTGCCCTAACCCTTAGCCTTATGACCATATTCACACCCCAGGGTTGACTTGTAACAAGCTAAGACAATTCATCATTAAAAAAAAAAGATCCATTAATGTGCCCAAGAAGAGACAGACTTTATGTTGCTGATTATTTTTTACTGCTTACATTTTTAACCTTTTAAAATTTCTTTCCAGTGTTATAGCATTGAAATTAAACTTGTTTGGATCCTTTTTATTACTGGATGATCAAATGCATCCTTTAAGTTAGTTTGCAGAATGAAAAAGTGGATGTGCATGATTCAAAATATCCAAGATTGTATAAGAGAGACATGAGATGTTTTGCTTATTTAGCTCACTTCATCACCTCTCCTTTTCTTCTTCTCCTGTCTGTTTTATGGCATCAGTAGTTTCTATTCCCATTTGTTCATTTTCCTTCTTATTATGCAAAAAACCCACACCAATAGCAACACTCTGAGAAGTATGACATCACTGTGCTTTCATGCCATGCCATTCTCTCCTTGGATCATTACTTTTAGCGGCTTGTTGCTGACAAAACAAAGACAGGCATCAAACTGTAACCACTAATGTCCTTTTGCAGAACATGTTCATAGTTTTCTCTTAGCCGTGCGTCAGATTAAACCGAAACTTTCACCCAGCCTTTGAAGACTTATTATAAACACTTCTTATTTTGTCTTACTACAAAAAGAAGCTGATCTATTCATTTCTATTTATCCCCCAACTTCACATATTTGTGACAGAAAAACTTTGACATAGACAATCAGAGAAAACAATGAAACATGGGACTATAGAAATGATATTATAGCCTCTATCCATTTATACATTTCTGTGTATAATGTTTACTGCATTAGTAGGTAAGCTTGGGAAAGCAATGCGGTCTCAAACACTATATATTCAACACTGAGTCTTTCTAGTACATATATTGAGTTTTAGAACTTATTTGAGTATTAGCAATAGCAGTCTATTAAAAATAACGGCAGGAAGTTTTACGGCTGGTTAGCGGATGAGGAACTCTAGATAGTCAATCTAACCATGAATGGAAATGGTGGTTTGCAAAGTCATCAAATGCTTGGTGAGGAAATATGGTCAGTGATGGCTTTCCTGAAACTGCAGCCTTTGTGCGGTTTTATTTTGCCATCCATCTTCCATAATGGTTCATCCGGTGCAGGGTCAGGGTGTGCCTGAAGCATCCTACAGGATATGCTGGGGTGGAGGGCAGGGGGTACCCATGAAGCAGAGGTGGAAAGTTCAGGTCCAGAAAGTACAGACACAGATCAAGATTTTGTTTCAACCAACTAGCTGAGAACTCTGTGATTATGCCTATACTCAACTGGTTGGTTAAAACAAAATCTTGGTCTGGATTTGTACTTTCTGAACCTAAACTTCCAACCTCTGCTGGGGTGGATGTCAGCCCATCGCAGTCAGACACAAAAGGAAACGTAGAGGCACAAACTTACTATACAGTAAGTGCATGGATTTGGATTGCAGGAGGAAGACAGAGTCCTGAACGAAATTGCTACAAACACACATACACTCACACAGCTGGGTGTGCAATTCGAACCCACAACCCTGGTCATCTGAGCCCATAGTGCCAATCACTCAGCCACATGGATTCCATGTTTTTTTTTTAATTTCATGTAAATAATACCTGTGTTCTGTGACTACCGCAAACATATTGATCATTACATGCATAGCAATGTCAGAATCTCAGTAAAGCCAGAATGATACAGTATGTGGTCCTTGGGTACGATGCAGAGGAATATCAATCCAGCACCTGTTGTCTGTTCAGCATCACTTTTCATGACCAGTCTGTCTCAACTGTTATGACTAAACAGCCAGTGAACAGGGCAGTCTGCACTAGGAAGTACTGAAGGAAAAACGCTTTTAACCCAAAAGTCACTGGAAAGAATCTGGCTTTTGTTATTGTGGAAAAAGCATTTACCCTACATTCTCTCAATAATTATTATGTTGTATAAATGAAATGTATAAATGAATAAACTTCTCTGTGGAGCTCTGCTATGGAGAGCTCGGATCACTAGTTGGTAGAAGGTCAGACTTTCAATCTAATGGTCCAGAGTCCCTGTTTGGGCAGCGATCCCTTTAGAAGTCTGCCGGAAAACAGCTGCTTGTATCTTGTTACTCTGAAAAACCCAGGTGCTGAAAAATTCACTACATGACATGGGAACTTTACCAGTGTTCAGTAATTTTTGGCTCAGTAGGTAGGGTGCTGTGCCTATGATCAGAGCGTCACCAGTTCGAAGGAACTGGAACTGAACAGGGCCTTTAACCTCCAATTGCTCCAGGGGCTGTCTGACCCTGCTCTCTCAAAAATGTACGTCACTTTGAATAAATGTGAATAAAATGTAAATAACACTAATCATCACTGAGCATCTGGCAGAAGCAATGGTGCCACATTCCCAATTTTTTTTAGTGACTTTGCAGGTTGCCAGTTCAAATCCCATGGTCGGCAAAGGAGTCGCATCACTGTTGGGCTCTTAACCCTAAAGAAATACTCCAGGGAATAGCTATCCCTGCACTCTGACCCCAAACTTGTATCTTATATATCTGCGCGTCTCAAAGGAGAGCAAGATGGGATATGCGCAAACTAAAGAACTCCTTTGTACCTGTACTCATACAAATGGCTAATAACTCCCCTTTTCATTTGTCAAATCATTTGGCTTGATGGCGTAAAGTCACTGTTGGGTCCAGGGACACTGTGTGCCGCTGCTCTCTGATCTGCACTTGCATATCACTTTGGACATAAATGTCTGCTAAATAAGTAAATACAATGTAAAAAAGTATTCAGTATATCCATTCATTCATCTTCTGGCCGTTTAACATGCTCAGAGCCATTGGGTGTTCAGTACAACTGAACTGTAAATCAACATTTCTGTGGTCAGACGCAAGATATTTAGCACGGCACACTGGCAAGTGCCAGCTAGATATGGAAACGGATGAAAGGAAAGCAGAGGCTGAAATGATCAAAACTGAAATTAAACAATGGAGTCACCATGTAGCTGTAAGACAGGCAGGAGCTACTCCATGCTACAGTTTCTTTCCCTCAGGGGCAGATATCTAATCTAACTCCCAATGGCAAGAATAAATGGCTTTAGATATGGCAGAGCATAACAGGCCTAATCTGAGTCAGTAGTGACTCAGGAAATGACATCATGCATGTACAAAGCAACTGGCCTGTGCCAATCTGTTCTCTGTCTCACATCCGTGTTGTCATTGATTAAGACATCAAAAAAACTGTTGCAGTCAGGACTTGCTCAGTACTTTTTTGTCTTTCTGTGGTGTTTTTAAAAGTATTATTTGCTAGACTGAGATTCACTGTGTATAGTTAGACCCTTCCTATGATGCAGTTTGTATAATTAGAAAATGATGCACGTGTATTTGAAGTGATCTGTAAATCATCCTCTTTATCCAAGAGAATGGCCATTAAGTTCACAAAGCTGGTAATATGAATATACAGACGCTCCACTACTTACGAATGAGATACGTTCCGAACAGCCATTCGCAAATTGAAATGTTCGTAAGTCTTTATTCAACCTCATTTTAAAGTTATACGCAAGTACAAAGAACTAGGATGCTGGGAGTAGCGGCCAGAAGTCGGCGGAATTAGCGTGCTGAAAAAAAAATTGATACAGGAAACGAGAGCCCAGTGAACACAATTTGGACTTACAGTCCTCTCCGTTCATATGTCTGAAAGTTCATAAGCTGAAAGTTCATAAGTAGAGCAGCATCTGTATTCTATTTTTGGCAATATAAATAAGAAAGACTAAACTAAGACCTATAGTAAATAGCATTTTTATTTCAATATTTATAGACCCACGATTCTTATTTCAGATTAAGTCATGTATTTGAATGACCCGACAGCCTAAAGATCCTGAGAAAAAATCTTAATAAGATGTAATCAATATGTAATTAATCAATTTCATTACTGATAAATACCATTGGAGGTTGCTTGTCACTGCATTTGTTCATTTGTGGATGTGTATTTCATATCAATTGTGTAATCCCGAACTGTTGCAGCATCAAAGCTGGTGTTTACAGGAAGGTTTACCTTCTCCCTGCAATTCTTCCAGATGTTATCACGTATTGCAAGCAGCCGACGGGAACATTCAGAGAAAAGCCCTTTAAACAGCCCTTAGTCTGCCCGTGACACCTGCATTTTCCCGGCATATGTTGTTTTCCTTGGGCAGCGTGTGTTTGTGTTTTTTGGGCGGTGTGCTGTAACTCTGGCCTGGTGGTCCGTTGGACCTCCCTACACCAGAGTGACGGCTGCTCTGCGTGGGCACACAGGTCCATCTCATGCGCCGCACCATGCATGTCAGTGCTCACGCCAGGGCCTGTGATCTCACCTGAGTGGAGGGCATCCATCTGCTGGACCAACAAACTGCTGGAAGCATACAGAGGAATTTAAGCTCATTGTGTCTGCAATCTCAGATGTGATTCCAAAGGGTCTCCTGCTGAACTAGACATTCTGCTATGACAGAAAGCGGAGGTGAAACCAGGATATGAGAAGAACATACTTCAGCACTAGATGAATTTATGAAAGGAAAATGATCATCTGTGTTCCAGCTGCTTATCCTGGTCAAGTGTATGAGGGAGCTGGAGCACATTTCAGGGGGCCCAGGATAGAACCTGGGATGCCAGTCCATCGCAGGACACCAGCTGAGGGTTAATTTAAAGATATCAGTTATCTGAACATGATTAATTTTCTGCAGCAGGAATCCCACAGAACACAGGGAGAACATGCAAACTCTTCACTCAGGAGTGGGACAGTTCAGGCCACTGAGCCCCTGAGCCCCCCCCCCCCAAAAGGAAAGAATCATTATTTTCCACAGCACCGTCAGGTAGACTGGATTTATTGCTCTTTAATTTAGAACAGATTACACACAATGAAAATGATTTAATTCTCATGAGATTTCTGGTTCCTAGGAGAAAATATTAAGAGCCTATATATGTTAATATAAACCAATAATTAAGAAATTATATTTAGGAAATCTCTCTTTAATATGAGGATCCCTTTGCTCCATTGCACAGGAAAGCTATTACTTTTAGAAATCTATTGCTTTGGGAAAGATAAACCCCCTTTAATTTTAAAAACAAGAAATTGAGTGATTATGAGTCACCTTGTGTTTTATTTGAATGGGTTATTTGAGGTCACAGTATTACTGAGAGTAAATATGTTTAGGATCTGAAACACTGGCACATCTTAGGTGTTTGCATTCAGTCTGCATTCCTGCTAGTCCTGGCCAGCAATCCATCAGTATTTCTCCAGTATGTTGTTATTGTAGATTCCATATATCTATATTCTATCTGATGCATCTGTAATATAATTTTAGCCCACGTTCCTGCCATTAGTTTTATCCTGAGAATTTGTTGGATCATGCAGACCATAACTCTTTATTTAAATTAATATTTTCACAGCCATCCTTTAGCCATGCTACTAATTAATTCTGACAAATCAGTAAAATTCCACTTAGAAAAATGATGAGCGAGTAGCCTAATTATGATTGTTTAATTAAAAGCAGAAATCCAGTTTGCGTTCATGCTATATTAAAGCACAAGTCATCCCATTCATTTTACAGTTACAATAATATTTATGCAATATACATTCACTCATCAACATGCTGCTGCTATGTAGCCGCTCAGCCAGTGCTTTTTCCATAAACTAACTTGCAGTTTGACCCATTAACACAGCAGGACATTTTTCTGGAGCAATCCAGGTTAAATACCTTTCCTAAGTTTAATACAGGAGGGCCCCTCCTGAGTCCTGAGACTCGGAAATATAGTTGACATGTTACCACCCTCAGTTAAGGCCGAAGCTGTTAATGTGATAAAAAAAAAAAGACCGGGTTTGAATCCGTTTGCAGCCACCCCCGCCTCCTGCTGACGTGGTACAGCCCAGGCATTACTGACCGAGGCCAGTGGAAGCAAGTCATCAAAAGTACACCGAGAGCTCGTCTGCCCTCAATTATGGTCTGGGGGTAGGCAGTGTCTCAGACAGACCCCATGCGGATAGACCACAAGGATTTCCCTTCAGACCAAAGACCAGGGCTAGGGCTGGCAGTGGTTTGCTTCTCAGTTCTCCTTGTGTGTGACCTCACTCAAGTATTTGGATTGGAAGGAAACAGACCTACATGTCTCGGTCAGCTTTATTTGCAAGTTTATAGATATCTATAAAACTGGCAATGTTGGGTCGAAATGGCAGGTCTGTTGCATACACTTGCTACCATGCATGATCCAAGCTTGCGTCTCGAAAATCCTATCATGAAATACCAAACGGTGAGATGATTTCTCAATCTTACTCTGTAATACTCTGATGGTCTTTGATGTTGATCCAGATGAACAGCAAGTCTTTGCAGATCTCTGCCTCTGAAGGGGAAAGAGCCTAAAAGAGCCTAAAATAACTGTTTAGGGGGCTACAAACCCAGCAAACATCCTCAGAACCAGTTCAATGCAAATCCTCCAAAATTATATCAGTGTGAGGTATGTGCATCCTGTCTGTAATGTACCAGCTCTGAAAAAAGCTCCACATTACAATTTTATGACAGGAAGCACACAAAGTCATCACATCAGGTTTACCTTCTATAACATTTTAGCTTTTATCTGTAAGACAGAGTAAAGCTCGGTGTGGACCGGAGCTTGTTGTCCCACCTTTAAGGTTTTAACATTCCTTGAAACCTGAATTTCACTTTCCAATTAGGTGCCAGAAGCCTGTAATTGAAAACTAACCCACAGACATAGCACTTATTGACGATGCTCAGCTGGTTGTGTGGGTGGCCCTCCTTTCGTGTGAGCTAGTTATTAGATTGCCATACCTGTGCCATTTATCAGAATTTCAAGGTTTTCAAATATCTACTAGAGGATAAAAAATATGCATTCTTCTGGATGAGTTGCCTCAACAAATCAGAAACATCCAGCTGCTTATCCTCTTGCTGGAGATTCCTGAAGCCTATCCCAGAAGACAAGGCAGGTGTGCACCCTGAATGGGATGCCAGTCCGCAGCCGGACACACATACTCCCGATCACATTGCATGGGGCAATTTAAAGATTCCAATTAGCCAACTCCACATCTTTAGATTGTGGGAGAAAAACTGAACAGACTACACACACAATACCGAGTCAGGATTTAGACTGAACCTTGGAGGTGTGAGGTGATACTCACTGAGCCACCATGCTACCCTGTAAACTACTGCTGGGAAATCATTCCTACTCTTAGATTTAAACCTCCAACCTTCTGATTATGTCGGTCCCATAATAGCTCTTCCCTGTGCTTCATACGTTCCATTGAAGTAGCTGTTGTCTAGAAATCATTGCTCTTAGTGGAGCTCTACCACATATGGTCTCACGTCACTGAAAGTAGGTTCTATTTCTAAACTCTGGTTTGACTCCGCCCACTACTGGATAACACATCATACAGCCAATCAGACAAGAGAAAACAGGATCTACTAAATCAACAGGGCAGCCCATTCTGAGGTACTATTACTTTGAATTCTATTACATGAGGTGATTTTATAACAGAAGATGTTTTTTTAGGAAATAAAAAAATTTAAAGAATAAAGCAGAACAACAAATACAAAAAACAAAACACTTAAGTGCTGTTTAGGTTTTCCATAATTCCATTTCTAATTTACAAATTTATTTTATCCCAGCACACATACTGAATAAGTGGTTGGAAGATGTATGAACACTAATTTGATGTATTACTATGCTATATATTTCATACCCATGCATTAGATATCGACCTTGCGAGGTTGTTGGCTAACTAACCATCAGCCGCACTCCTTAAGCCGCCGCTGTCTCTGATGCAGACAGACACTCTGCACCACAGAAACCTGCTTGTTTTTTTTCTCTCCTGTTACAATAGAAACCCATCATTTTCCTCTGAGCGTCTGGGTAACTGCCTGAGTCACAGGAGCTTTCGGGAGCTTGATTTCTGACTCCTCAGTCCGCCTACAGTGGTGGTGGTGGGGGGGGGGACTTTGAGAACTTGAAAAGAGGAAGATGTCTCGGACAAAAAGAAAAACAATTATACCCATGGGGGGCGGGGGACTATACAGTGCAGAGCGCCAGCCCCCTACACTGATGGCTGATGAAAGTTAAGTAATACTGTATTATTGTAACAAGTCGGTTAGTCCGTACATGTATGGTGCTGGCAGGAGATGAATCCACAGCAAGGATAATCCATATGCACGCCGGCTGGGGCCACCAGACTTGTTTTCTGTACGATTGTGGCTTTTTAACAGTTTGAACCCATCAGGCTACACACAGCATTTTGTCTCGGCTTTTTATGCCCCTTGTAAAGCCGGGAGGAGCGGAGCGGGCGGGGCTGCTGCCGTTTGGGCAGCGCCGCCCACGCTCACGGCCCGTTGGGTCCCGGGCCGAGCCCAGCGTATAAGGCTGCGCTTTCATAGCCTGTGCCGGCGATGCACGAGCGTGGGGGAATCGGGTTTTAACAGTTTGTTTTTCAAAGGTTGCAAATAAGGCAGCACTGATTCAAGGCCCTGCACCCCCCCCCGTCCCCGCTCTCCCACGGGGCCCGCCCCATGTGGGTGGCTCTGGAAACGCTGACCAAAGCCCAGTGGACGCACGATGCGGGCGGATCGGGCAGAAGGAGAGCGTCCCCAGCCCCTCGGCCGTGTGCCGCCCCTCTGGAGTGAGGAGGGGGCTCCTCATTGGCCGTTCACCAGAGGGCGTGGCATAGAATCCATCACTGTCGGCTGTTTATGGGTTATGGGGGGAAAATGTTTTGTGTTTATTTTTACAGCCTGGCGTGGGTGCCACAAACCGCAGATAGCACCACTAAGACTAGGAAGGCCGGTGTCTCCTGCCTTAGCCTCATCTATTAGTTTGCTTGTTAAGTCAAAAATGACCTCAGACTCAGGCCCTAAATGATTTATTATAGTATTTATTAAAACATTTGGCTTCGGTCTTTGGGAACAAATGAGGCAGTTTGCATATTCTTAAAAATGTCTGCCTGAGGTCCACGTCAGAGAATTAGAAGGCACATCACAGCCCTGGTTTAAGGGGTTGGTTGCTGAAACATGGTCCAGTCCACATCTCTGAATGGGGCCTTGGCTTGACATGTGTATTTATTAGCTCACGAGATATGATTTTCCCAGACATTGCAAAGGCTGTGTCCAGGATCCCAGTGCCCAAAAAGGGACAGAGCGACATTCCAGCCTCAGCCAGATCATGAAATCAGTCAAACTTTTGTTTATTGTCTTCCTTGAAGTAGAAAGGTTTATGATGCTACCTGATATTATATGTTTCAGATATATTATTGACTCCACCTTTTAACTGCTTATACTGATCTGGGGTAGGAGCCAGCACCTTGCCAGCACAGGGCATATGAATGGGGTAAAGCCTTGATGGGATAATTGATTTTGTGTGATTCTCCTCTTTGCTATATTTAATAGTACATCAATTCATCTTTTATCACTCTGCATCTGAAGCTTGAGAAAGAAGAATAAGTGAATACAGTGTCTTTCTTAACCAAACATATCATTCCATCATTGTGACCCATATAACAACGTCATGTTGTTTCAGGATATGAAGATGGATATGGTGCCAGTATTTGGTTGAAGAAATCATGAAAGGTCAAATCAGGTTAAGCTCAAGGTCAGGAGGCTTTCACTCCTTTGACTTCAGTCAGTCTCGCTGAGTCAAAGGGGTCACTTTGTTCTGGTGTCGGGATGTTTTTTCTGGACGAGATGAAGACATGAGCCTTGCTACTTGACCCCCTTGACCCTGCTTACAGCTTTGCACATGCTGGCAGACTCCTGGGCATGTGCGCATGACCCCAGGCTTTCCTCGCCTGGGAAAAGGGGAGCTCCTGTTCCGGGATTTACGACCTCCCAATCCATGATCCCTAAATCACCGATTTCAGTGAGACGGGCGGCCAAACCGCGCAGTGCGCCATTGTAATTAAACAGGAACGCTCGAAACGAAAACAAATTAATCCTTCTCCTGGCCAGGGTAGGCTAGTCGTCTCCTGGCAGGGTGGCGGGGGGGGTGACTTTCTCAGGCACACTTCAGATCAGATTACTCAGAGAGATCATATACTGCACCCACACACAGGCACTGGGGCCCACATTGGGGTTTAGGGACCATACACCGTTCCCACACGCAAGCTTTGGGGCCGACATTGGGGTTTAGGGACCATACACTGCTCCCACACATAAGCTTTGGGGCCCACATTGGGGTTTAGGGACCATACACTACTCCCACACACAAGCTTTGGGGCCTATTGTGGGGTCTAGGGATCATCACCTCATAAATTGCCCCTCCCCACGCATCCAATTCCCCTTCCCCATTTCATATCACACGTGAAACGTGAGGTATTCAGATGGTTGTGAAGTCCTCATCTCCATCAAACTCTCCATGAGCTTGCTGCTCATTAAGGTCCTACAGTCCCAGTAGAGGCCTGACAAGCCAACTGTGTTCTGCCAGTTTGTCCTCTCCCTTTGGCCACCCATGAGGCTCCTGTGCTGATTGAGTCTGGCACCCCTAAGCAGGCCGTAGGCTGCAGCAAACAGGTCCAGGGGACTGAGGTCCAGCACTGGGGATCAGGACCACTTTGACCATTATCGTGATGAAAATCAAGTGTCATTATCTCATTTAGATGGGGCTGACTAGTGTGGTCATTAAGGGAACTATGGAAGACATATGTTATATATATTTTTCATGGTCTTCAATGAACCCATACTAGACCTAATTAGCACTCAATTGGCAAGCTTTTACTTCATGTGCTACAAAAAATAAGTGGAAACATAGGAGCAGTCCTGAAGACGCGCAGCGCAATACATTCTTACACATACTGTAACGGCTCATTGTTCTATCTGCACCATTGCAGTAAGCATTTATTCTTGATGTAATTAGCATCCGGAAAGTACAGGGAAGAATAACATCATTGTTTTACTCTGCACTGCTGCTCCGTTCCTTCCTTTGCACAGCTACTGATGTCAGACATCAGAAGTATTTTGAGAAATATTTTCTTTTCTTTCCCTTAAACAGTACTCACTTACTTATAGCAGGTTTATGTTGTTACATATTGACATTTATTCATTTGAGGCATATACAAAGTCAAGCCTGTCATAGACTGTCTACCAGGGAAAATCCTCTTTTATGTTATCTTACTGAAACGATTATTTCAACAACAGCAAGCTGCTGTCTTATTTGTTCAATAATGTATTAATGTATCTGATCACCAATAAATTGTTTTCCTAGAGTTGAACATAGTCATGATGTATTTTCAACCAATAATGATGTAATTAAATACACGATTAATTGTATTATTTATGCACTTTATGCGATTAATCACGATTAAGAAAGTTAATTGACTGACAAACATAGTTTGTGTGTGGATGTATGAAGGTGTGTGTGTGTGTGTGTGTGTGTGTCTGAAAGGATATGTAACTATTTTCTCCACGGGGATGGATAACTTACTGCCATTCTATTTGAAACACTCCAGCTCTATCTGAGAAGGGCACTGCTTGGTCTTCTATCTGGTCTGTCTAGACACAGAGTGAGCCCCTTTATCCTGATATCTTTCTGGCTATGAGAGATGGAGAGCATCTTAACCATCTGCCCTCAGCTTGCAGAGATTGCTGAGGACCTGGTTTTATGGACACAACGCAAGCTCTTTGCAGCTTTTTCTCAAGTTGTTTTTAGCTTTTAAGAGTTCTAAAATGCTTTATGTGGTTTAGCAGGCCTGAAAGTAAAACACTGTGTTATTAGTGTTAAAAAGTCTGAATTCTTGTCACAAAAAAATCCTGGATATTTCAAGCTTCAATATGCTTATTGTCTAAAAGACTTGCATTACATAATATTATGAAATGCACAGTTTACATAGCAAATGACTTTCACAGAAAACCTGTGGTTCTTCTCTGTGGTTTGAGGTTCTGGTCTAAGATTCTGGCCCACCCACAGCCAGTCTTGCACTGCTAAAAAGACCCCACCTGGCCTACGACCTTTTTTTTTATCATCACTGAGCAATTTTTATTTAATTTTTTTTCACAGCTGTGCATCCAGAAATCAAATCACGCCAAAGATATTTGCTTTCATGTTTTGAACTTTACTGACATATAACTTCTGATTCACTTGGTTGCCCCTTAATGCTTTGTTTTGAAATGCACCTTCATCCTAATAAAGTGAGTCACAAATGTGGGAAACACACATCTTGCTTTCTATAAAACTACTTTCATGTGGATAAAAGCATTGTTTCAGAATGAATGTGTAGAGGAAGGTAGCCTCATGTAAACAGAACACTTTCATGTAGTTTAAGAAAACAGAAAAAGCAGCTGTATATTATTATACACACCTACTGCACACTTTATTAGGAACACTATACTAGCACTGAATGGGGCATCCATTTGCTCTCAAAACAGCCTCACTTTTTGTGGTATGGATTCCACAACATATTGGAAGTATTCCTTTGAGATTCTGGTCCATGCTGACATGATTGCATCATGCAGTTTCTGCAGATTTGTCAGCAGCACATCCTTGCTGAGAATCTCCCATTGTACCACACCCCAAATGTCTGGATTCAGATCCAGTGACCGAGAAGGACACTCAAGAACACTATCACATTCATGAAACCAGCTTGATATGACTTCTGCTTTGTGACATGCTGCATTATCATGCTGGAAGTAGCCTTACGAAGATTTTTAAATCGTGGCCAAGAAGAGATGGACATGGTTAGCAACAGTATTCAAATAGGCTGTGTCAATCTAGGGATGATCGATTGCTATTAATACGCCCAAAGTGTGCCATATAAAACATTCCCCACAGCATTAGACCAGCAGCGGCAGCCCGGACTGTTGACACGAGGCAACTTAGGTCTATGGATTCATGCTGCTGACATTAAATTCTGACCATACCGTCTGTGTGCCTCAGCAGAAATCGAGATTCATCAGACCAGGGTACATTTTTCCAGTCTTCAACTGTCCAGTTATTGGTGAACCTGTGGCCACTGTGGCCTCAGCTTTCTGATTTTGGCTCACATCAGCGGAACCTGACATGGTCTTCTGAAGTTCAAGCCCATCTACTTCAAGGTTCGCTGTGTTGTGCATTGTGAGATGCTTTTCTGCTCACTAGTTGTACAGAGTGGCTATCTGAGTTACTGCAGCTTTACTGTCAGCTTGAACCAGTCTGGCCATTCTCTTCTGACCTCTCATCAACACGGTGTTTCTATTTGTAGAACACAGCTTATTGGATGTTTATTTTTTGGTTTTTCACACCGTTCTGAGTAAACTTGAGAGGTTATTGTGTAGGAGATCATCAGTTACATAAATACTCAAACCAGCCTATCAGGCACCAACAACCATACCACAGTCAAAATGACTGAGATCACATTTTTTCCCCATTCTGGTGTTTGGTGCAAACATTAACTGAAACTCCTAAACCGTATCATGATTTATATGTAACTGTGACTATTGAATAGAATGTGAAGTTGTTAGTCTAGCTTCATGTCTTTGAGCTGTTTCAATGTCTCTGAGCTGATGACGTGATGGGTCGTCTTGAGCGGTGATGGGCTGTTCTTCTGAGCGACATCACCTTAGCAAGCCAATTTAATTTTGTCTTAGATGGGGGTGCTGGTGGCGAAGCTTGCCTAGGGTGTCACATGGGTTTTGAGCGATACTGCAGCAGTCAGATATTGCTGTTGCATTTCCCAGGTGCTGACTGATCGCTCACACCTGGTTCATGCTGAGATACTCCATAAGCTCCAGGCAGTCTAGACCCTGCCTCCTGCTGGATGCCGTGCAGCTATGTTCCCCTGGCAATGGGCCAGCTGTCTTATGTGTCCTGCTCCACAGGCCGGGAGTCCAGAGGGCGTGTGGAGTCACGACGTCATCCGAGCCTGCAACAGTGCGATGACTCATATGTCGGGAGCCATGCTAAGCTGAGTCGTCGGTCCCCAGACGACAACCCAGCAAAGGAGGAGAGGGATGTGTTGTTTCCCCGTGGCCAGCACCGAGGCGTGGGAACGACGGGCCCCTCAGTCAGAGGCAGCCCCATCGCGTCGGTAGAGACATCGAAACTGCTCAAAGACGTCAAAGTGTGGCACCACTGAACAGTTATAAAAGTGCGGATGTCACTGTCCCGGATGTCTTTTTCAACATTCATGGGACTATATCAATCCCACAATTCAAATTTTCTAATTGTTGATGGGGGACAAAGAGTCACACAACAGAGGACACGCCACGTTTGAACATCTCGTGTCATTAATGAAGCCTTAATGTGAACCGCCCCAAGAGTTTTTAATTTCTAGAATCTTTCAAATGCTCATTTGTGGTTCCTTTATTTTCCAGTTTGTTTTACAACAAAATGGAAAATGTGAAGTTGAATGTGAATCTGTTCTCAATTCAATCTAACATTAATTACTGCAGCTATTATTTTCAGATGAAATCATCTGTGTTAAAATTAGCCCCAGGCATCCATGTGTCATTGCCTCAGGAAGGCCGCCACGCCCAGGAGAAGTGCACACTTCCCTTTCAGACAGATGTATGGCACCCTTGACAGAGATGGTTCCTTCCGGGAAAGAGTGTGCTCATCCAATGCACATAATAATAGTAAGAACACAATGCACACACCCTGACCTACCCTAACTGCGCAGACATTCAAATCAAACAAATGGCTATGGGAGCCACAGATAATATAGAAAACTTATGACTTACTACTTAACGCCATCATGGTTTGAATGGGAAAGAAGGAGTGTGAAGCGAAAGGTCATCTACCCCTCCCCGTAAAACCTTGCTAGCTACAGAAATACATAAGAGAGACACTCAGGACATCTCAATCTAGGAGAAGATAGAGAAGCATCGAGGGGATCTATGACATTGGAAGGTGAGAGACAGAAGCATCTGGAAGCTCCCCAGCTGGCTACCATCCTTTATATCACCATATAAAGCTCCTTGTTATCCAGCTATCTTCCATGCTACGTATGTAATACAGGATCGCAGTGAGCCAGAAAACTTGCGACAGAGAACACGCCAGTTCATCATGGGGCCGTTTTCCCTAACTGCATGCTTTTTTTGATGCACAGAACAAAGCCCTCCAAAGGGAAAGCAAAGAGGCAGGGTTTGAACTCTCAGGCAGGATTCTGAAGCTACTCACTGCCTCACCAGACTGAGCTACCTTGGTGTTTCAAACATGGACATGTGACACTTGTAAAAGTATTGTACGTAAAAATGATCAGAATATTCAGCAAACAATGAAGGTATAAAGACAATCATTTAAACAGCCTATAGAATGAAGTGAGATTCAGTTAGTTAATTATAGCATTAAACCCAGATAGACCACAATATTCACTGATCAATGCTTTCTTTAACGACAGAGTTGTGTGGGAGGTGTTTAGTAATAAAAGAAAATATTCCAACCTGATCACAAGCTCCATTAGTTTACTCTAGTGACAGGGTCCTTATTCAATTGGCTTTTAAACACAGAGGCCAAACAGAAAGCAGCAACCATGATTAGTGAGGCTAGGTCATATAATGATAATCATTAAAGAGACTAGTCCATCAAATACAGACATGCAGGCATATTTAGAGGCAGATTTGATGTATAAATAGTGTTATTTGGGCCGTTCATTGGCCCCCTGAGAGTTAGCTCACAGCCAGTAACACTGGGGACTGGCTGGCTTTTGAACACGCTTCTTCTGGGTCAGCTGACTCATCACCTGCCAGCTGATTGGTGGGATACCAGAATCACATCTCCACTGTGCACCTCAGCCTTGTCATGGGAGGAGTCCATCCATTCAGCAGCAGCATCCCCACCTTCACCAGCCTCACCTGCATTCCCATAGTAACACTGCTGGCCATCAAAACAGCAGTTTATGGCTCCAAACGCAGGATCTCCACAAGGATCCTTCTCATTAACTTAGCATTTGTCACAGGCATTAGGGGATCGCTATTTTATGTACAAGAGTCACGGAAATAACATTCTTGTGTGCATTCTTGCAGACGTGCTAGTGGCACTGTCTATGATTTACAAGTGAAAAGTATTATCTTCATTTATTTTTCACTAACCTGACATAAATAGACCTATTGTATATCGAGCCCATTGCAAAGTGTGCATGTGTGTGTGTGTCTGTATTTAATTCACGCTGACAAATTTGACCAGATGTTTTTATTAAATGCTCTTCTTAACTTTTGAAGAGAGTTTCCTGAATTACGAAAAAGCTTCTGATGAATTACTAGCCAGAGGTAACTGACAGTGGATGAACTAGTACTGATGAGTGTAATCCGTTTCTGTGCTTAAAATACTATAGTAAATGTTACCTGACTACGCCCTGCTCAGAAAACCCACCTGACTTCACCCTGCCCAAAATATCCACCTGACTACACCCAATTCAGAACATCCACCTGACTACACGAGACCATCCACCTGACTACACCTGGCGCAGAACATCCACCTGACTACACCTGGCCCAGAACATCCACCTGACTACTCCCTGCCCAGAACATCTACCTTTCTTCTCACCTTACAATCATCTGGGCACTGCAGCTATTACTAGTGTGTCCCTCTTACATATTTGTCAATGGTCTTATCCAAATAAAATCACAATGTCAGATTTCACCCAGCTGTGTAGTGGGTTATTAACTGTTATGTTGTGCTGAGATGTTTCAATTGTCAGATCTAAACCAACTCCTTATTCTACAATGGAATATTAGGTGGTGATTTTAACCACATAAAGTCAGCTTGGTATAAACTCCCAGGGCCTCTGTGTCATTTACCTGTTTTGTACCAGACAGACTCACTACAACTTTTTCCGATCTCCCACCGTCACTTAGTCAATTACTTTGTGCTGGTGTCATGACTGATTTGGCCATTTGTTGAGAAATCAGCTGATCGGATATAAAGTGGACTCACGTGGGCCCAAGATACTGTGCTGCAGCAGTGGGACCTCAACAGGGCTGGAATGTCACAGAGACGTCAGGGTAGTGTCTCAGTGGGATGTGTCCTGAAAGGATGCTAGCTTGAAAGGCCTGTGATGTACCCACACACAAAGTGCCCCATTGTAGCCAGACAGACGTGCGTGTCCAGGTGTTGCCCCCCCCCAATCGCCACTCCTGCTTTAACAGCATGTCATACGCAGCACCTTTACATTTACATTTAGGATTTCTCATCTAGCCACACGCAGTTCGTCCAGTCTGTCACAATTTAGACATGTTCCCACATCAGGAAGCTTTTCAGGAACCAGAAACTTTTCTGTCCCTTTCCCACAGCAGGAACTCTGCCCAACTGTAGTTCTTGGGAGGTAGTTCCTGTACCTGTTTTTACTCCCTACTCTGGGGTAGGTACTTTTTACTCAACCTGGAAGCAATTAGCTTTGCTGACTAGTTGACCTTTTGAAAGTTAAGGAGAAGTGAGGGGGAAAAGAGGTAGAATTAGTGTGGCAAAAATGAGCGGGTGCAATAATTTGTGTATTTGAATTACATTAAATGCATTAATGAATACATTTTGCTTACGTCACCAAATCTTTGCTTGGATGTCAAAACGGCAAAGTCTCAATTCACACTGTCCAAATTTGAAGATTTGAGTCTCAAAGTGGGGGTCAGGCAGGTGATGACCGGCAGGTGCTGGTGCTGCTTCTGATGGCAGGATGAACAGTGGTACAGCAGCAGGGCATACAGGAGAGACGTCACAGGCAGATGGGGGAGCAGGCCGGAAAGACGCCACAGGTAGCAGAGGCATCGCAGGCAGCAGGGTAGGCAGAATATCTTCATATTTTGAGGTCTCCAGGCAGCCCACCTAAGGAGGGGTAGGGGAAATAAAATGTGCAATTAGCCAAAGTAATGGAGATTAGAGGCAGTGCACACAGTTAGGTGAGTGCAATATGTAAGCTCTGGCAGATATGCCTATGGCAGCATAAGTACGAGGGAGAGGCAAGTGAGAACGCAGGCATGGGGGGTCCCTGAACGTCAGCACTCCAATTCCACAAGGGGGTGCGAAGCTAGAGTGACAGCACTGACAGCTCAGTTCATCCGAAGCCAATGGCAACGATCCCCACCCAGCTCTACACCTCACACAATAGGTCTAACTGGGAGTGAGCAGTTAACTAGAGCTAGAACTAGAGTCCCTATAAACTAGACTAAACAAGTGTGTTTTTAGTCTATACTGGAATATTAGAGTGAGCCTGAATCTCGCACATTCCACAGCTGTGGAGCTCTGTAAGAGAACGCTCTGCAGCCTCCCATAGTTCTTTCTACTCTAGGTACTAATAGATTTCCTGCTCCGGGGCAGCTAACACAGGAGAACTGCTGAGTAACGATTTCACCGTATCGAAAGCGGCTTGACACGTGGGGGACCACACGGATTTCGCACCCTTGCGAAGTAACTGGGTGAGGGGTGCGACGACGTCTGAAAAGTTTCGACAAAAACAACGGTAGTAGCCAGCCATTCCCAGGAACCGCTTCAACTCCCGCGGGGTCTGCGGAACGGGGACCGACCCAATGGCTTGGACCTTTACGTCCAGGGGCTTAACCTTACCGTGACCAACTTGTTTTCCCAGATAACTAACCATACCTTTCCCAAACTCACACTTCTCCAGGTTAAGCACCAGCGAAGCCTGTTGCAGCCGAATAAACACCTGTTCAAGCGAGGCCACATGCTGTTCCCACGAGTCCGAATAAATGACCACGTCATCGAGGTAAGCTTCACAGGTAGGGATGTCACCAAGCACCTTATTCATCAGCCTCTGAAAGGTAGCAGGGGCATTACGAAGACCGAAAGCCATAACAGTATACTGGAGGAATACATCGGGGGTAGCAAACGCGGAAATCTCAGAGGCACGAGGGGTTAGGGGAACTTGCCAATAGCCTTTCAGTAAATCTAGTTTAGTGACGAAATTTGCGGAGCCGATACGGTCAACACAGTCTTCCATGCGGGGAAGAGGATAGGCGTCCGGACGAGTCATGGCATTAACCCTTCGGTAGTCCGTGCAAAACCGGAACGTGCCGTCAGGCTTCGGGACCAGCAGACACGGAGAACTCCAGGGACTGCAGCTGGGAACAGCTAGACAGGTTTTCAACAAATAATCAGTTTCCTGCACTAACAAAGACCTCTTATGCGGATTGACACGGTAAGGGTACTGCTTAATAGGGACATGATCACCTACATCAATATCATGCTCAATCACAGGAGTCCGTGAAGGGACATCGACGAACAGTGACTGAAACCTGGTTACGAGGGACGTGATGTCGGCCTGAGCAGAGGGAGGTAAGTAGGAGATACGGCTTGGAAGGGTCTGAAGCGCCTCCGAGTTCGGTAAGCGAGCGCAAGGTAAACAATTTTTTCCTAGGGACAAGTCATCATCCTCCGGCGAGTACTCACGGATAGATGCCACGCCGACAGGAGTGGGGACGGCATCAGAGACGGGCGAAGGGCCAGAGAGCGGACGATCAAGGTAGGGTTTCAGCATATTAATGTGACACATGCGAGATTTCCTCCTACGGTCAGGGGTTTCTAGCACGTAGTTCGTGGGACTAAGTTTCGCCTGGATAACATACGGACCTGAAAACCGAGCACGCAGGGAGGATCCGGGCAGCGGCAAAAGCACTAGGACACGGTCTCCCGGTTGGAAGCATCGGGACCTAGCGGACTTCGAATTTCTCTTTCATTTTCTCCTGGGTGACTCCCAAACTGAACTGTATCATCTGTATGGAATGTTTATACCTCTGTTTGCACTGTTTTTTTAAACTCTATTATCTTGGCACTGGACAGTTGTCCTTTACTCCTGTTGCCCTGTGTCCTGTAAACTGTAGTTGTCTCTGTGGTTATTGTTTGTACCAATCCACAACCAATTCCGCTATGTTCACATACTGGCAATAAAGTGTTCTGAGTTCTGAGTTTCTAACTGACCATATCTGTGACTGAATGTACATCATGCAATGGTTTGTTGCTTCCTGTCTCATGGTAATTGATTGTATAATATTATATATGATATAATGTAATATTATATGATACACTGCTCAAAACATTAATGGAACACTTTGAAAACACATCAGATCTCAATGGGAAAAAAATCATGCTGGACATCTATACTGATATGGACTGGGTAACGTGTTAGGAATGAAAGGAACAATGTTACAGGCAGCATGATGTTCTCCACGGCTTCTCCAGACCCTTTCACGTCTGTCACCATTCCTGTTTTGGGCGTCGTCTCATTGTTGCCCCTCTAGTGCACCTGTTGTTAATTTCACGAAAGCAGCTGAAACTAATTAACAACCCCCTCTGCTACTTAACTGACCAGATCGATATCCCAGAAGTTTAATTGACTTGATAATATACTGTGATTAAAAAGTGTTCCTTTAATTTTTTGAGTAGTGTATTATATTATATTATATTTGAACAATTATTCAATGAATCATCAGATTAATTGGTAGATTCTTTAATTATTGATATAATCGATAGTGACAGCTGTAACGCAAATTTGACACTGAGGAAGTATCCCCCATGGCATGTGGGACTCCTCAGGCGGATCACGCGGCTCCCAAAGCAATCAGATATTAGCTTTCATAGCCAATGGTACTACATGCTAATACCAGTTTACATTAAATGATTTAAACAGCACGATAAGAATTTCTATGATCCACAAGCAGTTTGTAAATAGTTTATGTGGCATTAAAATGAAGAGCTGGCTTGAGGGAGAAGTCAATGCAGCTCTTTCAGTCAGTGAGCATTCGGCATATGGGGCTCCCTGACCTACCCCGCCTGCCTGTGGTTCTGCAGCCTTTAACCACACTGATCTCCACTGGGGGATGTGGCCTCCAGGTGAGGCTTTGGGCAGCCCTCAGGGGTTGAGCCACAGGTCACGTGCAAACCAATATGGTGAACCACGGCACAGGATGTGACAGGACCCTCCTGCAGAGTTTCACCTGCTGTGTTTTGTGGTTCGGCTGACAAGGTTCCGGGCAGGGCATCCGGAGAGCCTCTTCAGCCAGCCGGTAGGGCCACGGCATTTCTGACATTGTCTCAGACCTTCCCAGGTTCACTGGGGTCAGGTCATCCAGGAACCTACGGCCTTAGCCGGTGCCACTGAATGTAAGGACGTGGCTGTATAGTGGGTACAGTATCGATTTATCCAATTTATTTATGGATATTATGATTAGCACATTATCTGAACTGTACATGCAAACTTTGATTTAGTATTGAGGATTATTAGCCCATTCAGAATATAATATTGATACTAAGTGGAAATTAGTGGGAGAACATTTTAAAATGAACTTGAGGAAGCACTTCTTCACACAGCGTGTAGTTGGAGTA
>JAODKC010000001.1:28648291-28675271 GCA_026777985.1 Mormyrops attenuatus
GGTAAACGGAAGGATTCCACACGGGGTTAACGAGGAGGCGTGGTCCACAGGAGGGCGATCGGGGCTGGGTGTGACAAAAATAAAGATGAGTGTAATAGCAAAACAAATATATAAGAAATTATTTATTTACCGTGAATTAAGTTTATGATATTTGAAGAAATGTGTGATCATGCCCCTGGCAGTGAAAGTGTGTTTTCTACCCTCAGGGCTCAGAGGGTTAACGTTGTATGCCGTGTGATCCCGTCTGCCTGTGATCTTCAATAAACCCCGTTGTTTTTGGACTTCCGCTTCCCCGATCCTGCTTTATCCGCACCTTCCTCACTCGCCCATCACACAGACGTGACAGAATGACAGATCTCAGTAACGATGCACCACAGCAGACCGAGAACCAGCGTATCGGTCTGCTGCAAGAGGAGATATACTGGCTACAACATCCCGAGGTCCGGGAGGACCCAGTGGCGCTGGACTTAGCCAGCCGTAGTGGCGATCTCCTCAGCGAGATATCCCCGTCCGGAAATGCGCACCTCATATACGAGGTGCACGAAAACCTCTGGAAGCTGGTACAGCGCGTGACAGAGAGGAGGACCCAGCCTGTCGCGCTGCACCGAGCGGAGGCTGCCGATCCACCATCTGTCGTCACGGAGACGGCGCACCCTCTACCGCCAGCTGCACTCCGGGGGAAAAAGAAGAAGAAGCCAAAGGGGAGGAGACTTGAAGCCGTCCCGACGATCATCCTGGGGGCCTGCTCACTCTTCCCCGTTTCTCTCCCTTCCAGTGATCGGGGGCAATCCCCGATTACCCCGGACATCACAGCCACTCCCGGGACTCAGGTACCCAAAGCCTGCCTAACCGCCGCCGAGCTGCAGCCTATAAGGGCTTATCCCTTCAGGGAAGCATACCTGGCATTTAAAGGGGCTAGGGCCGTACGGGACGCTATTCCATGGGTCCCTAGGGCTCTTAAAGGGGCAACGCCTGCCCTTGAGGTGCCAATCCTGGCGGCCCTGATTGATGTCCCCGACCCGGCGCCTGGCCACGTCCCTGACTCTGCGCCTTGCCATGTCCCCGACCCAGCGCCTTGTGATGTCCCATCTGACCTGCGCGCGCCTATACCCGTCTCTGCTCCGCTCGAGGACCCTGGTGAGGTGCCTGCTGAGCCCTCTGCGACGCCCGCGACCTGCCTGCCTGCTGCTGCCACTACAACCGCGGCCTGCCTGCCTGCTGCTGCCGCTATGCCTGCGGCCCACCTGTCTGACTCGCCTGTGGCTCTGTCGCAGCCCTCCGAGGCTCCTGCTGCGGCCCCGCCTCCTGCTTTGCCCGAGGCGATTCCTGCTGCGGCCCCACCTCCTGCTTCTCCTGAGGTGACTCCTGCTGCGGCCCCTGCTTTGCCCGAGGCGGCTCCTGCTGCGGTCCCATCTCCTGCTTTGCCCGAAGTGGCTCCTGCTGCAGCTTCGCCCGCCTGTCTGCTGCGAACTCGTCCACCACCCGCTTGTCTGCTGCGGCCTCGTCCGCCGCCTGCCTGCCTGTCTCACCAGCTCTGCCTGTCCCGGCGGGTCCGCCTGTCCTGCCTGTCCTGGCGGTTGACGCTCCGGTCCCTGCAGCCGAGGTCTCACCCGTGCCTCCGCCTGCTTCTCCGCCCGAGGTCCCGGCGCTGCCTCCGCCTGCTGCTCCGCCCGAGGTCCAGGTGCCGCCTCCACCAGCTGCTTGGCCCGAGGCACCTGCTACGCCTGCTGCTCTACCAGCGGCGCCCGCTGCTTCGCCTGAGGCCCCAGCTCCGCCTACTGTGGCTGTCTTACCTGTGCCCGGAGCCCGCCAGCCTGTTGCGTCGCCTGCGCTCGACGCCCGCCAGCCTGCTGCATCGCCTTCGTATGACTTCCTCCTGCCCGTTCCAGCCCCACAGGCTGGTTCCCCTGCTTCGACACGTCAACTGCCTGAGGGCCCCTCCACTACGGCTCGTCGGAAGATGGCGCCTCCACCTGCTTCGGCTGCGCCCTTGCCTGCTGCAGCCACCCATCCCTCCTTGCCAGCATGGCCGTCCCCTCCAGCTGCCTCCTCGATGCCTCCACCTGTCCCACAGCTTGTCTCCTCACCCTCCTCATGGTTTCCCCCTGCTCCAGTCTCCCTGTCGCCTGGGGGCCCTCCAACATCAGCCTTCCAGTTGCCTGCGGCCCCACACCCATCGCCCACCGAAGATCCCTAGGGCTCCCCTGGGTCCACCGGCCTGGTATCATTCTCCCTGTCTGGTCCCTCCTGTCTCTGCTCCTCATCTCTCTGTGTCTCCTCCTTTCTCTCCCGGTCCTGTTGTTCCTCCTGTCTCCGCTCCTCGTCCCTCTGTGTCTCCTCCATTCCCTCCTGGTCCCTTTGTCCCTCCAGTCTTTGCTACTCGTCCCTCTGTGCCTCCCATGTTCACTCCCGGCCCTTTCGTTCCTCCCGTTGGTGTTCCCCCAGTATCTCCCTTTCTTAGTTTGTTCACGTTTCTCGTCCTCTGTCAGATGTTGTCTTACCTCTGGTCCCTGGTCCAGTTCTGTGTTTCCATCCTGTTCCCGGTCTCTCATTGATGGTCTTGTTTGTTTTTCAGGTCCTATTCTCCCGGTCCCATCTCATCCACATCTTCCCTTGAGGTGCGCCCAAAGTACGCGCCTTTGGGGGGGTTCTGTCATGCCCAGCCTGTATCACCCTCATGTGGACCACGCTTGTTAACCCCATATGGAATCCTTCCATTTACCTGCTGTTTGGCATTTCCTGCTTGTAGTCCTGTGTCTCTAGTGCGCGTTCTAGTCTGTCCCCCCAGATCTGTCATTAATGTTGTATGCCGTGTGATCCCCTGTCTGCCTGTGATCTTCAATAAACCCCATTGTTTTTGGACTTCCGCTTCCCCGATCCTGCTTTATCCGCACCTTCCTTGCTCGCCTGTCACACGGACGTGACACCCTCAGAGCCCTCACAGCCATTCTCCTCAGTTCCTGGTACAGACTGGAGTTGCCACCAAATTGTGCCCTGAGAGATGAAACACCTCTTTTCTGGGAACACTGGCAACTCTAACAGAACCCCTGGAAACCTTCAGGGTCTTATCATGGAAGGTCGCCACCATCACATCAGAGTTTTCTGTCACACCCAAGTCTGCAAGTTCTTCACAAAAACTGTATGCAAACTCAGGGCCAGCCCGTGGCATAGGCAATATAGGCAAATGCTAAGGGCGCCATTCATACAGGGGGCGCCACTAACAGAGGAAGAAAAAAAGTGTAACATTGGTATTAATGTGTCTTAATATGAAAAGAACAAGCCCACATGAATTTACCTGCTTAACAAAGCCTATTAAGTAGTAGCAGTAATAACAGGGCCAGTCAATCCTATATGCAACATAGGCGATTGCCTAGGGCACCAACTTCTGGGGGGGCACCGAACTGCCAGCAAATTTAACTCTGCATCAAGTGGGGGGCGCTGGCGGTGATGCTTGCCTAGGGCGCCACATTGGCTAGGACCGGCACTGTGCAAACTCATCATAGCCCATGTTGTCTTAACTCCGCTTGTCTTTACCCTGCTTGCTTCTGCCTTGCCTGTTACTGCCCTGCCTGCCCATGAACCTACCCGCTCCTGTCCTGCTCACCCTGAATCTGCCTGCTCCTGCCCTGCCTGCTTGCCTACAGCGACAGGAGCAGTCTGGTTTTATGCCTAAGAACTCTACTATCGACCACATCCTAACACTGAGGGTTCTCATCAAGCAGAAGCGTGAATATTGGCAGAGTTTCTTTGCAGCCTTTGTCAATTTTCATAAAGCGTTCAACTGGTCCCTGGGTATTGAACTGGAGGACAACCTGACCCGGAGTCCTAACACCAAGGAACTGCTGAAAAAGGCTCAGCAGAGACTACATTTTTGGAGAATCCTCAAAAAGAGCTATCTCCCCAAGAATCTGCTCCTTGCCTTTTACCACTGTTCCATCGAGAGCGTACTTACATACAGACTCTACATACACTTCCGCAGATGTAAAAGTTCTCCACAGGGTCATCAGGGCAGCAGAGAAAACAATTGGCTGCCCTCTCCCCACCCTGGAACATATGTACACCTCCCAATGCCGGAAAAAAGCTATGGACATTTCACATGATTCATCACATCCCGGTCACTGTCTCTTTCAGCTTTTGCCATCAGGAAAGAGATACAGAACAATGAAAAGCAGGACAAACTGCCTAAAGTAAACAGTAAACAGTTTTTACCCGAAAGCAATCATGGCCTTAAACTCTAAACAGAACTGTTAATTTCCATATTCATAAGTGCAATTTATATATCCAGCGCAATATATATAGTGCAATATGTATAGTCAGTGCAATTTGTATATTTTTTAATTTATTCTTTTATTACTCATGCCTCACATTGAGTCGCCTGCACCTTCGCAATTTCGTTGTCAAGTGACAATGACAATAAAGATTATCTTATCTATCTTAACTCAGTTGATCAAGCTGCCCTGTGGGACATCCTGAGATTTTGCGGGATAAAGTTGCTAGATGTCATGGCCGAACTGTACACTGGTAGTGTGAGTGCTATGCAGAATGGAAGCAGAACCTCTGCATTCTTCCCAGTTGATTTTGGGGTTCATCAGGGCTGTGATCTTGCTCCTATTCTGTTCAGTGTTTGCATGGACTGGGTCCAGCAGCTGTGAGGCATCTCTTGGTAAAGAAAGATTGACTGATTTTGACTTTGCCAATGATGCTATGATATACGCGGAGTCAATGGAGGTTCTGATTAGAGCTCTCAAGAGACTGAGTGAGGAGTCTGAGTGTCTGGGATTGAGTCTCCTATATAAACAAGATCCAGGCCTTTAATTACTTAGGCACAGCCATCAGCAGTCTGCAGGGAGAATGTTGACCTCACTAAGACATTCCGTTACCTCAACAGTGAAATTGGTGACTCTTCCTATGAAGTCTGCATATGGATTCGGAGAGCATGGGGGGTCATGAGGTCACTAGAAAGGGGTGTGTGGCACACCTGATATCTTTGCAAGAGGATGAAGATCCAAGTCTTTAGAGTTGTAGTGCTCCCTGCCTTGCTGTATGCCTGTGAGACATGGATGCTTTCCAGTGAGCTGAAATGAAGATTGGACTCCTTTGATACTGGGTCTTTTCGGAGTACTTGGGTACACCTGATTTGATTTTGTGTTGAGCAAGTGGTTGCTAGGGGACTCCCGAATGAGGCAGCTACAGCAGTGAGGAAGCTACAGCACTATAGCCATGTGGGGCGATTCCCTGAGGGTGATCCAGATCAAAGAACCCTCATTGCTCAAGACCCGAGCAGCTGCACCAGGCCAAGAGGACACCCAAGTAACACCTGGCTGTGGCAGATGGATGGCCATTTCCAGAGGGTGGGACTGGACTGTGTGTCCGCCAGGGGGGTTGCGAGGCATTTCATCATGTGGTGGTTGCGGCAATACACTGCATCAGTGCATGCTCTCCAACCTGACCTGACCTGCACTGGTGTAGGAGCAGATTAGTCCTAATTGGCAGGCTCAGCCTCGTGGGACACAATAGACCCCTCCCAACGGGGGCCAGGTCCCAGGTCACGGGTCCCACGAAATAGAAAGGGTGCAGGATTGAGGTAGGTTCTTCTGAGGAATCTGGCAGGTTGAACTGTCTGTACAGAGTTTTGGCTTTTTACATTCTTAGGACAGGGAAGGTATAACATCTTAAAATCACACTGAATGAAGAATAGGGTCTGGCGGGTGTTCGATTGCCTAGTGTTTTGGAGGTACTCCAGGTTGCAATGATCAGTTAACACTAGAAATGGAGTCACCCCTCCGGCCCGTGATGTCACTCTGAGTTTCTTGAAATAGAATGCATAGGGATAGAGCCACCTGGTGTCTTTGTGTCATTAGGACAGGACAGCTCCCACCCTGACCGCCAATGCATCAACCACTACCACAAAGGGCAGTCTGGGATCCAGTTGTTGGAGTATTGGTGCAAAACAGAACAGCTTTTATAGGTGGTGAAGAAACTTCGGCTTGCAGGGTTCATCTCAAGATGGGGTGTTTGTCGTGAAGGAGTGATGTGAGCGGGCCAGACCCAGATAAATAGGCGGTGCAAATTTGCAAAACCCAGAAAGCATTGTAGCTCCTTCATGGTTCAAGGTTGTGGCCACCCCTTGGACAGCATGGACCTAGTCTTCTTCCATGGTGACTCCTCCTGGACAGATCACATAGCCTAGGAACTTGAGAGAACATACATGAAATTCACATTATTCCCCCTCCACAAACAAGGTTATGGTTTCAGAGCTGCTGCAGCACCTGTCAGACATGATGGTAGTGCTGTTCTGGTGATGAGGAGTAGATCAGAATATCATCACTAGATATTCAGATTTTCCAGTGCTGGTGATGATTGTGATCTTCCATTCACCCCCCTTCCTGATGTGCACAAGGTTATAAGTGCTCTGAAGCTTGAGCTTAGTGAAGATCTGGACATCACTGAGCTATTCTAACACAGATGGAATAAGAGGCGAGAGCTCACATCTTTTTATTGTAATTGTGTTGAGAGCCTAGTAATCTATACAGGGTTGAAGCCCCCCATCCTTCTTCTTCACAAAAAAACCCATAAAAGACAGATGAAGGAGATGGGTGGATAATACCTTGTGCACATGCCACCAAGATGTACCTGGACATTGCTTCTTTTTCAGCTGAGAAGGGGAACAACCAACCCTTTGGGAGGGAAGTACCCTGTAGCACCCTGTAGCAGGTTGATGGAGCAATCGGAGTGACATTGAGGAGATCAAAGCCTTTGGACTTAGCTAAACATGTACTCGTTATCCTTGTATTCAGCCGGGAAGGAGGACTTGTTATCAGGGAGAGGGCTCCCTACAGAAGAGACTTGACAGGGCATGGTTAAATATTGGGAGAATCCAGCACCAGAATCTAGCACCAGAATCCAGGAGTGCAACTGCATCTATCATTCTCCCTTCCCAGGCTAGCACAACTACCTAGCGTTGCTCAGTGTGGAGGAGGATGGAGACCCCTATTTGGGTAGAAGTGCTGGTTTCTTGAACTGGTTGAATGGGACAGGCTGGGATGAGGTAAGTAAAGCCACAGTTGGTGCTGCTTCTCTGCGTTTCTGAGTGGTGCATGACCCAGCTGCACAGGTTCAGGCTCTGCCTCAGAGCACTGAGGGATAATATAAGTGGCTTCCACTTGTGGGCGTGAGAGACGGCGATCTCGGATAATATTGTCCAGGGCGATTGATAACTGGACACAATTCTCAAAGGACCTTGCTTCTCCATGACTGGCAATTTCAGCTTGCAAATTTGGGATCAGTACCTGCCGATACAACACCTTTGACAGGTGCCCCTCTACAGGGTGATCAAAGACCTCTTTGAAGGATGTTTGGAAGGTCATGGATGATTCCAGTATCACGCTCTTTTCTGCGTATAAAGTGGTGGCTCACTCACAAGCCTGACCTATCAGCAACGATATCACAAATCAGACTAGGGTAGTATCTTCTGAAAACAGCTCTGGATACTTCTTGACATACTGCACTACATTAAGAATGAGTCTGGATCTCCTCTGTCTTTTTCAGGGAACTCCCATGACTAGTAGCATTGGAGAAATGGGCAGCAGGGCGGAAGTGGCTTGTCCTTCCATGAGCTGCTGCACTAAGACTTCTAGCTGAGTGATCTGGGCACAGCCTTCTTGCAGATGCCGCTGTGTCTCCGCTGGGTCCATTTGGAGGCGAGGTATTCTGTCAGAGTTGGGGCAGACAGACACCCGAAGACCCAAGTGGCGAAGAAGCAGGTCTTCATTAAAACGATCGAGCAAAGCAGAACTGAAATCGGCAGGCAAGCAGAATGGTCATGGTCACTGGTCCAGAGAGGTTGAAGGCCAGGGAAGTCAGTCCTACAAAGGCACAAAGGACAGTTGATGAAGTCACCGGGCTTGTTGAGGGAAACAGGAGCTAGGAGGGACTGGAACAGGTAAGGCACAGACAGAACGATGAACAAAGCTGAAATGCTCAGTAAGGCTCATGAAAGGCTACAATACCTCACACTGAGTGTGAGGGCAGGTGAGTATTTAAGTCCTCTTTTGGCATTTTTAGTTTTTTGATTGCTGTCACAGATTTTTATAAAATTGAGTTTCCCCTTGCAAGGACTGAACGACATGTTTTTATCATATTACAACAATATGTACACATAACCCACAAATAGATATACACACGTTAGCATCGAAATGGGATTTCTATGGGAAAAACCCTAATCCCAATCACAAAACCCTTAACCAATTTGTACAGTACTATAATCTGAAAAGCGTTTGAAACAGCCGTACTGTATTTTTAAAAAGTCAATGTAAATAGTGACACGGTCCATTTTATTACTTTATATTCATGTAATACATATACATGCCAATTAGATGGTAATCTGCCTGAGACATAAAGAAAAATGAAAAAAATGCTTATAATGATCATCCACTTATAGTGATCAATCTCACCCAGAGAGACGTGATCACTATAAGCGGGTTCTACTGTATTTTGGAATTGGAGCTGCTATAATACATTATTCTTGTCCCAATTCTTTATTCCAAGTTTAGCCTGTCTTGCCAAACACAATAGGCTCTCTGTGGAAAGCGTGACCATTAGTGAATTCCCCTTGAAAACCACACCTCAGTAACCATGGACAGCCCCATTAACTCTGTGCTCTGCAAAGAAATAATGTTGATCGGATTTAATGTGAGAGACTTCCTCCAATATTTCACTTGCAGACAAACCAAAGAGGTTTCTCTCCAAATGGCCCAAGTCAGCCCCAATTAAAACAGTGGGAAAGACTGGACCACATCTAAATAAATAGGAAGGAAGGTTCTTTCCCTTGTGCTCTTATTATTTGCTGAATGTTGCACAGGAAAAAAATTCTGATCACTAGTTCATTATTAACCAGTAAATGAAGAAAGTGGCTCAGGACATTCAGATTTATTTCAGTGGTGAAGCTGGCTGTGTTTCTTGGACTGTGGCACCTTTTTCTCAAAAAGATGCATGCTGGTCTGAGAGGGTGAGCTACAAGCTTCCGTGGTCCAGCTTTTAACTAAATGTATTTGGACCTGTGGTTTACATAGTATTGTGGATAGTAATGTTCAAACAGTGGATAACCTGTAAAATAAAGCAAGACATTCAAAGAAAATGGCCTGTTGACATGGTTGTGGTAACATATATTTAGAGTAATCATTTTTATTCCACTGCATATATGCTGAACCTGAATACCAAGAAGTTCCGCAGAAATGAAAATGTTTCTTTAACACATCTTACAAGAGCAAATCTCAGAATCCCCAATGTAAATTATACGGCTAAAATAACTGTTAGTTATGTAAGTTTCATTTAATTAAAAATTTGAGTAAAATCTAAAACATGTGACCAGCCCTGGCAGTCCTCCAGGGTGCTGACATAAACTATACATACAAAGTGGTCCTCATGACGGCCGAAGACGTGCGAATATACTCTAAGTGGCAAAACATTTGGTTTTGCTTACACTTGATTCTGGGGGGGGGGGGGGTCACAGTGGTGCAGTGGTTAGCATTGTTACCTCAGACTTCTGGGACCTGAGTTCAAGGCTCCACCAGGGTTCCATGTGTTTGCATGTTTTCCCCTTGTTATCACGAGGTTTCCCCACACCCCCACAGCCCAAAGACAGACAGAGGCTAATTGGAGTTAGCAAATTGCCTGTAGGTATGCACATGTGAGTGACTGGTGTGTGAGCATGCCCAGTGATTAATTGGCACCCCACCCTTAGTTGTTCCCTGCCTTGCACCCACAGCCTCCAGGATGGGCTCTGGACCCCTCCACAACCCTAAATAGGACAAGTAGTTTCAGGAGATGGATGGATGGAGGATTCTGTGGGATAAAAACAGAAAGGTAATATTTGATGTCTTATTTTCAGTCGTGGGCAGCTGGAGTCCAGTAGAAGTACGAAAATGCAATCTCTTAGTACTTGACTTCTATCTGAAACAAAAATGGATTTACATGAAATATGTGACAAATTGTGATCCAATTACTCCAATCCAATCAAGCACCTAAGAGCTCATTGTCAGTGAAAACCAAAAAATCCTGTCATCTTTGATCACCACAGCTGATTATCACTTGTATAGACCCACTGATAGCAGAAACTTCTATGATTAAGAATCTCTGTCCATACCAACATATGACAGACATATCAGTTCTTGGGATTAATCATGAACAGCTATTTATGTGTTCAACCTGAGGCAGCAGGAGTCTAAACTTCAGCTCTGTGTTCCACGTCCTCTCCATCCAGATCCATCGGGATTGTCAACATGGAAAAGCACGGTGAGGACGAGGTGGCTGTTTACTGTCATCCTGAGTCTAAGATTTGGCATAGAGGCCAATGAACTCTGTTAAAGCTGTTCTTAAGCGGGACTCTGCATTTACTTGTCCTTCAGGAAGCAAAGGATAATTAACAACAGCCAACAGCACTGAAGGAGACAAAAAGTCTGAAGTCATATAAATTCCTTTCTTGCTGAAGCAAAGTATGTCATCATTCTGAAGAGTATCATGGGAATTAGCATTTAAGGAACGTTAATGCTGATTATCAAATGCACATTTGATGCACTGCTATTCCTTTATTACACTAAGAAAATATTTATTACAAACAATTTCATTAGGCTTTCATCCTAATTTGAGTCACATCCATTTCTGTAATAGCCTGTTTGTGATGCCCCTAGGATTAGAATGAGGTGGATGAAGATTGAATCCACCGCCATTCTTCTGCTATAAATCAAGCCTTGAATACCTGACAGTCAGGTCAACTTGCCAGAGGTGTGTTAGCTGTTGTCAAGTTACAATTTTGCATCAGTATCACAAAACGTGGTATTGTTTGCAAAAGATTTCAATGAAATCCTGTATTTCAGAACTTCCCACGACTGTAATGTGTGGAAAAAATAAGCTGCATTTGTTAGATGTTTTTAACCTTGCTGTGCCTGTTGAGACACCATTGGCTAGCTGCCCATCTATGTGTGTGGTCCAGGAACTTCCATGCTGTGACATAATCCTTACTGTGACATCATGCTTAATCAAGCTTCCTCCAAGGAAGCAGATGTGAGCATCCTACACATTAACTGAGGAGAAGCATAGGTTCACGTTTGCATAGTAGATTCCACAGAGGCTGTGGACATGGTGGTATAGAACCTTGAAACGTTATCCTGATGTAATCTCCAGAAGTCCATCTGCTTAACAAACTAATACCAATGACAAATTTTGGGAAAATTAGTCGCAGAGTGGATTCCATTATGGTCATCTGGAAAAAACAATGAAGCACCTTGCCCATCAGGAGTGCCAATGAGAAGCCAGCAGCAGTATGCAATGTGAAAAATGATACATAAGTACGCACTGACTAAGAGAAGAGCGCCCCCTACCATCAAATGAGGAAGTCAAAATACATGCAGGAGTCTGTGGCATCATCAGCATTTCAGCTTTGAAGAGATGGCCTTTTATCTTTAGCTTGTACAGATTCCATTTCACTGAACTTTTTCAGAGACCCAAACAAAAGCTTCTTTACAATCGTTTCAAATAGAGCGGGGACATTTTTTTACTGGGTAAGCTAATTATAATATAATATATTAATATATAATATAATTCTATTAAAAATAATATATTTTTTTAGTTTTCCTAATGCCTCTGAGAGGAGTCAAAGTGCTGTATGCAGTTTTATAGCAGTACGTTCCCTGGGTAGGTTTCCAGCAGAATTTGTGGCCTTGCTTGATACATATTATTTGTCTTCTTACCTCCAATGGGTTTTCATGCACTGTTATACTTAATGTTCAATTCAGGATTGTTTTCTTGCTAAATTGTATAGTATAATAAACTGACATTTTAAAATGTTAAAATTGAAAATGAAAAGGAATTTAATTGCATTGCCTTTGCAAAGGTCAAACCGATGGTTCAGTGGGTCACACTGCAGCCACATACCTGGAGGGTTTGGGGTCTGAATCCTGCCTCTGACCTGTGTCTGTGAAGTTTTCATTCGCTTTCCTCTAGCTGTCCTGTTTGACTAGGTGAACTGATGTCTCTAAATTGCCCTTGGTGTGGGTGTGAACCCAGTGTTACACTGCCACTCCTTCATGGGTCCTCTGCCTTGGGGTCTGCACAGTGTGACCCTATACTGGACGAATGGTATGTTAGATGGACAAATGAAGAACTTCCATAGTGCCTTTGTTCTTTGGTAGTTGAATACATAGCAATCCCCAAACACCTCTGCTTGGTGTAAACACAAGAATTTCTCTCTTTTCTCCCATAAGTCAAACATGGTATCTTCTTTTTGTTTATTTTGTTACACATTCATACTTATCTGTTAGAATGCTGGCCATGATGCTGAACGATAACGTCTTAATGGTATGTTTTTATCTTCACCAAGGCCAGTAAATCAGGGATGTCAGAGTCAGTTCAATCCAACCCAAAATGTGCCTTTTATCAATATTAAATCTGGCCTGGCAATTGAACAATTGTTGCCAGAGGAAATTAAAAACAATGTAACATCATTCCACTAATAAGTAAAGGTAACTCCCCCCCCCCAACTCCCCCCACCAAGGTCGCCAAAGTTTACTGTAGGCTTTGTCGTCATCATCTTTTACATCTTTTTTTTTCTTTCAGCTAAAACAAAACAAACCTAGCAAATGGACCCCAGTTTTTTAAGTTTAAAACCTTTGCAGTAAATGGTAACACGCTAAAGGAAATAAAGTTGATATAGACTCTGATTAACACAGCCGATGACTACGAAAGCAGCTACAGTGTTCTGGCTCTCTGTGATTCTTGAAGGTGTCAATTATATGACTGTATGTAGGAGAAAGTTCTGGAAGATCATAAAAACTACAGCCTTCTGAAAAATTTCAGACAAAAATTTTCTCGGGCGATACTCCTTGACATCGGCAAGTCGCCTTCCTGTTGAAATCGCCGCATGATGTTTGAACATTTATTTTCAAGAAGTGGAAGTAACAATCTTACAAATGGGTTTTGTTGTCTCTTTTCCCTCCAGACCTTTTTCCTCTATTTTGCCATTTTTGACTGGGACTCCATCAATGGCACCAACTTATTGCTGTATTCCAGATATCAACACGTTTCCCTAGACGATCTATTGGGTAACACTTAACATGAGGCAGTCATCATAATGCATTGTAGATACCTTCATAATGCATAATAATGAATTCAAAAAGTATTATAAACACAGCTATAAATATTTATAAAAAAGGCATAACACATTATAGCCATGTTTTTTATTCATTATGAATGCTCTATGAAGCTTTCATTTGTAATACAGTATTGATACCTTTATAATGCATTATAATGGTCAGTATAAGATTTCCAGCCTCACCCTGCTCCTGCTATCCTTTTTTATGAAGTAGAACATTACATTACTTACTGTCAATTACAATTACATTACTGTCACAGTGTGCATGCTGTTTTGTAAACTCTGGCTACTCTATCGTACAGAACATTATCCAGTGCAAAATGAAGGAAATATCTACAGTTAAGGGGTTACAGGATCAGGAAATTAGGGATCTGGAAGATAGCAGTAGGTCTTGTGTCACATGGATATGGATCTGAGTAATAAGTTTCTGTGTCCCTGTTACTGGCAAATGCTAACCAGCTGATTATATATGGTTCAGATTCAAGATGTGACCTTACAAAGTCAAAATTTCAGTACTTGCCTGTTCTCATATAACTCTAGTCACACAAAGTGAATGTTTTTGTAACATTATTTACTAGGTTTACAGACACTTTCTTTCCTGAATATATTGAATAAAGGTTGTACAGGAAAGTCTAGGTGGTTCACGGAACGCAACAAAGGGACACAGGGGGTTGGGGACAACATTTATTCAAAGAAACTATGTTAGTGATGATGGAGTGAGAAGAGCAGGGCCCAGTTGTTCAAAAAGTTAAATGTGAATCAGAACGATCCCAGTTTGCAAATTCCATGTTCTGCTGTCCAGGATCAGATAGTCCAGGTTACTCTTATGCTGATTTTTCAAAGCAATGTTGGATCGGATCACGCTGATCCAGGTACAAACTTTTCAACATTACCAAATTCGGATTACCAGTGTTCTAAATGGACAACATATCACAATGTAGGCTACTAGCTATGTAAAGAAAAACAGGTAGAATAGTCTGTGTGGGTCACTTTAAAAGTGTTGCTATTCGAAGTGACAGTAACCAGCACAATAAAATAATACAAACATCCCCTTATATTTTCAGTCTCTTTTAAGCAGTCCCACCGCTCATCTGATCAACAACAAATAAATAAAACAAATATACATTATTAACAAATACATTGTGAATATTTTGAACATGTGTTTTAAATCATAAAAAGGGCAAAGGGCACCTGAATACTCTGGGCCTTATTTCAGTATCTCCTTGTGTGACATCTGACCAAATGTGGCTTCTCATTTTTGTTCACTCGCTATTGGAGGTATCACTTCTAACCACTTATTCAGTAGGTTGCCGGAAAAATTGGCAGTCATTTTTCCAAAGTTTTCCTGAAAAATTTGTGGTCCTGTTATTGCTCTTACATACTTTGAGTCATCAAAGTGAACAATAGGTATGACATTGTAAAAAGAAGGACATTTAAAAAAAATACATGATTCGTGCAGCAGTCTGGGACAAGCTATTCAAAAATGTTAGTTAAGCTATTAGTTATTTTACTAAATATACAAGCTAAAAGCAAAAGTAGCTTAATTACATTGAGCTAGTTACTTTCTAATAATGCAGTGGTTTGGAGAGCAGACTGAAAATTTAAAGGTCGCCCCAAAAGGAAACCTAGAGGCGCCCCACTGTAGTTCTGGTGTAATAAGGTGCTTAAACTGAATTGGGTCCTAATGTGAAAATGGCAAAGATACATATATCTGCAATATTTTCAAGAACGAATGCAGGTGATACAGTGAGTGGAGGATAGAATGGGGACTTTGTTAGCATCTCTGGGACTCAAAAGAGTGGGCAAACATCCAAGAGAGTCACGGAGAAGAGAAAAGGCCAATGACTTTATAATCATTATTTTGTCATTTTCATTGTTTCATTATCAAAGTTCCAGGTGTCAACTAGGCAGTTTATACAGTTATAAAGTCAGTGAAACCCCAGGTAGCACTTTTAAGAAGGAATGAGCTGCCCAGAGTTACATTACAATGTGGGCTGTCTGTACAGGGTGCCATAATCTGCTACCCCCCCCAACACGCGTGTGCAGCTAGGCCCTTCATAGTGAGACTGACATATGTCAGAGCTGGCACTTAGCTTACCCCAGGGGCCAGTTGTTGAAAAACTTGTTAATATTTATGGCTTTTCATTTCTGCCTTACATATATACTGGCCGGGCCTGGTGGGCCATAATGGTCTCGCTTTGTGCACAACTCTTTCTCTGATATGGTATGAGCAAACAAGCACCTGAGGAGAAGCTGAGCCAGGATTAACAAAGGCATGGTAAAAATAACTTTACAGCAGTTTTTCCAAACCTGGTCCTCGGGGACAGTCCACATTTTTGCTCCTTCCCAGCTCGCTGCCAGACAGTCCACTGTCTGTGGGTCCTTGAGAGATGGGGTTTGGAAACACTACTTTACAAAGTATCTTCAAGGAATGGGGACCCCACACTGCCCCCACTGGTGGTCCTTATGCTGTCTTAAACAGACAAAAGGACGAGCCAACGGAAAATGCTGTGAGGATGGCGTTTGTGTCCCACATTGTAGAAAAGCACACTTTCACCACGTGAATGGTGACAGTCATAACTTTAACAGCTCATCCATTTCCCCAGGATGTACTGGGTGAGGATGAGTTCAGCCCTTCGCCCTGAACACTCACACCCTGATGGTGGCTCGGCTCGGTTCACTGTGGGATGCCAATGTATGGAATGGCAAGGGCACAGCCCAATGGAATGTTGTGTTTTCCATCATTCCCAGGAGAAGTAGGTAGTCCAGCCCAGGTTTCAGACACAAGCCCGGAGCAGTGGATTTACAGCCTTGGCCATTGTTAGGAATTTTACTTCCTGGTATGTCTCTTAACAAATAAACCTTCTGCAGATTGACTGAAAAGTCTACATACTTTACTTGGTGGAGAGGGCAAGGGGGTGGAGGGGCAGGGTGTAGAAATGGATGCCAAGTCTTCCACTGACCTTTGTGACAAATATCAGAAGGCGGTACAGAGGATATGAGGTAAAGTCAAGAGAGAGAGTCATAAAGAGCCTATATTTGGTAGCAGGCACCCAGGGAGGGATGTCCAATCATGGTTTGGGGGAGGGAATCATAAGCCCCTGTCCTCCATAATGGGCATCAGGCTTGGCACACACATCCGGTGGCACTCCACTCTCTGAGAAAGGATGGAGAGAAAGCGGTTGCCCAGGCCCCTTGTGAGTCCCCATTCCACTGGGACATGGAGGCGACACAGTGGATCCCACATGCTCCACTTCATAGGGCTCAACCTCAGATGCCTGTCTGACATCAGAGAGACTGTCCGTTCCAGCTCCCCGGCCCGCAGACAGGGGCCAGATTCGGTCTGAGGCTTCTGCGGTATGGAACGCTGGACAGCCGGGCAGCTTCACGCTGGTTGTAAGGCATGCATGCTGTGCAAACACATTCTCCCCAAGAAGCCTTCAATTTCACAGGAAAAGATGACTTTGTAATTGATCTAGGTGGGCTCCCCCTGTTTTTATATGTTTTAAGCTGTATGAAAGGACCCTTTGATAAAGTACTCTTGTCCTTTGTCTTTACAAAAACACAATGAGCTTACACTGCGATCACATAATTCAATGCGTTCCCCCATAGAACACCATCAAATAACTGGTCTCAAGCCATATTGTGTTTAGTCTGGGCATATTTTCAGCAATAGTGTCACATTCTACAACACTCCTGTTACAGCTCGGCATGGTGCAGGCAGGAAAAAGAAGGTGACCTAGGTCTTGACGGCTGGCCCAATTGGTATGTCCCTGTCTTCCCCTCTGGAAGATAGTGAAACAGCCTGGTCCTTTACTGGGCCTCTGCTTGTGCCGTAGACAGCACAGGTGCATGGGGCCTAATCAGCCCAACCCTTGGGTAGAGGCAGGAGCTCAAAACTTGGGACTCATAATCAGGTCCAGGGTGTCCCACTCCAAGTCCTCCAGAGGGTTTTCTTCCGGGTCCATCCCCACTAGGCCAGGACGACCTCGGATGGAGCTACAGGGGCCAGGATGACTTCAGCTGGAGCTACAGGGGCCAGAATGACCTCGGGTGGAGCTACAGGGGCCAGGACGACCTCGGACAGAGCTACAGGGGCAGAGTCAGGAAGAGGGGGCCCCTATGGGCTAGACTTGGGAAGCTCAGGACAGGCGGTGGTGACTTCCCCTGGGCAGGGCTCTGGAGATGCGGCGACTTCCCCTGGGCAGGGGGCAAACTGGTTAACAGACAGGAAGCAACAGGTCATTATTAGAGGCACAATGTCACAGTGGGCCTGCGTTCATAGTGGGGTACCGCAGGGTTCAATTTTAGGACCACTATTATTCCTAATTTACATTAATGATATTGACACCAATACATACAGTAAACTGGTTAAATTTGCAGACGACACCAAGGTGGGTGGTGTAGCAGATACTAAACTAGCAGCACAGAGGCTACAACGGGATCTTGATTTATTTAGCAACTGAGCTGATACCTGGCAGATGAAATTTAATGTAGATAAATGTAAGGTAATCCATGCAGGGAGCAGAAATATAAGGTACAGATATTTTGTGGGTTCCACTGAAATAAAGGTAGCTGATTACGAGAAAGACCTCGGTGTGTATGTTAATGCTTCCATGTCCCACTCTCGCCAATGTGGGGAAGCAATTAAAAAGGCCAATAGGATGTTGGGCTACATCTCTAGGTGTGTGGAGTTTAAGTCAAGGGAGGCGATGCTATGATTATACAATTCCTTGGTAAGACCCCACCTAGAATATTATGTGCAAGTTTGGTCACCATACCTTAAAAAGGACATTGCTGCCTTGGAAAGGGTGCAACGTAAGGCTACAAGAATGATTCCTGGTCTGAGAGGAATGTCTTATGAGGAGAGGTTAAACTGAGCTGAATCTATTCAGCCTCACATAAAGGAGACATGATTCAGGTATATAAGATTCTAACAGGTCTAGATGCTGTTCAGTCAAATGGCTACTTCAATATGAGTTTAAATACTAGAACTCGTGGCCATAGGCGGAAATTAGCGGGAGAACATTTTAAACTGAATTTGAGAAAACACAGTGGTTCCCAACCCAGTCCTGAGGGACCTCAGACAGTCCACATTTTTGCTCCCTCCCAGCCAATCAAGAATGCCAAATACCTCGTACAGGTGTTAGGAGCTGGGAGGGAGCAAAAATGTGGACTGTCTGGGGTCCCTGAGGACTGGGTTGGGAACCACTGAGTTAGAGTAGTCTTCCTGTTCATGTAATGCAAGCTAAAACCCTAGGTTCCATTAAATCAGAGCTAGATCAGATCTTATCAACTATGAGCTATTAGTTAAGCTCTCCCCAAACGAGCTCGATGGGCCGAATGGCCTCCTCCCATTTGTAAATTTCTAATGTTCTTATGTTCAGAGCTCTGGGTATGCGGCAGGTTTCCCCTGGGCGGCGCTCTGGAGACGTGGCAGGTTTCCTCTACTTCCTGTTCTTGGATACCGAGTCAGGTGTGGCTCTCACAGGGGGTGAGGAGAACCCCCTGTTCCCCTCAGGATTCGGGACTGCAGGGACAGCCACTGCTGGACCGGACTCTAGGGAGTCGATTTTGATCCCCTGAAGCCTGGAGATGTCCCTAGCCCACGGGCGATGCAGGGAATTGCTGCAGGGGCAAGTAGAGCGAAGCTGGTCCACCTAGAGGCAGATGGGGCTGGGAGTCTGGGGTCCTCTAGGTCGCCATCACACCATGAAAAGATCAGTGGATTTTCAATAACCCTCTGGGGTGTGCAGACTAGAGGCTTGGGCTAAGGCAGGAGGCTGGATGCTGGGGCAAATCAAATACACCCAGGACCTGGGCTCTGAACACAGTGGTGCTGGGTCCCAGCAGGCACAAGGGAAATGAATCTCAGCGCAAGGGGTGTCGCGGAGCCTGGGGATCGTCTTCTTGGGTTGGTCATTCTGTTATGGCATAGCATGGTGCAGGTGGGAAAAAGAAGGTGATGAGACAAGGGAAACAACAAAGGGAAACCACCAAAATAAAAGGACCAGAACAAAATGGGAACCATAAATCAACATGCTAGGGAAACCAGGCAACCAAGGGAGCACGAAGAGAGAGACAACATGCACTAACATGGGCTATGACCGACTAAGGAAATGAACAAAGGCAGGCACTTAAACACACTGATAACAAGGACTAACAAAGGGCAGGTGTGAATCATCAAAAACAACCAATCAATAAGGGCATAGTGCAACAAGACACATGTGAAGCAACTAACATGAATGAACACAGAACTAAGGAACTAGAGACCTGAAACTAGGGAAACACAGGGAAATACTACATTAGGAAAATAAACAAGAGAACAAAGTACAACATAAAATCAGAACAGAACACAAGGAGGGCAAATCTAGAACAGGAAACTCAAAAGGATACATGAAACACTGGGGAACAGAAACTTAAATACAAAGGGATGAGGCTGATCATTAGCCAGCCTCAAACCCATGACTGTGGAATGCAGTCCCTTAGCCATACGCTCAACCCATTGAGTCACGCAGCAGGACAAGAAATAGGGAGAACACACTGGGGCTGAAGGACAAAAGGCAGGGTGGAGAACAGGATGACCAGGAACACCTGCTGGCCAAACCAGGAGGAGACACGAAGGGCAGGGTTGGACAGGCGCTGACCATGGCACACTCCTATATAACAATGACGGCAAAGGATGAATGTGAAATGACCCAGTTACCCAGGTGCGCAAACCGAAATGTTTAACAGAATTTAAGAGAATCGCAAGATCTTGATCTAAAGGTTTCACCTCAAAGCAGTTCCTGTATGCAGACACCCTGGGTATTGCTTATACAAGATGGAACTTTATTAGGCTGTAAGGACTCCATAAAAGAAGCTGCTGTCAAACAGGTCCTCTAGAGCAGGACCGGGGATTTAATGCTGTAGATGAGGTTCATGGCTCCACCCCTGGTGGTCCTGCTGAGTCAGCTGGGCGTGCAAAAATGAATTCCGGCAGATCACAAGCAATCTGATCTAGGAGGTTCATACATACTCTATCTCATCAAACATACGCCGATGCATAAAACACCATTTTCTATTCACTAAGTCCATATCACCTGCTCTCAGTGTTTCACATGCTTGTGTTTTTGCTTCCACCCGCTAATGTCCATAGACTTATGCCATACTAAGTGTCTATGTAAGAGCTGGAAACTAGAATAATAACGAAACTGTGAATTTTATTTCCGGTTTTAAACAATCATATCAGCTAGTCTTCAATATAAGAGAAGCTCAAGTCTTTAATGGCTCAAATTATATTGTATTAAATACAAAACAACTGTGAAAACTTTGTTTGCTTGCTAGGTCTGGAGACTAGGAAGGAAAACAGACACTCAGGATCACCTAACTGCATGTGCCTAACAAACAGGCATAATTGCCTCCATTACAGGAGGTCAGGGAATAATTCTCAGTTTTACTCATACTCACTTTTATTTCTTTGGAAAATTATGTAATAACCTTTTTGTGGTAAAAATCTATCCATCCATTCATTCATCCATTCTCCAACCGCTTATCCTGGCCAGGGTCAGCGGGCTTTGTAAAAACGCACCACGCTAAATTATATTTGAGAGGTTATAGGTCATGACATGTGATATAATCATTTTTCTTTCCAGGAGTCCTTGGGTGTGTGCATAGGGTGAGTAATGGTGTCTCCAGTGATGAACCACCAAGGGCTTCATGGGCAGTGGAATGGCTGGTTTATTGGCAGGGCAACATGGGAAAGTTTCTCTGATGGGATTTCAGCCAGAGGAAAGAAAGCAAAGACATCATTCAAGGACAACAATGAGCTGGAGACACTTATTCGAAAATACATGAGAGTCAGAACAACCTGCAAAGTCCAGCAGTGAAACCTAACAGCTGGGAGACCAGACAGTAGCAGGTGATTAAAGGATGTGAAGACGGAATCAGGGATTCCTTTGGGTAAGGGCTTAATAAGGTGATGGATGGAGGAACGAAAGTAAGTCACAGCCTTTTTGGAATGGGTATGAAGGGGAAGCACACAGGACAGCAAAAACGTGTTGGGAGAAGGAAGTACGGCTGGGTACTAGACCAGGCATCAAGGCTTGGGGATGAGGCCTGGGCCCTGAAGCCAGAACACAAGCCCATTTCACATCCTGCCCTGGGACATTCACAGAGCACATCTGCAGAAAGCCTGAGCAGTAGGCTCTCTGTAAAGGGCACCATAGAGCAGTAGCTGAATCAGCATGGTTAAGAGCCTGGTGGATCCCTTCCCTGATGGGGGATTATCTGCCTTAGTACACATGGCACATACTGTCAACCACACTTAACCATCTTTTATTACAAGCAGTCTTCAGATTAAGAACATCCGACTTACGGGCAACTTGTACTTACGAACGGACTGCCATAAAGCCTATTATATAAAAAATTTTGGTTAAATGCAATGGTTCATAATAATAAACGCACCCACTTCTTTGTGGCGCTAATGAAAACGTGTGGCTTCAGTGGTTCGTCAGCTGGAGGTACAGTACAGTACTATACACAATTACTTTATTATGGTATTATTATTACTATTATTATGTACTGTATTCTTATTTTTCCAACTTACCTACAAATTCAACTTACTTAGACTTACTTACCTAGACTTAGGAAACTAAACTTGTTCGCAACCTGGGGATTGCCTGTAACTGACCTCTTCAGTCTTCACCTTGGTTAGAGTGTCTACAGGCCGATGATAATTACTCTTCCTGCCATCAAATTAACATGATTTATATGAAGAATATTAAATAACAAAGGATTTCTTCCAGATTCTTCAAGTTTCTTTGTGTCTCCAAGCACTGCCGACTGGAGATAGTGTCCCAGCATCTCATGAAAAATCCTGATCACTTCCTGAATGGGTGTACCAAAAAGCAAAATCAATGGGAAAGTCCTGCTGGATTAAAAGATTCAGTCATGCCTGTTTAAGTTTAATTATTTTGAATTTCCTGTCTTTTGATCACTTTTCGTTTCTATAAAGTCATAGTTCTTGAGTTTAGGGTCTAATGTGATTCTGTATTGAATTTGAACTCCTTCGTTGACCTTGTCCCATGCCAGCTGTTCATCTTAAAGGCCTTCAGTGGACTTTGAAGTCTTGTGTAAAAATGGAATAAACACCACTTGTGAAAGATAGCATCTGTGTTTATATGGACGTTTAATGAATCCGCAGAATTCATTAGCCAGCGCTTTCCCTGTGCCCTCAAATCCCGCCTCGGTTCAGCAGGACTGGCAAGAACTCAGCAGCTTTATAATAATTGTTATGCTATTCTCCGCACTTATCTATTATGATACCCCACCCTGGCTACCTCTCTGTGGCCGTGCTGATATATAAGATCAATAGGGAACGCCCTGAGCATAAACACCATGGATCCCTCCAGCTGGATGGCCTCCCTGCAGCGGCTCCTCTGATCGGGCCACTTGTGTAGCTCACTGACCCTCGAATCTTGGAGGTAAAACTGTGGTCCTTGGCAGGAACTGAGGAAACCTATTCTTCCATTTATTAGTTCTTGTAACCTGTGTTGTTGTAAGAATTAAAAATAAAAAGCCTGGAATAATGTGAGGGCAAAATAAATAGACTGGGAACTCTGCAAACTGTGGCTGTGCTGGTTCCCGAAATGAAGAGTGTTCCGCACCTTCCGTCCTCTTTCATTTTAAACAGGTTCATGTGTTTCATCTCCTTTTCTCTTACCATTTAGCGTAAGTTCAGTGTCCGTTGTTTTCTAAGGACATTTTAAATGGTGGAATGTCTGCATCACTAATCATCGCCAGTCATCCTGTTTAGCTAGCTAGGTGGCATTACAGGTTAGAGGTGATAATTAGCATGATGACCAAAGGTTCAAGGAAGCTGTTGGGAAAAGTGTCTTGTTTCTTGGAAGCATCAGTAGGGGTACGCATGTCAGCACATTTGAAAAACTTGCTGCTAACTCGATACTAAAATACAGACACACTGATGGAGTATCGGCCCCCGCACGTTGACCATGCTTACCCATCCCTCCAGTGGCCCTACAGCAGGCTGCACCCAGCCTTGTGTTCCAGCATCTCCTCCAGCTGCTGGCATCTGTGCTTCAGACAGATTTGCTTCCTCTGGGAACATCTGCTCACTGGCCCGTCTCTTCCAGCCCACCTCCAATATTTCTGTCAGCAGATCAAAGATGTCCGACATTCTTCTCTGCCTCTTAAAAGCACATCGGTCTGTGTGGTCTGCCACCAGAGACGACATAATGTTAGCCAAAGCTGAGCTGCAGCTTGTCACCCCTGTACATTCACTGGTGTGTGTGTGCTGGGGGGGTTGGGGGGTGACCAAGTGGTCCATGTTCACATACACACAAGCACCTGTTTACTTTCTCATGTTACGCAATGCGGATGCGGGACACATTTGGTATGGCCTTATGACTCGAGGGTCAGAGGCCTTCTTCTGTGTCAATTTCAGGTCCCCCCCCCCCCCAAAAAAAAATAAAATAAAGAATAAAAATAGGTTTGTGCTTTTCCTGGCTGGGCCAGATGACAGGATCTCCCCCCACACATTATGGAAACTTGTTCCCGGAGGTGTGTCACCCTGCCTTGGGGAACGTCTGCCCCAGCAGATAGGAAACTTTACTGAAGCTCCTGTGAAGCCCCAGTGAATAAGTACAGCATGGAAAATGCCAGTAATGTGGGGGAGGGGACACTGATGAAACCTTCCCTATATTTGTTTCTGTGAATGTTATTGGACACAGTGAATAAGAGAAGGAGGAAGTGAATCAGTTGTAAGGTGTCTTAAATGGAGGGGTCTGCAGTCTTAGACCTGGGGTGCTTTTGGGCAAGATGTTTATATTGCAGATCCTGCTCATTAGACGGTGACAAGAGCAACACTGAATGCAGCCAGAGCAGCCTTCAGTCCAGAAGGCACACAGTCAAAGCCAAATTCATTCACGTGCTGATTTTATAGGGTTACACACCTCACAAGGTGCTATCACATCGACAGGAGAAAAGTTCATAATTTTGGAGTCATACACAAATATTCAAAATATGTCTGTCATGCAACTCCCAAATACTCAAATTAAATATTTTTATTTCAAGACAAAATTTGTCTTGTGACTCATGAATTTAAAAGATAACATCACACTTTTCGATATGCACAGTTTGGATGTGAAGTAAGATCCTAGTTAAGTTCAAAACCTAAAATACCATTAGTACGAGGCCTCCCCAAGTTACTTGAACAACGTTGTTTCCTGTGGCACTACAGCCCACTTCCTTTGGTGATAAGTCCATTTCCTCTAGTTGTTTCTACAGGGCATATTTTGCTTTTTGGATTTCCAGGTCACTGAAGAGCAAAGAAAGAGAGGAGCTTTTTTACAGGATGCATTAATCACAGATAAAAATGGCAACATAAAATGTTACGCCCTATTAGTCATTACTGCCCAGAAAAACGACTCATGAAGTAAAATTTTGCATGTATGCTCTTCAGACACTATTGGTGTTCTATTGTTTCTGACTGTCAATGGGAAGCTAACAGTGTTTAGTGTGTGTGTGTGTGTGTGTATATATATATATATATAGTTTAATAAAAACTTCATATGAATAATCCACAGAAATCATTTTGGTAAAAATTCCAACTGCTTATCGTGGTCAGAGTCGCAGTGGTAATTCGGATAAAAAACTTTACTTAAAGCTGTCTTTTATAATGCACTATAGATACTTTCACAATGCATTATCATGCTTGGTATAAGAATTAAGGATGCTTTATACTACATTGTGAAGGCATCTATAGTGTAGTATAAATGAGAACTTCCTAACGCATTCATAATGCGTGACAAACATGCCTATAATGTGTTATACCTTTTTAGAAATAGTTATAAGTGTTCATTGGTTCTTATGGACATGGCATTCATAGAAAGTGTTACCAAAACATTACTATTTCTTACCTATTATCCATGACCTTTAGCAGCATTTTTTGTTCACTAAATTTCACCAGACTCGTAAAACCGTGCTCTCATGGTGTGATAAGTTTGCAGAGATCATACAAGGCTCATTGATCGCTGACTTAATTCATGTGTGCTCTCATAATGGGTGGACAAGGATGCGGAAACTATGGAGAAGCTATGGAAATTGTGTAAAGTTAAATTGAGAATTTCTATCTATACACCAGTTATCCCAAAGAATCCAGCAGCAAACGAACATTCCAACTAGGCCCAAAAGACCACTGAGGTAAAGAGATTATTTGTTTCCTAATTGTATTGAAAATCATTAGCTCTCTATTTTAGCATCGTAAAATGGCTATTAGGATCTTGCAGACACATTTCCCTCCTGCCTTTCCCCTTCAGTGAACCCATACGGATGGGAGCAGGCATGGGAGAGTGAGAAGAGGGCTGGATCCGTTTACAGAATGTCGTGAAGAGAAACAAACAGGCCCGCCGTGTGGTTCATGGCCTTGACCGGCTGCTCCCCGGCAGGTTGTGTGGACAGCTGCTGTGGCCCAGAAGGCGTTCCATGGAAACAGACACTGCGAAGGAACGGCTACCCTTTGTTGCTGTTCCCACATATCTGAAGTGCTTTGTGGATTAAAAAAAAAAATCAGGCAGCTGTTTTCATTAAGGATTCGGAAAAACCAATGAAGTGTCACGTTCCCTCATGGTTTAAAGCATATGATTGCACTTGCAGTATCGGCCGTTCATCCCCTTTCCAGCATCTCAGCTCTCTGTCCGTACAGGCTCCACCTTCCTGCCGAGACTCACCATTTCAAATGAAGACATTGAAGGCCTCTGTGTCACACTTGATGTGGCTCATCCGAATTTTTGAACATTTGTGAGTTTCAAGAACTTTAGGCTCCACGCTTGATTATTATACATGACAACAAATCACTCAGCACGTTTTTTGTTCAAGAGCAAGTTCAGCCTGTTAAGACCTAAACCTCTCATTTCACCAGTTTCACGTTGCAGATTTTTACGAGACAGATTGTTGTGGACTGTCTCTTATGGAGTGGTGTCTCACCCAAAGTCAGCTCTCTAACTCTCTCTACTTTCCCAGTCCATCACAGTTAGTGACCGTTTGTGGTTGAAGCACCTTTGTTTTCATTGCTGATTCTCAAGAGAACATAATATCAAGTGATCCTGGATATTCCAGCTGATGAGAAAGCCTTCAATATCTTTTTTTTTTGCCCTCCATCTGGATTTTGTTTGAATCTTTGGCTTCTCAGTTCATTATCTTTATTTTTCGAAATGTTCAAGAAAAGCGGTATAGTGAAAGAAAACACTGTGTGAATGGATGTGCCGTCTCTGAAGACGCATCGGGTTGCAGTGACCAGAGACGATCCCAGGAAGTGCTGGGCGTGGGGCAGGATACGCCCAGGACGGAACGCCCGTCTATCGCGTGACACTCACACATGCGCATTCAAGCAGACACAGGCTCCCATTCACACACAGGCAGACCCTCACACAGACGCACAGCGGCGGTGCTCCGACTCGCTAATCCATCAGAGCTGCATGTGCCTGGCCTGTGATCAGACGCCAGGGGCCCAGGGAGACCCACGCAAACAGGGGCAGAAAAACAAACATACACAGACATGGAGCCACAGACATGACTTACAGGCTGTCAGAGAATATATTTTTACCATACAGTAACAAACATGTTATATGCAAGATATTTAAAATTAGGCAGATGCTATTTGCACCCAGATGTCAGTAACCAACGATATTATTTGCACCCAGAGTGAACAGCCAGTGTGGCTATTTGCACCCAGGTGTCAGTAGCCAACAGTACTATGTTATTATTATTATTATTATTATTATTATTATACCTTTTGTATCTGATGTATGGGAGACATGGGGGCAAAAGAGGCGG
>JAODKC010000001.1:28683019-28693463 GCA_026777985.1 Mormyrops attenuatus
AGGCTCAGAAGGTCCTTTGTCCCTAGGGCCATACAGCTCTTCAATGTCACATGGAAGGGGAGGAGTGTGATGGACTTTAGGCCTGTACAGCACACTGCCTCCTGATATTGTTCCTTTGTATTGTTTTCAGTATGTATGTGTGTGTGAATGTCATAGGTTTGTGTGCCTATGTGTATGTATGCTGTGTATAAGCTACTGGACACCATAATTTCCTTCTGGATAAATAAAGTATCTCTCTCTCTCTCTATCTATCTATCTATCTATCTATAAACTGAGCTGATTGCCTGAGTTCAGCAACTTGCTGAATGTGGGAGGTGGGACAGTTCTTTATGGAGCACACCCAGCTGAATGGTACATGCGGTCAGTCTCACTGTATCATTACTATCATCTTTACTGTAATTGCATTGTAATTGCCAGAATGGATTTCTGTTTACCACTCAGCCTTTTGGCATGTAATCAGCAGGGGTTTCCTGCAGAAACGTTTTGCGGATAGCAGTTGTGTTTTGCCTAAGAAAATTATACATGTACAGTATTCTTACGGTTAACCAAAGACGTAAATTCATTTTCTCGAAAACCACAACATGCCTCACAGAAATGAGGGAGGCTCTCTGAGTGACTTCAGAGGCCAGCTCTCAAACCCTGGGACACGTTAAAAACACAGTGTTAGCATATCAAACATGCGGCCCTGTTTCCGTAAAGTGCAATGAATACGCCATTTTGTCAGGATTTTTTTGGCATTCGTTCAACTTGAGAGCATCCCGCAGTCCGACAAACAAGGGAGCGATTTCTATTACGTAATTCCTTTAGTGGAAATATACTTTTATATACATCTAATTCGTATGTGTTCAGCATTTACACAAGGCTGCTCCCTCTAGGGTTAGGTCAGACACTTCAGCCTGTCAGACTAATCATTTGTCCCCTGGATTCCCACCCACTTGCTGATCCCGTACTTCAGAACCGGATGCCCTTAGGAGCAGAGTGGCATGCTGTGACTGTTTCTTCCATGTTTGCCACTGTTAAAGGTGGTGACAGCTTCTGTTCTCCGTGTCACCCCCGTTAACAGCAGCGACCATGCAGTGTTCTGAAAAGGGCACAGTTAATTGTACGGTAAACAAGGCCAAAATCCCTATAGGTGGTCATTAGACTTGCAAGAATATTAAGGCAGTACTTGAGGAAGCCATTCTGCCCTTGAAGAACAAACATAAACACTGTGGAATAATGCATGGGGAGCTCGGTTGAAGCAAGAGGTCCCTGTAGATGAATGAATGATGGAAGTGATGGTAACAAAGCTCCAAAAAAATGGTCTTTGTTCCCCCAGAAGGAAATTCATGCTGGTATGAGTGTCCCTCAGGCAGTCTCATAAAAGCTTGGTAGGACCGAGGTGATTGGAAAGCCATACGAGATTAATAATTTTGTTCCAGTCCTGCAGAACCTGTTTCTGTCAGAGATGTCATCGGATTACAGCCGTCCAAGCCTGGAATAACATCTGCAGTATAGCGTACAGATGACGGCGTAGGATTCTGCCCGCTAATGGGATGAGGTGGAAACTACTTTGAACTTATCGACTCTGCTCCATCTTTCGGTGCTGATGTAGGAGAAGTGAGACCAGAGATCAAAAATGAGAATCTGGTGAAAGTTTGCCATACGTTTGTCTGTCTGTGTGTGTCTGTGTGTGTGTCTGTGTGTGTGTTTCTGTGTGTTTCTGTGTCTGTGTGTGTCTGTGTGTGTGTGTCCGTGTGTTTCTGTGTCTGTGCGTGTGTGTGTCTGTGTGTGTGTGTCTGTGTGTGTGTCTGTGTGTGTGTGTGTGTGTGTGTGTGTGACAGAGACAGAGAGGTTATTTAACTGGCGACATTAATGTGATGATAAAGGAGCTCCAGACTGTGTGAGGTTTTGTGCTGGAGAGTACTTCATTCCAATATATGTATTTTTTTCGAGTTTAAGAGGATAGTTTTCTTGGCGATAGTATTGATTTTGTATTTTTTATTTGTGGGTTTATTATTGAAAGATCTCCAAGTAAACAGAGGGATGGAGATAGTGGGACACACCAGATCAATATATGAGAAATTCTGTTAATGACTTCTTGGAGAAATGTTGAGCAGGAGGGTAAAGCCAGGTGGCACATAATAATAGTTATACTGGGTGTTTAACGTGCAGTGTGAGCATATGTCAGACTCTGCAAGACCCATCTTATACATCCTGTGCTGGGTGATGTGAGTTCTGTGAATTACCTTGTACTGTATTAGTGGTAAATTAGTGTTATTAGGCATTGTGAAGTTATTCCTGCAAAACTGGATCCAGAATTCCATATTGGTTGTAACTGATAAATCTTGTTCCCAGGCCTTGATTGGGATGGAAATTATTGTGTCTACGGTTGATATTAGTTTGTATAATTTGGAAAAGATCTTCTTTTGGTTGGTTATTTTATTGATTTCTTCTATTAATGGGGATGGGAGTAAATTGTTATTGGACAAATTGATTTTAGATTTAAGAACAGACTTTAGTTGGAGGTACTGAAGAAATGCTTTATTTCCTGATGGTGTGCTTCTGGACCAAATGTTGGAAAGTAATGAAGCTGTTATTCCAGAAAAGGCGGTGGAGGTGTGTGATAATGTTTTGTTTCCATGTGCTAAAGATAAGTGGTGTTCTGTTGCCTGTTGAATAGAAAGTCCAGGTAAGAGTTGTCCAGTTACAGTGTTATCGAAGCAACTGTGGTCTTTTATAGTAGTACTGAGGAGATAAGAGATTGTAATGTGGCCATTTTGATTTGGGGTGTATACTTTTCCAATAGAATCGGAAATTCATTTTTACACTTGCTATTCTGCAGTTTAAGTCGTTTTTTTTTAATTTTTCTTATTAATGGAGTAAAGTTTAGATGAGACAACTGTGACAGTCTGGTGGAAATATTTATGCCCAAAAATGTTACCAGTGGAAATGGGGAAAGGTAAGTTTTGAGCTGCAGTATGCCAGAGTGGGCATCTTGCCTGGTCTCCCTGTGCAGTGTAAAGCTCGTTGATATTAAACCATCAGTGATGACTGTGGCCACTGGTGAACTGCACAGTATTCATATCCACTGAATAAACGATTCTCCAAAGCCACATTTACGTAATGTTTCAAATAAACATTTCCAATTTACTCTATCAAATGCCTTTTCTCCATCAAATGATACACTTATTGTTTCCATTTTATTTTGTTTCATCACGTTAGATCCTCAGGATCTTACCATCTTGATTCAAGCCTGAAGCCAGTTTTGACACCGTTTTGTTTTACGTGGTCAAAAGTTAGCATGCTTAGCCCAATGAGGCCCTGACAGTTTCTGATGGCGGATTACACGGTTTGTTCCAGATGTGTTAACTTATGTGTGATGTCCATATATGGAATGGCCTGTACATTACTGTATGATATCAGCTGTACATTACTAGTACTGGATTTTGTGAAATCATCCATAAGAGCCCTATTTGACCCCACATGCCTGCCTACATAATGAAAATCTTATTGCGTTTTTCACTTGGGTTGGTGTGATGGCACAGTGTTTAGCATGGTCGCGTCACACCTCAAGGACTGGGCTGCGAGTGATGCTGTAAGTCTTGTTTTGTACAGTTTGCACGTTCTCTGCGTTGCTGGGTTGTTTCCTCCAGGTACTCCAGGTTCCCCCTACATTCCAAAAACATGCTAAGGTTCATTTGAGTTCCTAAATTGTCCGTAGGTGTGAATGGTAAATGTGCCCTGTGATGGATTGGTGCCCTATCCTGGGTCATTTCCTGACTTGTGCCTGTAGCTTCCAGGATAGGCTCTGGACCCCTAAAACCCTGAACAGGATAAGTGGGTCCAGAAAATGGACGATGGGTGGATTTTTCACTTTGCACATTCCCTACTGATTGATTCAAGGATTATGTAAGAGAACAAGATTATTTGTGGAATATACATATTAAGAATATACATGCATTGTCCATACTGCTTATTCAGTACCTGATAGTGGTGGTATTGGGAATGTGCAGTAGGGGAATAGTGAGCACTGAGATGAGGTTTCAGACACCACAGGTGGTCAAGCTGCTCTCCCCCGGCCTCCGCATTCCTCCGTCATTCCTGACCTTCACAATGGGCCGTACAGAGAACTGTCAGCATATTTCTACTAGGTGGCAAAATAAGATCAGACAGGAGGCACTTACCATCACTTAAGTTTTTTGTTATTTCACTGAACTGCCCGCAGTCCACTCTCCTTTAGGTCCATGTTTGTTTAGTGAGCAGGTCCTCCGCTCCCCGTTCCCGGCCCCGCCGCCCCGGCCCAGGTACCAGACCAGAGACGGGCTGCACAGGCAGCATTCTTCTACCACCACCCCACCAGGCCCAGGTCACCGAGGCCAGCTGCTTACTCCTGGGGGAGGGGGTTATTTAAATGGACTGGTCCTGGCCCACGTTTTTGTTGGCGCTCTTGATTTTCAGCTCTGAGAAAGCATGAAGAAAAAAATCGACTAATGTCCAGGGTCCAGTTGAGGTGTTTCCGCATTTCTAGACTTTTTTCGACTCGTGCTGAGGGATGACTGCCTGAGGTGCCAGGCAAACAGAATGGTGTTCAAATGCAGTACATACACATTGTGTCATAGGGCCTGGCTCCCAACAAAAACCAAAATATATCAGACTGTAAAAAAGAAACAGAATAACATGCATTCATGACTTCTGATGATGATGAAGTACGTTAAATCGCTTGGTTTTTAATGACTGCAGCAATCACAGCCGATTAAGGACACTGTGGCTTAAAGCCAGCTGTTGGTCACTTTAGCCGCATGTATTTGTATTTACTTTGATGTTGGGGAAGCATGATATCGAGGTGTAGTCGCGGTGTCTGAGAACCAGGCTCCTGGCCAGGGGATCTTCAGAGGTGTCAAAACTCCATGATGGAAAACTGAGAGTGACTAAAAGAGTGTGAAATGGATGACTAACCCTAACCCTAGACCACTGTGAGATAGATGACTAAGACATATCATGTGAATTGCTTATAGAACTTTCTTTGTGCATACTGGACAACAAGACCACAGAACTCAAAAGGACAAGGCACTTGGAGAACTCCATAATGAGAGTGGAAAAGGCACAGAGAAGGCTGAGATAACAGAGAAGTCTGAAACATTGGCCTTTTTTAGATATGCCAATGCAGAATTGACTTACTTATGAATGATTAGAAAACCAATTAATGAAATCCGCAAAGATGCTAACATCTGGATGTTCAGATCTTCTCAAACTCTAGTTCACAGGAAGCACAAGATCATAGGCGACCACCTGACAGGTGGTGTCACATAGATTCAGTGTGATCTACTCCAGAGTGATCTGCACTACAGAAGAACATTATGGATCATTCATCAGCAGTAGATAGAGAAAGTTCTGACAAAATAAGGGCCTAATCTTAGGTTGTGCTGACGTCTTGTGGGCAAAGACATTTCAAGGAACCAGAGACAGTGAAATGTCTCTGTCAAGTGCATTGAAATTTAATTTTTCAATAAAAATGTAACATTTATGTTAGAGGTATATACAGTCCGACCCTATGACTCCATCTCTGACCCTATAAGTCTTTCTACTTTCCACTGTGCTGGATGACATAACCCTGATCTAGTGAACATCCACTTCCTCACTTATTTAAGTCTGAAAATGTCTGGTGGCCCGACCCCCTCAAGCGCCAATAAGATCAAATTAGAAATTTTCATTCTACAGGAAATCTTCTCCAAAGATAGTTTTATCTATTTTTTTTTTGTCAGGAATTATATTTGTAGCAGAGAACATGCTGGTCTCCTTTTTGGAGTTTGATATATACTGTTTTACTGGGGAACGGAAGACTTTCAGACAACTTGATTAAAGTCAGATTTATTAAAATGTAACCACAGCCGATGGTGGAAATGGAAAAAGAATTATGGGGGTCTTAAAAGGACTTTTACTTGGGGGGGGGGATGGGTGTTAAACCCCTTTTTCACTGTGGGTGGTGTAGGCTAATGTCAAAACTTTTTCAGGAACATCCCATCACTGCAACGCACAGGAATTCCCATCATGCAACTGCCCAGCTGATGTTACCTATAGTGGTGTGTGGGCATCATGGGGGGCAGGAAGGCATTAATTCAAGGTCCACCTTACTCGGGTGACTGCACCATTCAGCTGAGCTGCAGTGTAAATCCCCCATAGTGCACCCGAGGTGTAAAATCCAGGCGGCTCATCAAAGTGCAACTCCAAATGCTGAAAATGCTTAATGTCCCTCGGAGGCCGTTGACTATTAACCCAGGCTAATGTCACATGACACAGAGTGAGTCATATTTGGAGTGCTCAGCTGGACCGCAGTCCCTGCTCCCTCGTTAATTAGGACGTTAGAAATAACCTCAGGCGAGAAATAAACTCCTTCTTGCCTTATTTTAATGGCCTGTTAATATAGCTTAAAACAACCACTTGTTTCCATTATGAGAAAAGTTAATTTACCCTTAACCTTACTGACCAAAGAATGAATTAAATGTATTTAATTCTCTCCAGAAAGATGCATGCCTTTCTACTTAATTAAAGTCAAACTGTCTTGTAATGCACCTGATAATCAAGTAAACATCATGTAATTTCATGATTACAGAAGCTCAGTTTCTAAAATAAAAATAAGATGACAGCTCAGGCATTTCAACTTCTACGTCCATAATATATTCTCTAATTAGCAGGAGAGTTAAAAGTCAGACATACGTGCCAGTACTAATAATCCCAACAGAGTTAATTAAAGCAACATACAGTATACCATCGGATCTTATTTCTGCAAGGTTTCTCAGAGTTTGGCTATATTGTAACAGTTTAAATCTAACAAAAATGCAACTATCGAACAGCTTTGGCTTTCTGGTTAGGTAAGGGCAATGTTCTGGTAAGGGCAATGTTTGACCTATTTTAAAACTGTGTGTTGTAATGGCACTGCAAACATTTGAGCTCATGAGCTGATTTCACAGAAACATGTTATGAATTATCGGATGCTGAGCTGTGCATTCGGTTTAACCTCCTATTATGGGATGATTTTAGTGTCGAAGTCGATCTCACCATTGGCTCTTGATATTCATGTGAAACTCTGAGGCTCATAAAAAATATAAAATTGTCTAATTCTCATTACCTATTATTTAAAGCTATTTATCTGTACAGTAAGTGTATATTTGCTCATAAAAAATATATACAAATAAACTGTAAAACAATAAAAAGCAAAAAACAGATTTTCTGGATGCCTAGAAGAACACCACCATTTTTAAACCTCTCCTCAGGGGCGCCCCAGCCATTCCATGTATTTGTTAAATTTCACCATCAGCTCACTTAATTAATTGACTTAATTAGTTAAATGACTTGATGAGCTATTGATTAGCCAAACATGGCATACTTGGAGTCGACAAATACATGGGTATATTGGATGGTTACTGCAAATACTGGGGTGATCTTAGGAGAAGTTTTGAAACTAAGCTAGCAGACTTTGACAGACAAAAAATCACTGTATTAAATCAGTTTTACACCAACATGAAGATCACCGAGACATAACCACTGGTAGATTAGTTGTTTTGCCCAGTACTGTATATCACTGCTGAAAGAGACAAAGCAATTACACGCTGGTGAATGGTGTGGACAAAACAGTGACAGTGGAGGATTGGACAGAAATATCATGTGACCAGAACAGCAAGCTCAGGAATGTGCTGTAGTGCTTAACGTCTGCCACTGTTAGCCACCATAGTCACACGGTGTAGGCTGCATTCTGTCAGACTCTCTGCACGCTATTTCATCCCTCACCCCCCCCCCCCACTCCTACATACCTTCTGTCATAGTGCAGAAATTTATTTCAAACTGGACCACTGGTGCAGAGCCTGCACTGCTAGCATGAGATGCAGCGAGGCTCCCTCGCAGTGGAGCAGCTGTGGGTGAGCAGTCTCATGCTTGCTCTGCTTACAGCAGTGTCCGCACAGGCTCCCCACTCCGGCCCAGGCGCCGTCTTCACGTGGACCGGTCCGGACCGCACAGAGAGCTCAGCTTGTGGAGCGGCTGTCAGGGACATGGAGCAAGATAACTGCAGTGAAAGGGAACATTTTCATCTCCTTTCCTTAATGGCGATGCTAAGACTTTTACCTGCTGTGCTGAATTTTCCAACGCAGTGCACAATTAAATGCCAGACTGAAAGTGGAGGATTCATCAGCAGGGACTGAAATGGTATATAGGTAGAAACCTTTGGACAAATAGGGGGAATTAGAGTATTAGAGTATATTAGAGTAACCAGAGGAAACCCTCACAGAAGATGGGGAGCATACAAACTGCAGACATGAAGCCAAGGACAAGGGTCAGTCTCACAGCACTGGAGAGAGCAGGCCACTGTCCCCACGTTTGAAAAATGCATCCCGTATTTTTGTTAAATATCAAAATACTAGTACATTCTGATTTAAAGGAATTTCTGCTACCTTTGTTGGGAATACTGCAACCCTGCTCTGAAGGTTGGCAGAAGAGCTGTCCTGTCATTGTTCCTCTTTGGTTCTTTTGCAGTTTTCCTCATACGCGTCCTAGAACTCCATTTCCCATGAGGCCTTAGGGCACCACATGTACTCTGCTCCTTAGCACACTGGGGGTCGACGCATTCTTCCAGGTCTCTCCATTGCTCTGCTGAGTCTGGAATTACAGTTTCCAGGCCAACCTGCTGTGCTCGCTGACATTTCTCTTGTTCCACATGAAACATTTGAATTTCCAGCAACTTCTCGACCACAGCTGTGACCTCTGACACTGTTTCTTCTACATATTCACCCCTGATGGGCCATACCCTCCTGCATCTGCATTCTCCTCACAGGTAAGGTCTTTCCACGCTTATTCAAGTGCTCACCTGTTCCTAATTCGGGAAAAACACTTACGGCTCTTGGATATTCTTTAATGTGGCTAAAAATGATTGAATAAATCACAGCCACTAGCTGTCACCCAGCCATTCTGCTAATAATTGACTAATACCCATATGTTGGACTTTTCCATAAATCGCAATTTATTTGCTCCATTTCCATTACACAATGTGCTGGACTATGTTATATCATTGGTATGAACTGTCGAGATGAAATGAAGGCATTTCATACCCGGTCGACACGTACAAGAAACACACTGCTGACAGAACCACAACGATGGACCTGTCCACCATGTGGCACTGATACAAACCATGACGGACAGCGCCGGAGTCTGGGAACGTGTTCCTTCAATAGGCAAACTAGTTCAACTACGAAATCACTCAGCACTGTGGAATTACTGAGACTTTACTTATTACAGGACCTTTTCCACAATGTCAGAGTTAAGTGGGCTGGCTGTGTTACCAAAAGGGCGATGAAAACAAAATGATAATATGTATAATTACATTAAAGTTAATTGATAAAATCTGAAATAATGTGCAATTATTGCTCCAAGATCTTGACCACTTTGCACACATAAGTACCCCATTTCTTTTAAAATAAGAACTTTAAGTGATTGAAAGGACTAAATTAATTATGCTTAAATATAAATTGTGTTCCGCTGGCCAGCAATCAGGGAGAATCACCAATTACAAATTAGCAATGAGTCATTTTCAGCCCCATCTGATTTTAGCCAGTAATGCCCTATTTGCCAAAGGAACGGGGACGTTTTTAAAACCAGCCACTATCACTGATTAAAAAACTCAGGGAAAGTCATTTTAGGTATTCTGTGCTTTACACGCGCAGCAATAACTCTAAACTCTAAAATTCATACATCAAGTTAAATGCGTTCTGAGACTGATATTTATATAACTTATAATGTTAATTATAAATGTAAAATGTACTTTTAAGTGTACAGTCATTTCAGATATTTCTTTACCCTGAAAATTATTCACGATCTTATATAAAACATTTCGTAAAAATCAGCAGTGAGGTTTTCTTTAGCAGTTAGGCAGTTCTGTACCACTTCTTTGCAGTTAGGCAGTTCTGTACCACTTTTTTACAGTTAGGCAGTTCTGTACCACTTCTTTGCAGTTAGGCAGTTCTGTACCACTTCTTTAGCAGTTAGGCAGTTCTGTACCACTTCTTTGCAGTTAGGCAGTTCTGTACCACTTCGTTAGCAGTTAGGCAGTTCTGTACCACTTCGTTAGCAGTTAGGCAGTTCTGTACCATTTCGTTAGCAGTTAGGCAGTTCTGTACCACTTCTTTGCAGTTAGGCAGTTCTGTACGACTTCTTTGCAGTTAGGCAGTTCTGTACCACTTCTTTGCAGTTGGGCAGTTCTGTACCACTTCGTTAGCAGTTAGGCAGTTCTGTACCACTTCTTTGCAGTTAGGCAGTTCTGTACCACTTTGTTAGCAGTTTGGCAGTTCTGTACCACTTCGTTAGCAGTTAAGCAGTTCTGTACCACTTCTTTGCAGTTAGGCAGTTCTGTACCACTTCTTTAGCAGTTAGCAGATGAAAGACTGATGCTTCTTTTCTTTTCTTAATCCCTCTATGT
>JAODKC010000001.1:28693563-28724630 GCA_026777985.1 Mormyrops attenuatus
GGCAGTTCTGTACCACTTCTTTAGCAGTTAGCAGATGAAAGACTGATGCTTCTTTTCTTTTCTTAATCCCTCTATGTGTCGTCTGGCTGATACCCCCAATAGGGAGAACAGAAGAGAAAATTTAAGGAGTTCAGCTATTTCTGTCAGAACATAGGGAGTAGTTCTGAGATAACGGATCTTTTGTTTTGAATTCTTACGTGAGGAATGTGGCTTTTTCATTTTCACTGCAGCTTCTGGCTCAATTGCTGGGCATCTCCCTACCTCAGAGGTCTTCCTTGATAATGCCAGAATGTTCCTCGCTCTCAGCCGAGCATCTGACTCCATCTCACCGGTGTTTCTTACAGACAGGGAGTTTACAATATTGGAGATGTGCTAACTCAGTCATTTGGGGAATGCCCTTTAAACAATACTAAGATGAGTAGGCTACTAACACTGGAATGTACTAATTGAAGAGTATTTGTCAAAAATAAGGGCTTAAATTTACATGAACACAGTACCTTCCTCTGGAAATTATGCAAATAGAAAATACTGGTTCACACTTTGGGCATGCCACATATATTTAACCAAAATAAAGTACATTTGGCCAGTATAGGATGTCACATAAAAATGTGATATCTGAAATTAAACACCACAGAACTCCAGTGAGACAGGGACTTGGAAAACATCTTTTGCAGATTATCATTATGCTGTAATGGATTTTGCTATGTGGGTAATATCAATCTCATAATAATGTCAATGTTGTATTTTATTGGAACAATAAATTTTTCCCCGCAGTTGTCTCACAGGTTTTTCAATCACTGAACCATGAAACCATTTATTTTTTTTTACATAAATGTCAGACCAATGTACTCCTTTTACCTTCAAGTGAATGTCTAAGCACTAGTGCTGGGCATTTTAAAAAATTCATTTACAGGGCAGAGTATAGCACACACTGGCCCTTGAAAGACATTTTAGTGAACTGAGTCACCTGGTGGTATTGTCGCAGGCCGAATCGGAGATCTGCTTTGGCCATTAGAAATTTCCACAGAGAGGAGTGCTAAGCCATCCCGGGAAGTGATTTACTGCACCTTCCCAGCTCGTAATCCTGGCTGCATGGATCCTTTAGGAAAATACGCCAGCTGGGCTCCCGCCACCGCCCGCTGCCGCCTGCCCTGCTGGGTTGTGCCTTGGGTGATCTCGGACTTTGTGTCGCATGAATGACCACGGTTTGCTGTTTGGTACAGACCAAAAAGTCATCTTAGCTTAATCAGGCCCGTCTCACAGGAGACTTTGCCTGGGAAGGGCACTTGGGAGGCACAGGCCTGCATTAACATCAATTCAATTCAATTTACTTTTGTATAGTGTCTTTATATGGGTATGTTGTGATGCATTCCTGGATCATTTATACGGAATAATTCAAAAACAGGGAAAAGGAAAGACAAAGAAAATAAAGGAAGAAAGTCTGATCACAACAGAGGAGAGGAACCAAAAACTCCCAAGTAGTGAAAGAAAAACCACTGGGGGTCCAAGCTCAACTGTCAAGGTGTAAGGTCAAAGTGTAAAGGTCAAGGTCAAGGTGTAAATTGTGGTCAAGGTCAAAGCCAAAGTCCAACAATGACTTGATTCTCCATGCTGGCCTGTGTAGGGTGGCAGACTGAAGGCTGCACCCATGATGTTACGCTTTGTAAGTCACATCCACAATGTCACTCCTCAATGGGACTGAACCAGGACTCCAGCTCAGATGGTGCCCACCCTGCTGCAAGATGTTTATTGTGCAGTGTGTATTCCCAGGTAATAAACAGAATATCCAGTTAAGAACATTACAATTGTCTAACCTAATGTATACAAATCCATGCATTAGTTTCTCATTGTCTTGGATAGTTAGGAAACATCATAGTTTGGCAATGTTACGTAGCTGCAGGAAGCACACCTTCGACGGTGCATCCATATGTGATTTGAATGAGAGGCTTGTATCTAAGGTCACCAATATTTAGCTTGGTAACTGGTCCCAGTGCTCTGTTACCACCCAGAGACCCTGCCCTGCCGGTGTGCCAGGGATGCGGTGGGTATATAAAAGAGTAATTTCAGAAGTGGTGTTTATATCTTCCCAGCGGTTACATTTGCATTTGTCCAAACCTGAGGGCTTGCTAACATCGCTTTTGTGTTATTTTAGTAGGCCACAGTTTTGGCCTGTATAGAATTAATGCATCGCAGTTATGTGCGACTCTGTTTGCTTTTGTGGGTCCATGTGGGTCCATATGTAGTTAGACTTCTTTATTTTCCATTTACATGCTGTTTTTGTTTGCATATCAATCCGACCATTCATAAAAGGCGGGTAATGTTCACTGTGCTCTCTGCCATTTTCCAGACAGATTTATAAGCCTTTTCCCCAGATATTTTAAACAAATGCACTATGTTAAAACTTAGAATTCTGGAGGAAGGTAAATAGATTAGCACAAATACCACATTTGAAAAAACATTGCACACATTTGGCTTTGCAGCTCTGCCACAATTCGGGCTCGCGGTGGCAGCCTGGGTTCACTGGGGTTTGTGGTGTTTGCTTGTGTGTTTGGAGGCGGACTGGGCAGAGTCGTAACTAATAACAACATCAAAAAATACGGCCAGGCTTAGGGCCTATACCTCGCCTGGTCACCGAGAACATTTCTGAATAATAAAATAAGTAACAAGATTGAATAAAATCTGAGCAGGAGCACGATGGCTGCAGCTCATGTGGGCTTGTCATCAGGCCCCTTGAAAAGGACTGGGTTGTTCCACAACTCCGGAGTGCGAATGAGGGGCAGAGACCAGCGGGTCTGCAGCGACACGCCCCAATGGATGCGATCAAAGATGCACCTGGCGGATACCCAGCTGGAGAAGCTGGTACAGGCATCTAAGCAAAGAGGATAACCTGACACCATTTCTGAAGACCGCCAAAAGGAGCCAGGATGCTGGTCCATAAGCGTTAAATGGGGCAGCCCTTCCATTGGATGCTGTAAAAGCTGTCACCGTGTGGAGTATTTATGAGGCTAGCAGCGTCGTTTCCATGCTTTCATTCATTCATTCATTCATTTATTTGTTTGTCTGTCTGTTTATTTATTTGTTTGTTTGTTTATTTGCCTCCAAAATAAAAAGACCTTTTCGGCCAAACATGCATATTAAACATTTTCCCAACGTTTAATTGCTTGAGTTCTCCCTTACATTTTAAGCTATAAAACTGCATTTACCTATTGTTATGAACATATGTTTCATCTTTCAGATGTTATGAAGGATTCCTAATGTAATATTATATCTCCATCCTCACTTCAGTTCAATGGATAAGGCAAATGTGATATGATGAGTTTTATGGAAGAGGCTTGATGCTGCTTAATTAAATTGTGTTTGTGGAGAAGTCCATGCATTGGATAATGATGCTACTCTTTCTCACACACAGTTACTTAGTAGAAGCATGGGGTCAGAGAGCAGGGTCAGTCAGCATCCCTGGGTAATTGAAGGACTTAATTGAAAGCCTAAAGTTGATAGCACTACGCTACGCATCAGAAGAGCTGACCAAAGAAGATGCCCTGGACATTGGTGACAGTCAGTCCTCAGTATCCGATCCCACATGGTGGGCAGTGGTGCCTGGATTACACAGTGCTAAGCATTAGAACATACACTGTATGTCCAGGAAACCATTTTTACTAGACAGAAACAGAGCCATGTGCCACTTACAGATCCCTTTGATGGAAGCAGATATCCTGGCCTTTCTGGCTCTGGGTCCATTATGAAGTTCTGGTGACAGCTCTGTTGCTAGAAAGCCGGGGGAAAAAAACAACACTGCAGGGGTCTGGATTTGCAACTTAAGGATTATAGCTGGTGAAATCTGAAGCCGTTTATAATTCTCATTGCAGCATGAATGGGTTATTTATGATAGCCAATTCATGATGTAGAGTTTTATGGTTCTGGAAAAAAGCAGATCATTTATGGACAAAAGCTCTTAGAAATTCAGCTCATCATATCTTTTTCCTGAAAAACAGATGATGGATTTGCAAAGAACTAAGCAGTAAGTAGCGGCAATCCGTTCTGAGAACTATTGAGGACAAACCCACTTTAGCAGTGGAATAAGCACAAGGACATAAAGTAGGTGCAATTGTATTATCACATCCATAACTCAAATCTGCTATCAACTGTGCATGTGTGTGTGGGTGTGTGTGTGTGTGTGTATTTAAATGTCCCCACAATATGACAAAAACCTGTTATTTTGACACAAGTGGAAACTCAGTTTAATAAAATATCTGTCAATCCAATCAAAAAACTAAACATGCCAAAAGTCTTCTAGCTGGTTTGGTTATTTTTGGTTAAGGTTAGGGCTGGGTAGGGGTTAAGCTTGTCGTACTTGGGATTACGGTTATGGCCATAGAAAAGAATGGAGAGTCCCCACAAAGATATGAATAACTATAATGTGTGTGTGTGTGGTATTGGATTGTTCCTTCTGCATTCATGTGTGCTTCCTCCCATTGTTCAAACCACGTGTTTGAGGTGGATTTACGATTCTGAACAGCCTTTGATGTGTAAATCCGCCTGTGTGTATAGCTGTGGTCTAACATCCTGTGCTATGCTGTAATAGACTGCTGGTCTGTGTGGATGGATGCACATTAGCCTTGTCTGCAGAGGACCAAGGTCATATGTTCCAGTACTGCAGTACTGTATTAAATTAAATTAAGTAGGGAATCTCCGGTAACATACTATTGAACAGACATGACACAGTTAAACTGAACACTCATTATAACTAGACCTAGACAGGTAGTAATTGTAGTATTCATGAACCATTCATTTTCATTCATAAAATAGGATATTTTAGTAGCATTAGCCCATGTCACCTCAGAATGAAACACATCTTGATGACAAGAAACCACAACCCCAAAAACTCACGGGAAAAACCCTGGACATAACAATATCTGTCTTCATCAGTGTTAGTGACATGGCCTCGGCACCAACCACACTGTCCTAAGAAAACCAGGAAGTTCACTCCTATGGGAATCCTAAATGTTGTTTTTTTGGACTTCATGGAGTTTGCCACAGTCACTCTCCCATTGCTGAAAACCATCCATAGTGTTGAAGGCCCTGTATAAAGCTCTCAGCCGTACACCATGGGCCATACCCTGTCTGTAATGATCATTCTTTGTGTAGGCAAGGAGTGTGGAGCTGCTACCCAATGTAAAATCCAAGAAGTCAGACCTGGAGCCACGTTCAAATCTCATTGGAGCTGCAACAGTTGTTTCGCTTGCAAGCAACTGGCAACTGGCTCATTTATCGCAACACTCTTTAGTTGTAATGCACATTCAGTGAGATTCACCCGGCTAGATTGACCCTCTTCTCCTAAAGTAACATTCTGAGATCGGCACGTCTTCTCCAGGTTTTCCTTGTGTTTCCAATTCTGGACGTACTACACCAGTCGCATTGAGGCCTTTTTATTATACATGTAGACTTCCCAAGTAATACAAAGAGCCATTTTTTCTGAGCACACTAAGGAAAACTGGACTGATAACAAAGGATGGCTTTCGTCAATCAGCAGAACCAGATGATGAGTGACTACTCAGTGACACCTTCCAGGCACCCTTTCATCCATCTGCAGAGATACTGCCATTCTTTTAATCCTCTAATGTGGTCTGCTAGACAGATAAGGCTGGATGGCTCTCTCATCTCTCATCACCTTCACCTTGAGGTGTTTCGCAAACGCTGACCAAAGGAAACTGGACCCTGTGGACAGATTAGTGGCGGTGGGGCGGATGCTCGTCACGGCGTGACCCATGAGTCGGGGCTGCAGCCGGGCTTTATTAAAGCGCTGAGCTAAGACAGCGTCCCTGTGCTTCCCATCTGGGGAACATCCGTACTCTGCCATCCTGCTTCGACCGTCTGGCCCGGAGACGCGTCAAACGCAGACGATGACCCGGCCCATCTGACACTCCCTTCCTCTGTTCTCATTGACGTCTCTAAGGGACTTATTTTCCGTCTTTCGGGGAAACCCCAGGCCCCCATGTTTGACATGCAGAAAATCCCTTGCTGCAGGCCCCAGAGAACAGCCTCCACCCCCCCCTCCAAGAATGGCCTCTTGAGGAGGGTCAATGCATTGTATCATATATACATCACAGTGTGAGTGTGTGTGTGTGTACTGCCCTTAACACATTTGTATTTTTCCATCCACATTCCTAGAGCCAGATGTGGAATAACAGGACCAATGAGGGACTGCCGAGCAGTGTTCCTCCCCCCGGACAGTCAGAGCGGGAGGCTGCGTGCTGGGCACATTGGGTGGACCTGCATTCCTGGGACACTGGCCGTAACACAGGCTCTAAAATGCTGAGGAGTGGACCCCAGAGAGCTTGATGAAGGTGTGTTTCTGCCATGGGGGCTAAGGGCTAAATTTAGCCATGGATGAGGTCATCAACACAGCAGTGACCAATGGGCAATCAGGCAAGTGGGGCGGGCTTTAGAAGCACTCATCCACTGCAAATGGAGCAGGGATTATGATGTCATTCTCACACAAAGCATGAAGGGTAATACGCTTTGTCTCAATAATGGAAAATGACGTTGTTTGTTATATATAAGTCGGGTTTCTAGTTTCTGTTCTGTAAAAATGGTATGTGTATAAGTATTAAAGACAGGAAGGATCGGACTAAGCTGGACAGACACTTTTCAAAGGATGGCTATGGCAGACTCAAACATTATACATATGTGTTTGATTTTCTTAAAAATAATGTCATTTACCTAACTTTTTTGGTTTATTATGGTCAGGCTGTTTGTATTTAGCTCTGTGACCTGGAGTATCGAACCGTAACTTTTCAAGCCCAAAAATAGGTTTTCACATTTTGTTTACAACCAAGTTGTGACTCTGAGCACTACGTGTTTTTTTAGATGTGGAGGTTTTTGTTTTTTCATGTTAATCTAGATGTCAGTTGATATTCAAGTGTTTACATTGTTTGGCAGGCTTCTCGGGGTAGTATATGGCTCAGCAGGTGTCTGTGATCAGAAGGGAATAGGTTCAAATCCCAGGGTTGGCAGAGTGATTTCACTGTTGGGCCCTTGAGCAGGGCCCTTAACCCCAATTGCTCCAGGGACTGTCGGACCCTACTTTCGCAAATGAAAAAAGTGTGTGCTATATTAGTAAATGTAATGTCTCTTTTGAGACAACAGAATGAGGAAGACAGGAGGCTTAACCTGGAATGACTCTTCCTGCTCCTAACACCTGTCGGTCATAACAAACATTCACAGAAACGGCTATGTCTAAAAAACACACGGGCCACCAAATGGCAAGACCTCCGAGCTGAATTTTCTTGAAATCATTACGGTTTGGAACCAAAATCAGCCAGGCAGTGACTCGGAGAGCCCCCATCTCCATCTAGGCTCCCCGATTCCCAGTTGCCACTCCCAATCAATGGACGGAAAGTGAACCCCCCAATTATTGCAGCTTCCGCCTTCTTGCATGTGGTTCTGATTTGGTGCTGAAGCAAAGTGTTTTCTTTGGAAGCTGGATTCGCTGCTCTGCCGCATTCCCTGTTACAAACGTTTTGGCATTGCCATTCATCAGTTTGACATGCAGTCCTTGTCCACTCAGGTTTTATTTCCTTTAACATGTGGGGCTTTTCCATGTAAAGTGTGACCTCTTTGTTCCCCTTGTATCGTGTCTCGTCTTCTTACAAAAAATCCTCTGCTATCCATCTTCCACAGATGTCACCCTACCTGCACTGTCCATCCCTTGAATTCTGGGTCACGTAAATCATTCTGAAATATAGGAATTATCGGATACAAATTCCTCGCCAGGGAGTTCCAGAGGGAGACAGGAAAGGGAGGTGAAAAACATGGAAAGGAATTTTCCTACAAAAAAGAAGAGTCGGGAGATGTTGGTGCCTCCTGGTCATGAATTCTTCTGGATCAGCGTCCTATCATTTTAGTCTTTTGCACAGGGCCTGTGCAGACTGCCCGGCTCTAAGGGTCCTTAGCATTAGCAGAACCATTAATTACTATTTAGAAAGCAAAGTGTTTTTTAGCCCTAGTGGTTTGGTTGCAGTGGTAGGCTAAAGCTTCTGTGGACAGCGGTACATTATCTTTGGCTTGTGTCAGCTGATGGGAATCCAAGCTGGCCGTTGGGCTGAGGTTGTTGATCCTCCATTAGAGCATCATAAAGTTGGAATAGTGGTGAAGATTTGGTGAAGGTGGGATGCTGTAAACAGCTGATAGAGGACTGAAAGGGGTTTGTGGGCATTTTAATGTGCCTTGGCGGGCTACAAGCTGCTGCTTTGGGGAGCTGTAAACCCGCAAAGGAAACCCATCTCTTGTTGGACAACATGACGGCATTTGAGGCTTATTTCAATCCGGTCGGAGGGTTAGAGGTCAGGATGAGGGACTTGGACCTGTGCCTGTCGGTGAGTTCAGGGGTGGGGTGCCAAGTCTTCGGTGGGGGCCACACATTTGCCATGCACTTGTTTGACTGCGTAAAGTGAACAAACCTCGGCCAAATAACGTTCAACAGACTGAACATTTGGAAAGCTGTCACTCTCCCATTGCCAAAAATGCCACTGATGTTTGTTTAGAAAGTGAGATCATTCCTCCTTCGAATGTTTGGTGAAAAATAGAGAAGGGGAGGGGAAAAATCCCTAAAAAGCTACAGGCTTGTGTAATTCAATTTACTCTCTCTGGGCAATTTATTTAGCGTACCTTTTCCATGGACATTTTCCCAGAATGCATCAAACTCACAGTGTGGTACTGCAGGCCTGCACTTACACAAAACCCAACAACAGTCTGTGACATCATAGACGACCATGTGACCTGCTGTCCTTAACAACTGTCTGGCAGTCAGATACCACAACTGATTTATTCACTCTCGATTTCTCCTCGGCCTTTTCCCCAGGGTGAAGAGCCTGAAACACAGACCTTTTTTGTCTTTACAATCTATATCACAATATGACTTTTATTTCCAATCTAATTTACTGCTGAGAGGAGGAACTATGTACTCCATATGATTACTAGGACTTCTGTCTCAGATGCGCTGGGCAGTGGTCTGCTGCCAGCCATTACTCTGAGTGGCCCACAGAGGGCAGCACAGAGTTGAGGTCCACTTGCAGCAATAACCACAAAGACCAGATGTAGAACATAGGTTTTGATAGCAGGGTTTAGCCCCCACGGTACATAGATGAGTATGATTTCCATCTTTGCAGACATATACATACTCTGAATCATATCCTGCTCACTGGTGAGAATTCATATGAGCTTAGTCTGGTGTTGAATGAGGAACTAAGGTACTTGGTTTAATTTCAGATTAAGGCTCCATGAACCTTAACCTCTCAGTAAAAAGAGCAATTTTCAAACTTAGCTGCTGCCATGAAGCAGGTCACAGGGCTGCAAATTGATGGCAGGAACGCGGCAGCATTAGGGAAGTCCTGTATGTGTTCTCTATGTGAAAATCAGTGTCCTGAAATCAGAGGCAGACAATGGCCATGTTTTTCCTGTGCCATGATACCTGGGCCAAAGGTCTATGTTTGTCCTGTGATGTCTGAGCTGAGGGTCCAACTTACATATATATATATATATATATATATATATAGATAGATAGATATTTAATTTATTACTTTATAACATCTGAAAGACATTGAAATACAAAAGCATTGTTTAGTTTATGATCACTGAATAAACACAGACATAACAGACGAGTCTAATGCTGAATGTTTTTTGCTGTCGTTTTTCCGTCTATATATGCTATGAATGATTTGAGAATTAACATGATACAGGATTACTCTGGAATGTTTTACCGCACAATGCTGTAACTTGGATGACCGGATCGAGGAAGTTCTCTTGATTGCAAAGATGACTGTGTGTTATACATATCCAAAGTTACAAGCCTCCGATTAATGAGTGCATAAAACAACGCATTTTGCTTTTGTGGTGTTGACTTTTGTAGTGTTGGCTTTTGTGGTCATGACTGGTCTTGAAATAAAACCTCTATGTCCTTATTTGTCCTTTGATGTCCAGGTTGAGGATCCATGCTTGGTCCATTGAGCTGAGGGTCAATGTTTGTCCCTTGATGTCTGAGCTGAGGGTCAATGTTTGTCCCTTGATGTCTGAGCTGAGGGTCTATGTTTGTCCCTTGATGTCTGAGCTGAGGGTCTGTTTGTCCCATGATGTTTGAGCTGAAGGTCCATGTTTGGCCCATGATGTCTGAGCTGATGGTCCATGTTTGCCCCAGGATGTCTGAGCTGATGGTCCATGTTTGTCACGTGATGTCCGAGCTGAAGGTCCATGTTTGTCCGATGATGACTGAGCTGATGGTCCATGTTTTTCCAATGATGTTAGAGCTGAAGGTCCATGTTTGTCCTATGACGTCTTAGCTGAAGGTCCATGTTTGTCCTGTGATGTCTGAGCTGAAGATCCATTTTTGGTCCTTGGCATCCATTCTGAGGGTCCATGTTTGTCCCATGCTGTGATGGCTGAGGATGAGTGTTGGAGCCCCACAACACCCAACATTATATGTATTACTTTTGATTATACACGATACGTCAGGTGGCATGTTGGACAGCACTGATACTTCACACCTCAAAGGTTATGGGTTCAAATTGCATATATACCATGTCTGAGTATTTGCATGTACTCTCCATGCTGTCCAAAGACATGTGGTTTGTAGTACAACTTCTAGGGTGTACTACAGTCCCGGACTCTGTGCTGCCTGTCATTGGCTGCAACCCCCCCTCCATCATGTTCCTGACCAGGAAGATGGATAGAAAAAATATACTGCATTATTTCTGGAAAACGTTCCCATTCAAAAACCTTGGATGAAGTAATGCTTTGGTTTAAAGAGCTTTGTGCTACTGCTATGAAGAACAGCAGTGGATACTGCAGTGATTCAAGACACGGGCAAGTTGAAGTCTGAAATCCCACAAGGGGAACCTTCTCTTGTACCCTTGAGTACTTAACCTAAATCACTTCATTAAAAACATCCAGTTGTACAAATGGGTAAAATAGAAAAAAGGTCCGGCTAAATAAACAATAATGCAAAGTAATAGTGGTCATAGTGCAGTGGTACATGCTATGTGTTAGCACCTACATCACTATGAACATTTAAAGAGTGAAAAATCAATGCTAAGTAAAGGCTAAACAAACGCTAATTTTCTTGCCCTTGTGTGACAGAGCAGACCCGAACCTCCCCCGTCCGCAACAATGCCGGAGGGGTGTGGCATGTGGCAATGCCACACCCCTCCCGTTAGTAGTCCCTTGCTGTCCCAGGACTGTGCTGATGAGGAGCCACCAGCCCCCTTCATCCAAGTCCAGTGATCAAAGCCTTCAGGTGCCACCCTCCCCCCCCCACCCCCCCACTGAGGCACAAAGAAACAAACGTAAGAAGGTAAACAGACATGGATCAGTTGTGAATCAGGCTTCTAAGGTAACTCTCCTTTAAAGTGCTGTTTAAATGCTAACCACATCCTGACTTTCTGCCTATGGATTTAGGGTTTGGAACTCAATGTTTGCAGGTCCCCTTTACAAGGCAACTTCTATTATCTAAACTACTGCTCTAAGTCAATCACCTTTATGATGCCTTTGTAAGATGGGGTATGGTGTTGGTGTTGGTGTCGGTGTTGTCAGCTGCCATGGAGCGAGGCAGTTCATTCACCCATTCCTAATCACCTACAATATAAAACAGATTTCTCCTTCATCTCGCCCACGCACGCCCAGACCTCATTAGATGCTGCCCTACCAAAGTGCAGGATCCAGATTCTAAATTCCTGGGATCTCTGTTCTGAGAACATTTGTAGCTCCTGGCCACTTTTATGTGTCATTTTCTCACTGCACAACAGGAACTGTGACCTTTATGCTAAACAAGCATGGGAGACACAAAATTATGTAGGTAAAACATCAGAAATTCCATATGAGACAAAACTTCATCAGCACACCAACACAATGGAGGATGAACAAGTAATTTTGTTTATTGCCAGTCTGTATTTTTTTCACCAATGTATACACAAGAAATGTACAATATAGGTATCAGGCCAATGTCTTAGTCGGTATTTTAAGTTTATCGATATTCAAAGTTAGCAGCACCGGAACTAAAGACATAAGTACTAAAATAATAGTTGTTTATAAATATATTAAATCTGACCTGCAGCTCAATTTTTCATTTTTCACAGAATAAAGAAAAAAGATGTAACACCATTGTGTTAATTTACACAAGCAAAAATATAGTTATTTGATAATGCCCCTCTCCATTTTGCTCAACTACTTCTATCTAATTTTTCTGCACTTCTGTGTAACTTTGAAATTGATCAATTAATCAGCAAGTTTATCACTATAGTAGTTCCTGGCTGAATGAAAAGTAGCTACCCGAAAGTAGGGTCTAAAAAAAGACCAGGAATAGACTCCCAGGAACTACAATCGGGCTAACAAAAGTTCCTAAGCACCTAAAAGTTCCTGGTTCCTGGAAAAAGTTCCTGCAGTAGGAAAGGAGGAAAGGACCTACTGCTTAATCCTGCATATCCTCCCCACTGTTCCCCACATGCTTCTTTCCAAAACTCCCAGTACCACCCCAGTGTCATTTGGCTCCATCCCAGCAAGAAAGAGTCTGACACCCATCAGGTCTGTCATCAATCCAGTTTTCAGTGTTGAAAGTTCATAGACAAATGTCAATATATTAAAACATCCCTCTCATTTCACAGAGGAACATTAGGTTTAAATGGGAATAACAGCAACTGCTTTGGATAGACTGAATGTACAAATGAAAAATGACATTATAAATTTATGACTGGTAATAACTGACTACCTCACAAAAATCACTGAACTGTATATAAATACAAAGTGAGCCAATTAAACAACAACAGTAATAATAAACCTGTTTCAGCTCTAATGAAGGACCGATTGACATAGAAAATCCAAGAGACGAAGCTGAACATCGCCTGTCTTACTTGCCTCTGCATTTCCTGTGATTTCCTTTTACCAAGAGAAAGCTCTGCTTTATATCAATAATAATTCATATTAATATTCTGAAGTGAGCACAGGGGCTTGCTTACTGACTTCACCCCCCCAAACATACATGCTTTCTCCATCTCACGACGAGCATAAACACAGCCTATGGTTATATAATTTCTGTGCTATAATTTAGGTGGCTGACTGACTTTTATATATCAAGGGGCACCAGAGTCCACTCAGTAGGCAGTCTATTAAGTAGACCCAGCTAGGACCCACATTCCCCTCTACTGTAGAACTGCTTTAAGGGTGGATGAATTTTGCATTCAGAGAAGCGTTTCTGCACACCACTGTTGTGCTGAGCTGTTATTTTGGCACGGCTGGCCTGTTGGCTTTAACCTGTCTGGCCATCCTCCTCTGACCTCTCCCATTAAAAAGGTGTTTTTCCCCACAGATCTGCTCCTGACTGAATGTCTTTTTGTTTATCACACCATTCTCTGTAAACTCTGGACACTGTACCTTACTTGTTTCTGAGACACTGCAACCACGGTGTTTGGCTGTTTGGCACCAACAATCACACCACCTTTAAAATCACTCAGATTACATTGCTGTTCTGATGCTTAGCCACACAGTAAATAAACATCTAGACTCTGTCTGAGTGCTGTATGTATTCAACTGCAACCACCTGATTCACTGTTAAGGGGAGGAGGCCATCTGCATTAACGAGCAGCTGTACCTAATAAACTGGCCGCAGAGTATAAAGACCAGTGTTTCCAGTGGAACTAAGGCTAGGACCAAAAATGAAAAAGGGAAGTCTGTAATAGGGACTTTAAGCACCATGCCACCTAGTGGTAGAGGTCTATCACAGTCCTACACTGGGGTCGTCACTGGCCCCTGACCCTCAGACTGCAGAGTTTTGCAGAGGGGGGTGTCAGGATGGGGAGGGGGCGCAGAGTTGCATGGCTGCCTGCCGGACAGCACAGTGAGGGCCTTTGGCTCGCCAGCGACCACAGGATCGCACTGTTTACTTAAGAGCCAGTGCACAAGAGACAGGCAGACCACCGACGGCCACCACCCGCGGGGCCCGGCCAGGACCTGGGGCTCATCTTTGTTGGACATGGCTCGGCAGCCATGGCCTCCCGCTGTGCCTCCTATATTTAGCAACAAAACTGAAAAACCTCCTCATTCTTAAAACGCTGTTTGGGTTTCCATTCAGAAGCGGGGCAGCAGCAGCCGTGGGCCAGAGCGTGTGTGGCTCACAGGCTGCTTTTTCTTCCCAGGGATCGTGTGTTGTTTTTTTTTCTGTCGACGCCTCCACACACCACCTCTGTCCACCCCCACCTTCCTAGCTTCCAGCTCCCCTGGAGCGTGCCTCAGTGGGAAGGGGATCTGCTGACTCCCCAGGGAGCAGGCACTCCCAAAGCACAGAGGGACGGAGGTGAGGCGTGCTGTGTCCCCCTTAGCTCCGGGCACGATCCTGCACAAAACGCCCTCCTCTTCTAATGAGTGCCAGCACCTGTGATTTTAAGGGAAAAACAGGACATCTAGTGGTCCATTGGGTAAGGGACTGTACTGCCAAGGGTTTACTGCCTCAAATTCACCAGGAAAGAACTGCTTTACCCACAAACAAATTACCTAAATATTTTTTATGAAATATCCATAAAAGTGTTCTTGAGTGGCTTAGATCCAGAGGACACTATTTCCAAGTCTACCACAGATAGAAGTGTCAGTCTGACATACACGGTTTTGTTTCTGTAATTTGTTTTCCTTCAGACATTGATGCGAGTGCAGGGCATTATGGGTAACGTGTGCAAAACTGAAGTTTAGCGGGTGGATCAATGGTTACAGCTGTTGCCTTACACCTGTAGAATTTTTTATTTGAATTTCGCCCCTTCTGTGTGTGGGGAGACGGCATGTTCATCTTTTTCCTCCAGTCCAAATACAGGCAGCTAGGTGGTGTCTCTAAATCGTGTCCTGCGATGGCCTGACACCCCATCCAGGGTGTACCCCAGCCTTATGCCATGTGCCTTCTGGGATAGGCTTCAGGCCCCCCTGTGATGCTGATCAGGATAAGCAGCTAGAAGATGGATGGTTTTTAAGCACAGATTTCCAAGCTGTGTTCAAATTACGTTCTAAAATAAGCGCATTACTGAAGCAGGAGAAAAAGAACAAGTGAACGAGCTGCTCTATCCCTTTGAGAAACTTGCCTACCCCACTTGAACTCCCAGAGAGGGGAATTTCCCGGTCCAGATCACCTCTAAGTACCCTGGCCTATTCTCAAGGGATATAAGGGCACCCAACATGTGTGGAAACTCAGAGCCAGGCCAGGGGAACGGCCCACAGGTAATTGCTTAATTTACCACTGCAGGCTGCCAAGACAAATCCGCAAATGCTTAGACATGATGAACTCATAGAATCAGGCGAAAAACATGACAACAGACATTCTCTCTGTGCCCAGGATAGTGACAGCCCTCCTCACCCCCTCTGAGCTCCATGTGTCACTAGGCTAGATTAGGAAATGTGGTTACCAGAAAGTGGGTTATTAACTGCACACCATTTGAAAGCAATTCATCAAACAGACTCGCTGTTGGTTTTCTTTGATTTTGTTGTGTTTTTCTTTTTTCACTATATATATATATATATGTGTGTGAAACAGTCCGGTGCTTATTTCAAATTTTCCCTTAGAGAAATGATACTATCAGGCTTATTAAACTACAGATTTGGATGTTGACCAGATGATACGTCAGGTCGGGTTGTCAGAAGCCATACCAGGCTGTACACTTTTCGCAAAGGCTTCGTCTAAAATTAGTGTCAGGCCAAAGAAAACCGGACGAATGAGGATAAGATGAATCATGCTGAAAGCGCCGGAATGTAAAGTCTACGTTTACAAATGAGCAGGTTAAACCTGAGCTCATCTGAAATTAGCCTGTGACTTGGCGTGTTGCATTCGAGCAAGTCCAGTATTACCACCCGATTTACCACAAAATCCTAATATAGCTTGTTCATTCCCCATGTCTCTGTTTCTCTTCATTTATTGTGGCAAGATGAGCGATGTTTGTATAAAAGGCTGGTCCTAGCAAGTACACTAGTGGGCCGACTTGAATCATTTTAGTCTGTTTACAGTTTGTTTTCAAAGGGGCGCATACATTAGTTCACATCAGGGGAAATCACATTCATACCAAAAAAAGAACAACACTTGACTCTTGCCAGAGATTTTACTGTTTTTCCAGTTGCTCTAATTTGAGACAACCTTTGCTGATGCTGCTGTTGCCAGTTACAGTAATTTTTTATCCCCCATTAACGGAAGTCAGCAGTTAAACTTGGTTTTTTCAAATACTAACGAGGGTATGAAATCTGAGAAAATAAAGATGAACTGGATGGGTGTCACGCCCAGCCCCGATCGCCCTCATGTGGACCACACCTCCTCGTTAACCCCGTGTGGAATCCTCCCGTTTACCAGCTGTTGTCCGTTTCCTGCTCGTCACCTCTTGTATTTAGTCTACGTTCTGTCTAGTCTTCCCGAGATCCGTCATTGTATTGTCGTGGTGTTGATGTTTGGTGGCTGTTTGTCACCCGTATTAAACCCCGTTTTCCCCGTAACCTGGATTCTCTCGCCTCCTTCCCCGCTCGCCTCCGCCCCAATCGTGACAATGGGAAGATAACCTCTCCATCCATTTGTTTGTCTTGGTCAGGGTTATGGCGTGGCTATGATATTCATTTAGGAAAATCAAAAAATGCATGGTTTCGGATAGACTACCAGCGGAACCTGACCTATAGCTGGTTGTCATTTTTGGGGTGGCACAATGGGTAGAACTGTTGCCTCACACGTCCAGAATTGTGGGGCTCAAATTCCACCTTTCTCTGTGTATGGAGCTTGCATGTTCTCCCCATGTTTTGTGGAATTCTGCTTGTTACCACCCACAATTCAAAATCACGCAGCTAGACAAATTAATGTAAATTGCACATAGTGTCCTGTGTGCCCAATGAACTGGTCTCAGTGTGAAACCTGTTGCTCCTCTACCCTGTGCAGCCAGTGATAGGCTCCCTGTGACCCTGTACTGGACAATCAGTTAAGGACGGACGGTTTGTAAATTTCCATGTATTATTACATTGCAATATAATCCACCCCCAGGACCAGCTTCTAGCCAAGCATCCTGTGAAAATAACCACATCTGAGCCAACAAAGTACAGTATGACTCCTACAGCAATGTGAAAGCAGCATAGATATCATTCAATGAAGAATCTGAAGAATCAATAAAGATTCTCACTTATTATAGCAACTGGAAATACACTGGATTTAAAACAAAAACCATCTTCCCCCTAGATAGAACTCAAATCAATAAAGGCAGCTCATTAACTTACACAGCTAATACGAGCCATGATTCAACATAAAACTTAATCATCCCTAAATACTTGATGCAAAAACACACATGAAATACACTCATTGTACAATGTTAGTTTTGGCCCACTTTTGCATTTTCAGAACTATATAAAACACTAAACCTAATGCCAGCACAAAAGTGTTGACTTCCCCCTTAACTTTGAAAGGGGGCAGCAGCCAACAAGATCAATTGGTTCAATGTTGCATAAACTGAATATATTAAAGTTGCACTTGCATAATGAAGCAAGGTTACTCGGCTGACTGGTTATAGACTATTGCCAAATCGACAGTCATACCTGCAGTATTTGAATCCCTTACAAGCTGTTATGTCAATGGCTAGGCACTCAGGTGGAATGGGGCAAAGCTGACCAGCCTGTTTGCTGTGTATAGCCTTAATGCATGGTTACATCGTAACTATTGGGTATACATGTCCATAAGCCACATCGTAACCGTTGGGTATACATGTCCATAAGCCACACCGTAACCGTTGGGTATACATGTCCATAAGTCACACCGTAACCGTTGGGTATACATGTCCATAAGCCCCACCGTAACCGTTGGGTATACATGTCCATAAGCCACATTGTAACTGTTGGGTATATATGTCAAAATTCTACATCATAACCATTGGGTATACATGCCCATAAGCTAGTTGAAGTTTAAAGGCCAGAATAGCAATACTATAAACCACTCCTCAGGAGTAAGGCTTCTCCCAATCCAGTAGGAAATTGACCAAGAATATGACAAGACACAAGGTTAACCCCCTTTATTGCCATAAGCCCTTACTTTTCAGGCAGCAGTTGAGGGCTGCCACACTGAACATGCCTTAATAGAAGCATTACAGGGGGAAAATCCATGCAAGATGGCCACTAGTGAACACTGGAGCAGCTGCGCTGGAGGAGCTACAGGAAGAGATGGTGGAACTGTACTCACCTAGGCCACCAGAGAGACATCCTCAGTGCCCTAATACCTGCAGTGGAAGAGCAGTCTGCCAAGGAACAGCTGAACATCAGATACAGACACCATACATCAAGCAGGTCTTGAGAGGCAAGACTCCACTCACTCATAGAGAGATTCCCTTGTGATGGAACCCAGGCCTCAATATCAACTTCCACCTGGAAGGAGACCACAGGGAAGCTTTTAATACCCCCCTCCCCATCACTACCACACAACCCCACCCACACCATGCCACTTACACCTGTTTTGAGGCAACAACCCACCACAGAGTCACAGGCAGTCTCAGGGAAGTTGTAAATGGCAAAGGCATTTGTAGCAGTAACACGGCTGCAAGGTGCCTCTTTTCCTCCCAGCAGGGCAGTAATGGACACATCCAGTACTGGGGCACAGTGGAATCCTTGGCCAGCACAACCACAAACTGTCCATCTCTGGTGCACTGTGCAGTCACTGGCAAACAGGTATGCGCAATCAATGGCAAAGCCGTAAGCATAGCCATTGAATACCAAGGTTCACATACTCACCAAGAGGACCACACCTAGGAACACATCACAGCCTCATCTGCATTCCCATAGTGACATTTCTGGCCATCAAAACAACAGTTTATGGCTTCACAGGCAACCTTGCGAATAGAAGGAACCTTCTTATACACTTAGCCTTACATAGTAATAGTATCCTTAAGATCCGCCTTCTGTGCAAAGCAAGGCGCTTGTGTTGTGTGTGTGAGACTACACCGTGATTCCCTCATGATGAAAGTGATGATAGTAATGGACACTAACGGAATATGGTTGCTAAATAGCATCAAGCCTCCGTGACATTACAGATCATTAGGAGGAAAAACCACCCAAGGTTTCTGGGGACCGGTTTGCATCGAATAGCTACAGTACCTTATATCTGCAAAACAGGTGTTCTGTCCATACATGCTACTGCTTGCTCTATAATACACCTGAGTACCTGTGCTGTCCCACCATCTGCCTGAAATTACACTGTACTTCCTGATGTCAGCCAGAGATGGTTGGGCTTCCCCCTTGAGTGTGGTTCCTCCCAGGGCACCTTCCTCTCTCTGTGGGTGTTTTTCCTTACCACTGCCATCTCAGGCTTATCCTCTTGGGACCTTCGTGCCAGACCTCTGTAAAGTGCTTTGGGACAATGCTCCTTATCAAAAGCACTATATATCACAAAATAGCATTATTTGGCTTCCGAATAGTATGATACATTAATATTAACCTTGATATGCCCAGTGGTCAACTAGAGGTGATTACTGACCAATTTTTCTGTGACCAAGAGAGCACAACCGAATCTAAAAACCAGACCGAGCTGTGAGAGTGACCCCCCCACCCCAAGGGGTTTTCCATTTAACACCATTGGTTCCTTCCCCTATGCAATTGAAGAGTGACTCAGCAGATAATCTTCTTCTCCATCTGGATTTAAGTACAGTACACCTCTCCGGCTTGTAATGGGATGTATCGGGGTTCCCAATCATGTTTTGCTTCATCTGCAACTTTGGAGGTGCTGGAACAAATCTCCCCTGTATATATAAGTAGGAAGCTCCTATTTCCAGCAATAACTGGGGGGGGGAGCGTTAAATGTCCTTCACAGAGAACAAGGAGCCTGATTGTCGATGCCAGGGAAATCAATCACCTGAAGGTGTAACATCTTGTTTTGGAGGAGATGAGTTACCTGAAGCTCAGCCTGAGAAGGTCTTGCTTTCCATAATGCCTTGGCTCCTCATGTAAGCACTCATGGTGAAATAGAGCAGTCTTGCTCAGAGGTCACAACCAATTTAGGTCCTCTGAATTCTTGTCTCTGAAGACTCCTTTGTTCCACACAAAGCTCCCATGGAAAGCAGAGAGTGTCCAATTACCAAGCTCTCAGTTACCACGGAGATTTGAAAAGTGTTCTCTCTTTTTTTCCACAATCATTAAGTGTTTTATGGCCAACAATTTTTTTTTCCAGTTCAATATGCTACTATTCAGTTGATGTTTTTTCTAGATAAGTGTCATTTCTGAGTATCTTATTTCCTTCGAGCCTTGCTATAAAACCTTTTGTTCTAACTGGACACCTGCAAAGCTAAAGCTTTGCTGATCCCTTTTATATCGTATTTTTCAAGGGCATCTTAATAGATGAGGATACGTCAGTAAAGGATTGTATTCCCTGAGATGGAACCTACAACATTAATTAAATTGCACAATGCCTTATGAGGATTTGGAACATTGGGTGCATTTTTCTGGCACTGATCTTACTCATATGAGAAAATAATCAACTATGTGTGCCCATCACCCTAAGTAACATTCAGAAAGCGCTGATCTCACTGCAGGTAAGCTCCAGCCTCCAAATCATCTCCTGTGAGGCCCTGTGGAAGTGGGATTGAGGTGGGGAGGGATGCGGGCAGCTTTTTCAAACTTTGAAATAGCTGTGCTCAGCCAGAGGTCTGGAAATGTCTGTCGTGTTTTGTTATAGTGTAGATGAGCCCCATATTTTTTGAAGATCCTCTGCTGCTGTCTGAAACAAACACGAAAGATCCTCTCTATGACAGCTCTGCTGACTCTGTGTCAGCTACTACTGAAAAAAACATGTTGCAAATTACAGAAAAATCAGTGAAATGTTTTTGGACATGAATTTTGATTGGTTCTGAGTAATCTTTCCCCATGGGTTCTTTTCTTTTCTTTTTTTACCTTGCATAATTTTTGCCATCTCCTGTTTGTTTTTGCCCTCGCTGATAGCTTCTTCTGCTTCGCTGACCCTGCTGAAGCCAGGCCTACTGCACCTCTGCTGGCTTGTTAATCGGCTGCCCGTGCTCCTTGCCACTTGGAGAGGCCTGCTGGCTCTCAGACTGCGCCAAAACCATTCGTACTTGTTTTCCTTGTCTCTGGGGTGAGGGCCTTCATTCCTGCCCTGTGCCTGCCTAATCCCTAATCTCCCTCACATCATAACTCCTCGCATTGACATTACAGGGGCTAAAGTTCTTCAGTGTATTTATTGTTTCAGGCTCAGTAAATATACGGTCGTCTGCATGTTCTCCGATTCAGCTAAAGTTCATCTATGATTCCTTCCATAAGCTCTGTCCAGCAGTTGGAAAACAGATAAAACTTGTTGTTCCCCTGTCTGCATGGTGTGCCCCTCATCTGGTTTGGAAGTGCCAGTAAATGCCTCAAATCCAGATCCTCATTGGAGCTGACAGAACTCAAAAAATAAACTGCTTAAATACCGGCTGTTTGCCTGAAGTTTCTCCAAATGTTTTTAATTCCTGCAAATGCTCCTCTGCCTCAAGCACACGTTTAGAAATACGCCACGTCTTGACTTTCTCATAAGAACTCGAATGTCATCCCTCACATTAGTTTGCCAGGCCATTGAATGTACTGAAACGGTCATCAAGACAGACAGAAAGTAATGAATATTCACCAAGAAAAGGTCAGAAAGAATTCCAAGGTGAGACTGACCCTGTTGAAAATACACCCTCCTTGACAGTGACGTCCATGGTTGGGATGCGAGGAAAACGAGCCAAGCAGCTCAGTTAAATGTTAATGTCAGCCGGAGCTATTAGTCGGCAGTTTCCTCAAACATTTTGTGGAGAGGGACGCTATGTTCAGATTGTAATACATAAACCCCTTATTACACCTATAAAATCTGAACAACGTAATGCAGTGAACACAGGCAATAATGTAAAGAGAAGTGGAAAAAAAGGCATGTGATCAAATGAGTCATCTTTCAACCCGTTCTCCACAAATGGATACGTGTATTTGTCGTTTGAGCCAGAAGTAAGCCTCTCTCACGGTGAAGCGCTCTGTCAGCTCTGTCACGGTATGGCTTGCATTTTCCTGGCATGGGTATGGTCCATTTAGTTGCTTAGAGTCCAGAATATAAGGCAATAAATACTGAGCCATCACAAATGATCATGTTCATCTTTTGGTGAAACGTTTCTATCCTGATGGGACCGGGATCACCCAGGATGGCAGTGTTCCCGTCCGTAAGGCACAAGCGCTCGTTTGATGGCTTGATGAGCATGAAAATAATGTAAACCATATACCATGCCTGTCACACAACTCGGTTGAGTTGAACACTCACGGGAGATTAGGGAGATGGGCCTGGGTGGGAGTTTTCCACCATTATCAACAAAATGCAAGATGACGAATTTTTTGGGAAGAATGCCATCACATCCTTGCAAGAGACTTCCAGACATTTACAGAATCTGTGGTGTTTTCTAGTCACTCTGGTAACTTACAGTGACCCAGATCTTTGATGTTGGGCAGGATAACAGTCCATCACAGCACTGCGCCGCTAAGCCGCGCTAAAATATTGATATCATTTTGGAAAATCCGTCAGTTACTATTTAATAGAACTGACGGTTGAATTTCATAATAAATGCCTCCATTTAACAGAGCGGTAGTAGTTCCAGAATTGTGTTTCAAACAGAAAGGCTGAAAGATATGGGAGGTATTTTCTGCAAAAAATAAAATCAAAATGATAAAATGAAAATACAATCTCCACTTTGCCATTTACTTTCCAAAGTCTGTGCGCAAAAATCCTTCAAAAATTAAAATTAAAATGAAATAGCACCATTTGCCTTTTAGTTTTCCACTCGTGTATGAGTCGGATGTGAAAAATTAAAAATTAAAATTAAAAACCCTTTTCATTTTCCAATTTGCCTTTTCATTTTCAAGTTCGCTACATGCAAATATATGTTAATCGGAGCGGGGCGGTGGGCGGAGCTACGGGTCACTGCTGCGTTTCTCACTGCGTTTGCCGATTCCGGTGTCTTCGTGTTTCTTAGCCATGGTCAACCTTGTCGCCCAAACTAATGGCAAAGTCACACGCGGCTTAAGTTAGCTACTTATCTGCAACTTCCGATTCCTTTAGCTTCTTATTCGCAGCGTCTTATTTCACGTCTTAAGTTACTTCCAGCTTCCTTATACGGGAGTGTTCCCAGCTGCACATGCTGTACAGTTTTTAGTTAAGATATTTTGAAAATACGAAATAAAATATTATGTCATGCGGTATAATGGCAGGTATGCCATTGTAAGGAAACACTGAAATTAGCCTGGGCCAGACTGCCATGTTTTCAGCTAGGTAGCTATCTGGCCTAGGCTAATTTCAGTGTCATTAGAGTGGCATGCCTGCTGCGTACTATGCATTTCATATTTGCCTTACCCAAGATGAATAAGACCTCCGCATTCCATTTGGAAATATGGCTTCTTATTCAAATGAGTGTGAACAACTGATCAAAGTCTCATGCGACCAGTTTACTGTTACAAATGAAAAATCACATTATGCCCAGGTAATTCCACCATTTTCAAGACTTTCTTGTACGAAATAAATATACGTTCTGTAGCTCAAACCTTTTATTCATATGTTATTTTGTATTTCCAAAATGTCTTGTAAAAACTGCATCATGCACAAACATTCCCTTCTAGCGGTGCTGTGAATAAGAAGCTAACTTAAGCCCCGAAATAAGACACTACGAATAAGAAGCTAAAGGAATCGGAAGCTGCAGATAAGTAGCTAACTTAAGCCGTGTGTGACTTTGCCATTAGTTTGGGCGACAAGGTTGACCATGGCTAAGAAACACGAAGACACCGGAATCAGCAAACGCAGAGAGAAAGCGCAGCAGTGATCCGTAGCTTCGCCGACCGCCCTGCTCCGATTAACATATATTTGCGTGTAGTGAACTTGAAAATGAAAAGGCAAATTGGAAAATGAAAAGTCAAATTGGAAAATGAAAAGGCAAAAAGGGTTTTTAATTTTATTTTTTAATTTTTCACATCTGACTCATACATGCTTGGAAAATTAGAATGCAAACGGTACTATTTAATTTTTGCAAGATTTTTACGCACAGACTTTGGAAACTAAATGGCAAAGTGGAGATTGTATTTTCATTTTATCATTTTCATTTTATTTTTTGCAGAAAATACCTCTCATAGTCTCACAGCCATACAGCAAGACAGGGAGCATCAGGACTTTAAAGACTCTTGCAAAGATATCTGGAGCAGCACACAACCCTTTCCAGCAACCTCATGACCCCCTATGCTCTCTCAATCCATCTACTGACTTCATAAGAAGAGTCAGCAGAGACATGAATGTCGTTGCCAAGGTAAGTAAACCTCTCAATGGGGTTGACATTGCTCCCCCCAGACAGACACACTACTGATGACTGTGCCCAAGAAGTCATTCATGGCCTGGATCTTAGCTTTTATCCAAGACACTCATAGTCTCAGACACTCAGAATCCTCACTCAGTCTCTCAAGAACCCTGATCAGAGCACTTCAATGACTCTACAAAGATGAAAGCATTGTTGGCAAAGTCAAGATCAGTAAATCTTTCTTCACCAAAAGATGCCCTGCTCAATCTATGCAAGTATTGAACAGAGTGGAAGCAAGATCACATCCCTGGCGAACCCCAGAATCAACTGGGAAGAATGTGGAAGTTCTCCCTCCACTCTGCACAGCACTAACCAGTACCAGTATTCAGGCCAGCCATGACGTCCAGCAACTTCGGGGGCATCCAACGAAGTCTCAGGATGTCCCACAGGGCAGCTCAATCAACTGAGTAAAATGCTTTATGAAAATCGGCAAAGGCTGCAAAGAACCTCTGCCGATATTCGCTTTTGTGCTCGACGAGAACCCTCAGTGCCAGGATGCAGTCAATGGTAGACTTCTTAGGCATTAAACCAGACTGCTCCAGTTGCTGGTAGGCAAGCAAGTGATCACGGATCCTGTCAAGGATGACCCTAGCAAGAACCTTGCCCGGCACTGAGAGCAGTGTTATCCCTCTGCAGTTGCTGCAATCCAGGCAATCACCCTTCCCTTTCCAATAAGTCCCATTTTTCAGTTAATTGGGATGATGCCTGTCTCCCAAATGGATTGTGGATTCTGTGGTCAGAATTGACATACTGGGCACTTCTGTAGGCCCTGCAGTTTTGCAGGAGCTTCCAGTGTCTGCTCACAAGGATGTGATCGATGTCCTTCGCACATCACCAGTATTGGAGTACCAAGTCCAATGATGTGGCTCAGGGCATTGGAACCAGGATCCAGCGGCACACAACCCCTGACCTGTCACAAAATCAAGGAAGATGGAGCAATTTTCACCCCCATCACATTAAATTATATTTAAAGTAGATTACCGCCTATGTTAATATTTCCATTTCCAAGTGTGGAATGTATGGAGTTGTACATATTTTAGCGTCTGTTTTCATGGCAAATCCTTTTTTCAGTGATCCACCGATGATGGATTTGTTGTTCCATGAGGATGGCCTTCAGTTAACATTAACATACTCAGCCATGAGTAAACTCAATCGTAATCAGTGTTTCTGGAATCCAATTATCATGTGTATTTTGCTTCAGGCCCTTTCAAATCGGAGTTCAGGTTAAATCCCAAACCCGCTTTCTAGAATACTACCCAGTTCATTATGTGTCAATGAGACAACAGGCTTAATAACCAATGTAAAAAAGAGAACAAAAAACATAGTAAGGTTTCATTCCACCTCAAAAGTAATCTGGTAGTTCCACACTGTCTGTTAGCCACCTTCTGTTTGATTGTGAGTTGCCTGAAACTTCACATAATCATGTAGCTCCCCTAATTAAATGAGGGAACTGCAGAGATGCACTGGAACAACCCGCCCCAATTGCACAAAATAAGCAGTCAGCAAATTTTGTAAGTTGAGCTGCTATAATAAAGAACATTGCTGTATTTGCCATAAATGCTCTACCCTTGTAAACTGAATGTGAGGGGGTGCTTCCTAGGGCCCTACCTGATTGAAATCCCTCCATTTGGTCTGTGAAGGACCCAGAATCACTTGTCAAGATCATAATTTTATGTCAAAAGCAATATTAAATGTCATTATACATGTTTAACTTTGCTTGTCTGTGCCACTCAAGATGAAATTGGTTAGACATTATCTGACTTATATATTCTAATTTATTCTGTTACTGTAGTACAGCATTTGAAAAAACTATACAGCATGTCATGTTTGTTGCGCATGGTAACACTATTTAAGTGGTGATTGACATCTTTGGTCTTTTTATCCAGGCAGCTGCATTGTTTGACATTTAGTTGTACCTGAATTGCAAGTTATGGTAGACATTTTCAGTTCTATTGCAATCTTATACAAAAATCCTCATTCAACCAGTTTAGTAATCCTGATAATTTAGATAAAAATAATTTAAATAAAATGTTATTTTTAAAATGTAAAAATGTTAGCATACCTCTAAGTCACAAATAAAGACCAATGAATTTCAGCAGTAAGCTTATTTTTTTTTATTAATCTTTATGTTCATCCAACAAGGTGTAAGCTAAAACCCTGGGTTCCTTTAAATTTTAACAACTGAGTTTGTCATGGATACAGGCGGCTCTGGCACGGGGCATCATGCAGGTGGGGAAAGGAGATTACGATCCACAACTCACAGGAACACAAGTGGTTCATTAACAGAACTGAAGACAATAAGGTAGTGGTTCCCAACCCAGTCCTCAGGGACCCCAGACAGTCCACATTTTTGCTCCCTCCCAGCTCCTAACACCTGTACCAGGTATTTGGCACTCTTGATTGGGTGGGAGCCGGAAGGGAGCAAAAATGTGGACTGTCTGGGATCCCAGACGACTGGGTTGGGAAGCATTGTAATAAGGAAACTACAAAACAAATGTACCACAAGGAGTAAAATTGCAAAAACAAAGACTAACTACAAAAAGGACAGGGCGACAAGGAGCAGGCAGGCAGGGAACATATAGAAAGGATTAAACAAAGGGGAACTTGAAACATTCTACAAAAACATCTTCTGAAATGCACATGAACTACACTACCAACAAACAACAATGACCCACTTGGGAACAGAACTAAGGCAGGGACTTAAATACAGAAACTGAACCAAGTAACGACACGGGAGGAGTGAGACATGAAACAATTAACCAACCAGGAAGGGGGCAGGACACAAGGACTGGGACAAGAAAACAGGCAACAGGTGAAACTAATAATTAAATCATGTAACTGGAGAATCAAACAGGGAACCTAAGAAACTGACAGAAACAGGGAAACCGAATTTAACACTGGGAAATAACAGACAGGTAAAACACAATCACGGGCACAAAAGCAAAAACCAAAACTAAATACAAATCACAAAACACAGAAACTAGAAAAACTGATACAAATGAAACACTAGGGAATAAAATTCTACCAAATACCAAAAGCAGATGAGGCAGGATTAGAACATAGCTGCATGCTCAGCTCATTGAGCCAGGCGGCTGAAGGTGAACAAGGGAAACACTAAAGACTGACAACAGGGAGGACAGGATGGTCAGCAACACCTACTGGCCAAACGGGGAGAAGACACGAAAGACTCATACAGACGAATGCTGACCCTGACAGAGCTATTAGTTGAGTTCTCCCCAAACGAGCTTGATGGGCCGAATGGCCTCCTCTCGTTTGTAAATTTGTTATGTTCTTAATGTGACACAAGAACAGACAATTGGGTTTTATACTGTAATATATATGTTAGGATGCATTTCCTTCAGCTACCATGTGGTCATCACAAGACATTCCGATATGTATAAATTAAAATACATAATACTACTATCAGCCTCATAGTGGCTGCAATGTGGCCACCGAGGCTGTACAATGAAACAACAATGTCAGCTGTGAAAAATGTCAAAAATAGATACATGTATGTGGAAAGAAGTCCCTTGTGTTCTTATTACAATATTCAACAGTGCAAATTGTAAGTATGAACTACAAAATAAGCTATCAACTAAAGAAATGTAGGGTCGTGTTTACAGATAGAATTCAATGTATGAGGTATGTACAAAATCACTTCAAGCATTTTAAGATAAAATGGCAGATCATATTTAGTTGCAGAATGTTTTGTCACACAAAATATAGTAGGGTTCATTTTATTCATTCACTAATCTGTCCCTGATTTTCTCAGTTTGCGAGGAAGTGGATTTAACAGAATGAGAACAAAACAGAGAATTAATTCAACCCTCCCCACCACCAAAAGGCAGAAAAATGATTATATAGTCACGAGAGATGAATACTACCCTTCTTTGCATTTTTTGGGGGCATGAGTGTAGGAACTAAGTATGTAAATTAAAGTGCTTTTGCTCTGCTGAATGGAAACGTTTTTGCCCACAGCTTTGGTTATACAAGGATATCATTCCTTCAGTTAATGCGACCTGCCCTCCTCATCAAGAACAGGCAAAATACATTACATTTAAAATATCCAACAAAAAAAAAACGCCCACTATGAAATTTTTAAACTGCTTGCAGGGCCAGGGATATCTAGGCATAGGCAAACTAGGCAGCTGCCTATGGGCCTGATTGGAAAGATCTCCTGAGTCTGCCCCCATCCCATTCCTGACATCTTTCAGGGGACTTTCCTTCATGAAATTTATTTCTGGATAGGGCCCCTGATAAGGTAGACCTGGTCCTGACAGTTTGCACTGAAAATGTCTGACAATCAGTGGTAAATATAACTACAGCATCTTTTCATCTTGTATCTACAGGTATCTTTCCTGTTTTTGTAACCTTTGCCCTTTGCAAAGAATCTGCTGGTAGTATCAAGCCCAAGTAATAACTTTTCAAATAAATAGCAATGCTGTCTAGAAGGTTTTTGGAGTACTTCTGAAGGTTGGGTAGCAAACCCATAACATGTCTATATCTTGTTCAACAGAAATGATTGAATCACACGCTACATATCCCATTAGATGCAACCGCATCTTTTTTAAAAGAAAACTTTTACTTTTAAGCCATCTCAGAAAATAGTTGCTGATAATTTTAAATTGACAACTTAAAAGGATTTAGAGACACATTTTGTTTGTGTCATATTCATTCCAGAGTGCAGTATGCTAGTTACCTATTATGTGTATATTACAATGTATATAATCCCCCACACCTACATCCTAATTGCTCAGTCTTGATGTTTGGATAATCTTGGGGTTCTTTCTCAGTTTGACTTTCTCTCTCTAATTGTGTCTGATTTGTTGGTTATCTGATTGTTTCTATGATTAACTTGGCTTATTTTCCAGTTTCTGATTAGCTCATCACCTTAGTTACTGGTTGCTAATCACCTGGTTTAGTCCAATGTGATACCAATAGTGCCTGAGTCCTTCTTAGCCATCTTAGCTACATAGCTTGCAATCAGCAGGCCATGTCCTGTCAGTACTGAGTACTGGGAGGTGTGGCAGTTAAAGAAGAAGCAACTGGCAGGCAGAAACCTAACCATGTGTATGCAGTTTGAGCTGTGCCATTTTATCAGAGACTGTGTACTCTGCTCAGGACTCTGAGTTTCCATAATTTTGTACCGTTGTGACAGTATCTCTAACAAAACAAGTGATTCGAATGTTTCTAAAAAAGAGCTACTAATAAGAGCCTTCTCTTTCTCTGTTAGAGAAGAGAAAAACAAAGGCTGAAAATGGGATGTAAGACATTGTAATGCCTCTTGGCACAGAGCAGATGCTGGTTAAATGGCCTATCTGTCGTGGGATCAAAACAATTTCCTTTATTACTGACAACTTGCCAGGTTTTAAAGGAAATCTTATCTCTGGGCTTAGCTTCCCCTCAAAAGCAAACTAAATCAGATGAGATATTATGCCACTTAGCTCTCCAGAGGGCGAACAAAGCAGAAAGTACTGGTATCATTTAGCTTACTTGACTCCTATCGATGTCCGACAAACCATGTTCTGCTTTATATAACTGTTTCCTTTTCTCCTTTTCAACCTTATTTTGACCACAGCTGAATAATTGCTTTCCTTTTAATTGTGGTTATATCATAAATTTAACACGTTTTAAAAACTGGTCTCCCATGGCATCATATTTGTTAATGTCTTCAACACATTTGCAAATAAAATGCTCAAGATCCCTCTATTTTAAAAAATGGAGGGGGTGTTTTGAAAAAAAAAAAAACTAAAGATAAAACAAAAACAAACAAATCCATCTTCCAACTGTTTGTCCAGTGTAGATTCGTGGGAAGAGGTTGGAGCCAGTCCCAGGCGGCATAAGGCATAAGGCATGGAATCACCCTGGATAGGAAGCAAGTCCATCCTCAGGCCAAAACATGCACACTCACACATTTCAGGCAATTTAAAGACACCAGTACACCAAACTGCATTCTTTTGCATGGTGCAGAAAATTCTCAAACTCCCAGCACACAGCAGGGGCAGATCACAGAGCCCTGATGCTGAAGGCGTGAAGCGATGGTGCTGCCCACTGGGGTGTCATGTCATGATAAATAAACAAACTAATGAATTCTAGTCAGCCATAATAAGATCCTCGTTTGTTTTTTTCATTGACCACATGGCTCTACTCTTCCCAGTGTAACATGTCTAAATGGCATGTAGTGTCAGTAATATCTACAAACTTATACTTACTGAGTCAGAAAAAACAGTAACAACAAAGCATAGCAATGGCCAGGAGCATAACTTAGCATGAGGAAATAACATATTTGGAGGACATTGCAAGAGACTAAAAATTGGAAACCACTTGGTAATATTATAATCTGTATGACTATTAACTTTTCCTTGTTATCATAAAAACCATGGATGCAGACAAAGGACCATGTTAAATGTTAGATCTTCCTCCACAGGTAAGGTACATAGATGCACAAAGTAGCAGCACCAGCACACAAATTTCAAAAATGTAGCATCTTATGGGAAGGTATACTTATATTCATAAAGTGTTACCTGATGATCTCTTTACGCTACAGTAATGATTATAGCACTACAATGCTTTTCAAGGATTCGCCCCTGTTTTGTGGAATGGAACACCATGATGCTTTTAGGAAATGCCTGTTTTGTAGCTGATAAAAGTCATTCTATTATATTCTATATTACATTCTATTATATGTATTACTTATAT
>JAODKC010000001.1:28732484-28743984 GCA_026777985.1 Mormyrops attenuatus
CTCCGCACCCCCCCCCCTTTGTTGCCCCCCCCCCGGGGGGTCGGGCGCCCCTGCCCCGCCCCGGGGTGGCGTGGTGGCGCCGGGGGGGGGGGGGGGGGGGGGGGGGGCGTAAGGATTCGTTATCACTGCAGGGGGTTCCTTAAGGTGCACCACACAAGCTTGTCAAGAGAAGGAAATCTTAATATGACAACCCTATTGCATGTAATGCAGTTTATATATACAAAATACAAGCACTTATGTATGTATGCATCTAAAATGATTTAATGGTGCAACAGCTGAATAGCAGATTTTTTGGCAGAATAGCAATACTCTATATCTATCTATCTGTGTGTGTGTGTGTGTGTGTGTGTGTATTCTATGCAGTGGGCTACATATGTAGTTGTAAGCCAAAGCCACGTGAGATGACACAAACACTTATTAAAACAGAGTGTGCTCAAAACAAAATGCAAATACAGTTTGCGAACATACAAGTATTCAGTTTAGACAATAGACATGTTCTTTATTCTAAACCGAAGTCTCAAAATAGATATACAATAATGACTCAAAGCATCTATGTCTTGACCGCATTCTTTGAGGTATGCAGCCCCTGAAATAGGTCGCAGCTAATGATTCCTCACCTATACACCTTCCATGTTCCTGTGAGATGCTAATTGACCAGTTTGATTTTTGCTATGAGTTTTGGGACTCTGTGTAACGTCATGACCAAAACTCTCATGTTGCTCACAACTAGCAAGGAACAGTATAGGTCTTTGTTAAAAATCTTTAAACAGATGATTTTTCGGACAATTTTCGGCTAACATTTTGTTTTACTTTCCCTAAAGATTACTGGCCTGGCAGCTTGTATAACAAATGCACAGCTATATGAGAGAGAGAGTGAGAACAAAACATTAAACTATGCTCTTTACAAATGAGCTGCAAAAGCATAATTTTTAAAACAACCTAATTGAATAATTCAGTCAGATTCGCCGGACAAACGCACTTTCAGACTAATGGGATTAATGACTTGCACTTAATGGTCTGTTTGTGTTTCAGGGGGTATTTAAATTTCCGTGTCTAAATCAACATGCCTCGGTTTCCAAAGAGCTGCCCGCACCAGGCTAACAGCCACATTTATTAATTTATAATAATGAGAGCCTGAGTGCAGAACCACAATGACCTTCCTGAGCCACAGTGGTTGATGAAGTGCGGAAGTGTTTCAGTGACTCGTATAATGGAGCTGTCTGCGAGCCGCCAAATCTACTGAAGATGACTGGATCCACCACGAGGTTCTGTCCCCCTGTCAACTGTGTGCTCGGCTGCTGTTGTCATATTACAGAAGTTTTATTTTACAGAGAACCTTTGCCAAGAAGACAGACTGGGGCCTGTTCTACTTTTCCTTTCAACCAGATAGCTTGGAGGGTTAAAGTCCTTTTCAGAAGTACTTAGTTTCTGGTTTTGAAACATTTATCACAAATGCACATAAATCATGTTTATTAACTACAAGCTTCTATAAAGACATGACTCAAGGCGACAAACTGATGGTGCAGAATAGCTCTCCTTTACTGAACTCTTCCGATGATATCCCACAATTCTCTGTCTCCAGGTCAAAGGTCAAGTAATATACACATACAGTAATACATATGTCAAATCTAATTTGTAAACGTATACGAAATGTAGCACAGAAGAAATGTGGTGTGTTGCTTTATTTCTGGTTTTGAAAGATTTATCACAAAAGCCCATAAATCATATTTATTAATCACAGATTTCTATAAAACTGTAACTCATAGGAGGGGCAGAAGAGCTCTTCTTCATTGAACACTTCCCAGAATATCCCAGAATGCTCCAGGTGAAACGTATATACAGGATATACAGTACCTATACAATAATACACCTGTCAAGTGACATAGAGACTAAACAATAACATTGTCACAAACAACAACAATAACAATAATAAAGCACTTCGGAAAGTAACTGTGCCAAATGTCAAGCTGTCATCATGTCTGGGATGTTATCTTGAGAAGCAGCAAAAATATGACGTAGATTGCAAGTAATTTGTCTTTCATCCATCAGTTTAGTGAATGCACAGCAGTGACCCATAATAAACTGTGCTTTGAACACTCTCCTCTTCAGAATGTCTGAGACGTGACTGAAAGAGAACAGATTTTTTCCATAATATAAAGGTAGATGGTCACCGGTTCATATTATCACAAACCAGCTATCTGAAATCTGAATAAATGCAAAGAAACCACTGGGAAGTCTCATGCATCAGAGACAGTGTCCCCAGCATCCCCAGCTCCATCGCCCCCCAAAAGACTGTATCCTCAGACCACTCCTGTTCACCCTCCGGACCCATGACTCTACTCCAGCATACAGCTCCAACACCATCATCAAGTTTGCTGAATGGTGTTGGGTTTCATCAGCAACAGTGATGAGTTGGACTACAGGATGGAGGTTCAACAACTACCATACTGGTGTAAGTCCAATAATCTGTCTCTTAATGTGGATGGACAGAACGTCCCATGCTGTCCACCCCCTGAATAGGTCAGGAGCACCGGATTCCTTGGGGTGCACTTTGCAGCTGACCTCATCTGGGCCCTCAACACCTCCTCCTCAGTCAAGAAGACGCTCAGAGAGATAACCAATCAGATTGTAAATGAGGTGGGTCCAAGCAACTAGAGGAGGTGGGACCAGCCAATCAGACGTCTTGGTCCTGCCTCCTCTAGTTGCATGGACCCATCTCCTCTACAGTCTAATTGGTTATCTCTCTGAACCAATCATTTTTCTTTCTGCCCTCAGAAATTTTTTGTCTAAGTAAAACTCCTATGAGCCAAGAAGAAGACACAACAGCGTCTTCACTTCCTATGGCGGCTAAGGAGGGCAAGTCCATATCCTCACCACGTTCTACAGGGGCACCATCAAGCGTATCCTGGCCAGCTGTGTCACTGTCTGGTTTAGGAACTGGAATGTCTCTGAACACAAGACCCTATGGTGGATAGTGCATGCAGCCAAGAAGATCATTGGTACCTCTTTTGGCATGCTCATGTGGCCTCCAGCATTGTGAAGGACACCTCTGACCCTTCCCACACTTTGTCCCCCTTCTGTCTGCCAGAAGAAACCGCAGCATCTGACCCAGTTCTGCCAGGCTCTATAACAGCTTCTTCCCAATGGCCATTTGGACTCTGAACTCTTTACTGCCTCCCTCCCACAGATCTGAAGTACACACTAACTCTGACAACCACCAACACCTGTCCTGCTCCCCCTGCACTTGTCCTGTCTATTCACGGATTTTATGTACACAAACAGTCCCTGGGTGAAGAATGTCCGACTTAGGAACAAGTCATGCTTACAATCGGACTCCCATGAAGTCTATTATATTAAAAAATTTGGGTTAAATACAGTGGGTTGTACTAATGAATGCACGCACTACTTTGTGACACTCACGAAAATATTGCGTGGCTTCGGTGTTTCATTGGCTCGAGGTACAGTACAGTGCCATATGTAGTTACTTTTATTATTACTATATTATTATTGTTATTATCTACTGTATTATAATTTTATCAGCTTAACTACAAATTCAAATTAAAGACAGAACTTGTTCGTAACCTGGGTACTGCCTATGTATCTAGCACCACAGTCTGGGGAATCTTATTTCTTGTCACTGTATGCAGTGCACCAACTATTGTTTTTGTGACAGTAAAGCTCCACCTGACTTCTCTTGACAGTAGAAATCGGTAGGTAGCACAAGGCCATTGGGCATTTTTGGTCTCTTGATGAGTATGGGGACATTCCTCCACTGCCGTGATCAAAGGCCGCAGAGGTTTATTTAAACGATTTGGAATCCCGTCTTTCCAGAGCCAGTGTGAATAGCCTTTTCCGACAGCTAGATGAAACCCATGTCCTGCCATCTCCTGGCAGAGGCACTACAGACCTCCACGCCAGTCTCGGAAGGAAAAACTGAGAGTGCCACGGGTGAACCAGAATGGTGACATCACCCCCAAACCGATAGCCAAGCGGTGATGCCCTCCTGTGCCCCCCACCCAGCCCCCCCAAGGGCCTTCCTGATGTCTTTAGATTCATTAGCTGATCAGAGGCTTGAAATGCCCGGTGAACGTAGGATCATCACAGAATTCCCCCCTCCGGTGTTTCCAGAAAGGACAATACTGGCTTATGAGAGAAGAACAGAAAAGGGACAGCACGTGTTTACGTTGGCAGGAGGGTTGCCTTTGGATTTTCTTGATTTCACTGGTAATGATCCTCGTCTACAAGCTGTTGGTGAAACACTGGACAGATTTTAATGTGTATTCCCTTGGACTGCAGACTTAGAGTGTCTCCAGTACTATAAAGAAATCCTGTGAATGCTGTTCAGTAGCGTCCAAAAGGTGTCTGGGGAGATCTACATCATTTGTGAAACATACTCATGCTCTCCAGTTCCCCAAAATTCTGACTCAATTTTCATACAAATCTGATAGTGTTTGATCTCCAACTGACATTTTAAAATCTATTTTAAAAGTTAATTGACTATTTTCTGCACCATTCAAGGACGTATGCCTTCTGTATTGAATATTTACCAGCAAAAATCGTCTTACAGAATGTGAAAAACTGTTTTTCATTGTTTTAATCTATAACATCTATAACGTTTCCAATTCTTTAACAAATCATTTTTAAGATAAAATTACATTCACTTTTTTTAAAAAAAAAATGTAAGAACCTTTGCTTTCATTTCCCAGGGAATTGCTCAGAGTTAACATGGCAGACATAAGGGTTGAATTTTTCCTCTCTTACAGCTAGATCCCACTCCTAATGATTCGAGGCATTAGAGGTGAAGTTCTTCTGCACATTCATCTTCCACACACCCCAGTGTCACTGAGTTTTCCATCTACTGTAGTATTGACCACTGCGGCTCTTCTAACTTCTTCACGAAATTACCATCTGACGCAGCTGTGGGTTTCTGATCAGGTTTCTGAAGTATGACCATACAGGTTCCAGCACCTGGCTCCAGTTGGTGGGCACATGATCTCCACCTTAGAGCCTGGCTCACTGTGGTAGTATGGCTGGCCGGGATTACCGGGTCCAGCAACACCTGCGATATGCAGCCACAGAGCTGTCGTCACTAGCTTTCCAAGGAGAAACTCCTCTACGGGTGACGCCAAGCTAATGAACAGTCCAGCCAATCATCGTACACACATGCTATGACTGATGTCTCTTCGGGACGTGCTTATTGGCTGAGCCAATGAAAGAGATGCTAAATATCCATGAAAAACAAAAGCTTTTGGACTTAACATGGTCCAAGAGAGGTGTTAATTGGAGACCAAGCAACAACAGAATTAGCTGTCACCAAACAGGGGAGAGACTGTTCTATTTTAGAGTGCGGTTTTATGCTAAGTAAATAAGATGGTCTTAATTGTTAAAGTATTAAACGGTGGTGAGGTGTTGTTTGGTTCTCTCTCAAAGCCAGATGCGTACTTAGCGATAGCGGATTGACTTTTCTTTGGCCGGCACCTACAATTGTGCTTGGCGTTCACTGCTGGCACCAGTGTGGCTAGCTATCCATGGAAGGGTTTGGAGGATAAAGGACTATTAGTGCTAAGGCACGTCGATAACACCCATGTGTCGGTAACACTGCCGCAACCTTAGAGTCCGTGAGATGTGCACTTCTGACATCATCGCATCGGGTCTTATGTTAAAAATGTGACTCATTAATAAGGGTGCAACACTTACAGCAGGAATCCTGAACTATAGCTATTAAGGTAAAAGTCATACGCCTGTGAGACAAGCAGGATGACGGGCAGCTTTTCCTGGACTGTCACCGGAGCCCGGTCGGCTTCACGCAGAGGTACCCCGCCGCTAGACGGGATCGTCTTGGGCAAACTCAAAACACCAGGTAGGTGGGCCGCTCCCAGGAGCCGAGGCCTCACCGAAAAGGGAGGATCGTGTTGCGTGGTCCGCGGCCGCCGCGACTCTCAGATCCTCTCAGGTGTTGACTTTTCACCATGTCGACAACAAATATCTGAGGCCGACAAAAATAAACTCAATAATATTGGAGAAATTATGAGACAGGAGGTTGTTGTGCCACCCATAAGCATTTCAGAAGCAGGGGAGGGGGTGGGTCACCGGGGGGTGGGGGGGCAAAGAAAAGAGCCTCTTTGCCACAGAAACAAATGGCCATGTCGAGCTGGATGGCATGTGTGTACTGTAAGTACAGAGTTTGGATTGTCAACAGTGGAAAATACCCCGTATGAGCTCTCAGGAAGGCAGTTCCACGCCAGGACACACAAATCTCATCCCCTCCTCTGAAAACGCTGGCGTCCGCTGCATGTCTGGCAGGGGAGAGAGCTGAGTGCCTGATTTTAATTAGTCAGGCTGTTATGAATAACATCCTTAGAGGATTAGAGATTGTTGTTATAGGTCCTGCTCAAGGAAAGGGACTTAACCCTGCATGTGTGTCTGTGCGGGGGCCAGGCCTCGCGTGAATATCCTGTGTCGTGACCGCAAGGCCTGCTGAGACAAAAAAATGTCAGAGCCACACACGGAGGGCGCCCGCCGCTGGTGCTGTGAATCTGGACCCCACGTGCTCTAGCCTCGTGCTGTCACGTGTCACATTCCTTTATCCGTCTTCTGAAAATAGAAGTTTTTTTAAACGGTAGAGAGGACAATGCAAGAGGGGGCAAATGCAACAGGGTCACTGGAAGCAGAGATTTCTTAATAAGCCATTGAGGATGTTATTGAGGGTGTCACTTTTGGTGTCTGAATCCTTCGTCGCTGTCATAAAGCCCCTGAGTTACCCCCAACCACCATTTTCTTCATTTATAGCTGGAGAGTCATACGTGACAGCTGGTCTCAGAACTACGTGTGACAGGAATTACATATGGAACGCAAAAATAGGCGTATGATCTAAAAATGAAGTGTAACTGGAATCCACATCCAAATATCGTCTCACCTCTGTGTCACAGAGGGCAGGGAGCCCACTTCAGGGTCCAGGGGAGGTGTGACGGAGTCCCGGATCCACAAGGCATTCTTGCGGTTCCAGAATGTCTTTTTATAGGGTGGTATATGGAGAGAGTGATAAAAAGGTCTTCTGCTTCGTTTTCCTTCACCTCCACGTGCTCCTCCAGCATGCCTGTGTTTTTCCATGGGGAGCGGCCAGCGGATTCGCCTGGGGATGCTTCAAAGGTCTATTGCTCTTCCATTTTTTTATTGCTCCCTCCTGAGGGTTGGTGGGGGGGCGAGGGGGGTATGAAATCAGCCCCACGGAGCCTCGTGACCACGTTCCGAAAAAGGTCAGGCAAAGCCGAAGCCCTTTGATTATGCTCCGCCCGATCGGCTGATTAATTTGCCACTCGTAATCAAGCCCAGAGACGACGGCTTAATGCTTTCATTTACCATGTGGCGTCATGAAAAAAATGAACTTTCACAGATTTTATTAGGCAATCTTTTTCTCAGATTTTCTCCTGGAAATATGTAGATTCTGTTAATTATGTTACTTCCATATTGCTATTGTTAACCTATATGAGACTGATGCAGCAAAAATAGATAAATTTGGTGCAGGTAAACAGATTTTTTGTATATTTATATCCAAGGATGGCAATAGTCTTAACCTGTAACCAGAACACATTAGGGACCAGTGAACATGGTTTATATTAATTAAAAGCTAAATCAGTGGCACTTTTACTGATTCTCAATGACTCCTTGCCAGCTGATGTCCACTTGACAGGTCCTGTTGATCACACTAAGAGTCCCAAATAAGACTCTTTGTGTGACTTGCTGCATCAGAGAGCTTAAAATGTCTCTTGGATGTTGCCTGCTGTGGCCACAAAACTCTTACACTACTCAGCTGAAAGAAATGCATCCTTGACCATTTCTCATAGCTGAAAGATGCTTATGCTTTTAATTTCTCACTATTGCATCAAACCAAGACAAACTAAGCCTCCTCTAAACATGATTCAGAACCTGTTACAGCCTAGAGTGTAATTGGGTCGTTTTGTGTGAAATTCCTTATTTGCACTCGGTTTAAATTTGATATATGGTATATATTTTTTTCTTGTCAGTAGAAATTGATCAGCAGACAGACTTCTCCAGGTGGTAAGAGCCAGTCTAGGTCTAAGTTTTCCTCTTTTCCTCTTGTGGTCGGTGTGATACAGACCCAGAACTGCCCCAGTGTTTCTGTTGAGGTTCCTTTTCCAAGATCAACCTGACTGGGAAGTTTGAGTTCAACATATTTTCAATGGATCAAAAAATCTCTTTTTGAATGATCTTGGACCTTTAAAGACCTGGACCTTGTGAACATGACTCTATATCCTCCTGCCGCCCATCACAGAGAAAACTGAGGTTTCTGACAATGGGAACCTTATTCTATGACTGTGTAGGATTTCTTGTCTGGGCTCCTGTAGTTTAGCGGTTTCTTTGTTGAATGAATGGTGGTATGATTTGACACATCTTTACGAGTAGCATTAGCAGTCTAGCAGAACGGCTGCCTCACGTGCTGAGAAGTCAGCTCTGTTGCAGAAACACTGTGAGCTGTTTTGTGTCCCTTGTCTGTTTCTAGCCATGGTTGTCTTTCTTCCTGATCCTCCAACAAAATTCAGTCTTTTCATTGAATGATTTTCAGGTAAATTTCTCATCTCAGGAAACTCACTGATGTACAATTTAAGTTTAGTTACCACTTAAATTTCTTTATTAGCTATCTGCCAGCAGTCATCCTTATGACAAAATGGGTGTGTTTTCAGTTATATGTGGCAGATAGCTGCTCTTCTGAGTACTAGAAAGGCAGCCAGTCATTTCCAGTTGATCACAGACTTTCAGAATTGCTACATACTGTATGCCATTTAAAAAATATATAGATCCTGCAGAAACATTACAGGGCAGCATGGAGGGAGCAGTATGCAGCTTCAGACCCTCAGGAGTGTGTCAGGTCCCGCCCGTCATGCCTGCCACGTCCCGCCCGTCATGTTACGTCCCGCCCGTCATGCCTGCCACGTCCCGCCCGACATGCCTGCCATGTCCCGCCCGTCATGTCTGCCACGTCCTGCCCGTCACGCCTGCCATGTCATGCCCGTCACGCCTGCCACATCCCGCCCGTTATGCCATGTCCCGCCCATCATGTCTGCCACATCCCGCCCGTCATGTCTGTCACGTCCCACCCGTCATGACTGCCACGTCCCGCCCATCATGTCTACCACGTCCCGCACTTCATGTCTACCACATCCCGCTCGTCATGTTTGTCACGTCCCGCCTGTCATGACTGTCATGTCTGGCCTGTCATGCCTGCCACGTCCCGCCCGTCATGTCTGCCACGTCCCGCCCATCATATCTACCACGTCCCACCCGTCATGTCTATCACGTCCCGCTTGTCATGTCTGTCACGTCTGGCCTGTCATGCCTGCCACATCCCGCCCGTCATGTCTGCCACGTCCCGCCCGTCATATCTACCACGTCCCGCCCGTCATGTCTATTACGCCCCGCTTGTCATGTCTGTCACGTCCGGCCCGTCATGCCTGCCATGTCCCGCCCGTCATGTCTACCACGTCCCACCCGTCATGTCTGTCACGTCCCGCCCGTCATGTCTGTCACGTCCTGCCCGTCACGCCTCCCACGTCCCGCCCATCATGCCAAGTCCCACCCATCATGTCTGCCACGTCCCGCCCGTCATGTCTGCCACATCCTGCTCGTCATGTCTGCCATGTCCCGCCCATCATGTCTGCCACATCCCGCCCATCATGTCTGTCACATCCTGCCTGTCATGTCTGCCATGTCTGCTGCTCGTTTGTCTTGCCTCACATTCCTGCCCTCCAGTTTATCACTTCCAGCTGCCTTCTGTTTGCTTCCTTGTTGGTCACATTTTTAAGTGCTTCCCAGTCCTGTGATACCCAGATCTGTCATTAATGTTGTAACCGTATGCCGTCTATGCCTGGTCCTCCTCCATCAACCCCATCTGGATCCCTCGAGATCCTTGTTGTTTTCAGTTTGATTATTTTGTGTTTAATAAATCCCTTGTTATCCCTTTACCACACTTGCTCCTGCGAACTTCATCCTGCAGGATATGACAGGGTGGAGGTTCAATTCCCACCCAAACCCCTGTGTGCAGTTCTCCCAGTGTTAACACGGGGCTTCCCTCCAGACTATTTTGTGCATAAAGATTACTATTAGTGTGTGACTGTATGTGAGCTGTGTCCTGTGATGGACTGGCATCCTCATGCACCATGCATTGTGGGAAAGGCTCCAGACTCACGAGGATCATCTGCTGGATAAGTGGAAAATGGATGGATGAAATGTACCATGTCCCTGTGATGTAATGGTGAAGATAATTCTGTAAAGCCAGACAGAAAAAAAAATGTTTGCTTTGCCCAATATTAACTCCGGAAGGCTCATCCTCTGTGAAGTTCCAGGGCTGGCTTCTATTCCTGAATTTCAATTTGATGATGGTCTGCACTGCAGGAGGGGAATCCCAGCTGAATCTTTTCCTCTGCTTTCTTGTGGATTTCCATTCCAGCCTCATACTGTATTCCTGTTTGAAAAAGCACTGAGGGATGCTTTTCTCTCCGCTGTTTTAGTCCTTCTCCCCACACACCTCTCTCAGAGTGCACATATTCATCAGCCTGCCCCTTTCTGCAGCTGCCAGTAGGTGTCATTGCAGAGCAGCCGGGGGAGAGAGAAGCCCAACTTCGTAGCTCACTCAAGTGGCGCAGGGCCAATTCACATTCTCTGAGAAGGTGGCTCGAACCTGGATCCCTGCTTCATAGCCGCAGGGGAGGCCCCTTAAAATCCATTTTGGATGAACACTCACTTCCCTACCGATTTCCCAGGTTCTTAGTCTGATGTGATCCTGTGCCCAAGTACCGCAGCATTGCAGCTCAAGTGGAGCCCCCGCTAAATCCTACCTCACCGCCTGCGAGGTGGATCTCTGTAACCGATACCAGTGGGCGACCAGTTCAAAGCCGCGGCCTCGTATTTCAGAATTTTTATGGCTGCCTTTCCTGCTTCCACGGTGAATAACGGCCCCTCTGTGAATGCCGGCGGCCTGGACTCCCGGCCTTCTTTACGATTCCCACTGTTCCGTGGGATGTGATTTACTGAAGACAGCGTGAGTGTCGGGTAAACATGTACATGGGATCCAGTGGATTTACAGCAAGGTGAGAGCCACTCTGGCTGGCCGGTAACCTATGAGGCCTTGCGATAGGTGGTTTACACCCCTGTCAAGTGAAAGCAGTGTCCTCCTAGTCACAGTGGCCTTCGCCAAGTCAAAATGGCCTTGTTTGAGTCAAAACAAACATCTCTGAGTCAAGGCCAGATTCGCCAAGTCAAAATGGCCTTGTTTGAGTCAAAACAAACATCTCTGAGTCAAGGCCACATTCGCCAAGTCAAAATGGCCTTGTTTGAGTCAAAACAAACATCTCTGAGTCAAGGTCACATTCGCCAAGTCAAAATGGCCTTGTTTGAGTCAAAACAACCATCTCTGAGTCAAGGCCACATTCGCCAAGTCAAAATGGCCTTGTTTGAGTCAAAACAAACATCTCTGAGTCAAGGC
>JAODKC010000001.1:28748436-28767058 GCA_026777985.1 Mormyrops attenuatus
TTTTAAAAAACAGGTCATCTACAGGAAGCCATTGTGATTCTTGGTATGGTATGAACTGGACTAGACTGAACAGGGCACTCAGAATGGTCCATTCTGAATAAAAGAGTGGTGCTTGTGAGCATTAGGTGGGTGAATCAGTAGAAATACCTTCTGAAGAGAAGTGTCACCTTCTATAGACCAGAGAAATTCCCAAACTGTCCACCAGAGGGCTGTAGTTGGCACACTTTGATTTCTCTAGACGATACACAGATTTTTCCAGTGTTCATTGACTTTACCTGTATCTGGTTGTGTTCCCTCTGAAAGCTCCCCTTGCTCTACACTTGGAGCTTGGCTTGATACAAGGCTGGACTTCATATCCTCTGATTATATGATTGTGTTCTTTGATGAGTGCTTTGTATGAACATTTTTCCTAGTAAAAGTCTCAGTTTGAATTCACTTTGTCACTTTGTCACTTTGTCACAGTGTGCTAAAACAAGGAAAGTACTCTAGCTAGCATAGCAACCGTTCATAGTGATTCCTGGGTCCCGGTCACACCTACTCAGCTCTTTCTGGGAATGATCTCCCAAGCTGCCTTCTGGTAGTACGTCATTCAAGGCATCATCAGATCTTTTCCTTCTTATATATTTCAATAAGCCAACTGCTTAAGTATGTTGCAACTAACGGGCAGATACTTAATGGGGAGGCATTAGGACTGGAATAAAAAGCAACATTTCATGTGAGAAATTAAAAGCCAATTCTCCCTTCCCTGTGCATTTCTTTGATTACAAGAGACATCGGAGATCTCTTAGGCTAGGCTTTTGAATTCAGATGGCTTGAGTGTTGCCTTATTGGACCTTATTAAAAATTGGTACCTTTTGGGGGGAAAGTAAGCAAATAAATTTCAAAGAACATCTGAACAGACAAGCCAAACGAGCTACAAAAAATCGTGCGTGGGACAGATAATTATTGTTCCATTTACATGCTGATTATTGTGTCAAATTTAAAATGAGAGAGAACCATGACAATATGTTAGAACATGTAGGGATAACAAGGTATGAGCGGCCCATTCCCACCATGACGACACTTTGCAATGATACTCGACTCATGTTACAGACGAGATACTGTGCCAGATGAGTCAGAGACAGCCCTCCACCCGCAGTCCTGGAGGAGTAATTACACCCACATCAGGTCCAACTGGGGCGACACGAGATGTACTAAAGCTGAATGCAACATTTACCTCAACATATAGGCTGGATATTTTAAACTTTCCCCTGAACCCTGTGTGGTGCTTTTTGGTGGTTATTTTGAAAGTATCCTGTGAACTAGTATTTTTCTATCTTTATTACTGGCAGGGAATTACAGGTCTTTCCACAGGCCAAGCTCTGAGTAAGTTAGTAAAATTTAAGTTCCATGTTATTGAATCATCTGGAAAATAAATAGGAGTGACTTATAAAAACTTAGTTTTCTAGTCATTTTAAATCCAGGTAGCTTAAATATAATTAATCAAATCACCTGCCTTTGAGGGAAAATCGCTGAGCCAGCTGGTTATGACAGAGTGCAGCACAACTAAGGCAGTGTGCTGCGTCGCTCTCGCCCGCCTTGCCACCACACATTACCATGCTTTTGGCCCCTGCACTTGCCGCAGACCAAGAAAGGCATTTTTGTTGTGAAATATATTCTCTTAGTTACAGGAAGCTGTGGAACGTTCTACTCGGCTCCGTTCTGGAGCCGTCGAGAAGCACTTTCTGAGACGTCACTTTCGAGACCCGTACGCCATGGTTATGGCCTGTCACCTGGCTCCGGAACTCTCAGGGAGACAGTTTGTCTGTTGACCTGCATGAGAGTTTTCTTCAGCTGTGGTTTCCAATCATTTTGCTCACCATCCCACATTTACATCAGGAAATTCCTACAACCCCCAAAGTATAAAGTTATAAAAATTAACAGGGAGTATTTTATACTTGTTGCTACTACTGCAGTCTCGTATAACAAATGACAATGAGATTAACTGACCCTATCTTATGGTATGAACAGGTAATTGCCTGTGATTCGTTTTATATTCAATACCATATCAAGAGGCTTGTTAGTTTCTCATTGTTTTGCTTATTATAGTTATGATACCATGTTCAAGGCAGACTTCTTTGTAATTTCATGAACTGTCTTTTGAATTTTCCCCTTGGCTGACCTCAGATCCACCTAACATGAAGGAACTACCCTAAGACGTGAAACATAAACCTTTCCAGCAGGAGGAACAATAATTTCATGCAAGATAGATGTTTTGTGTGCTATTTAACACAATCTGTTATGAGTTAGATTCAGTGAGATCCAGGCTTTTATTTTGCAAATGATTTATTGAATGGGAATTTTAAATAGCACAGCCGAAAAGGACATTCTCTCACCACTCAGTTCTGAAATCAGTTGAAGCTTGATGTTGTTGGCCCTGTTATTATTTTTTTCTTCACTTAAATGGACTGGCTTCGGTTAATATCCGGTTGTTTCAATTTTTACAGTATGAACCGCATGTCTTTTTGTGGGTAAATAGCGAGTGACTTGTTCTTGAGCTGTCCGTCTGAGGCCTCGCCACCCCAGTGGTTTATGTGAAAAGCTGCAATGGTCAGGAGCCCGAAGCCCTAAGAAGAGCAACATAGCTCCCCCAGACAGGGTCTCTGCTGTTACACAAGCCATCTCTCTTCAGTCCATCAGGGTGGGGGGGGATGTCTGATTCAGCCTCCATGTGGAGAGCGATAGAGCGCTCTCATGGTCTACAGTCTCTTTGCCGAAGCAATGATTCACAAAGCTTGCGGTTCCGAACGGAAGCGGCACCTTGCCGAAATGGGAGCTGTCACCCCGCCGGGCTCTCGATCCCATTCCGTGGCCCCTGCCTCATTTTCCAAGAACAGGATTAAATAGGTGTTTCGTGACATGGCTGACACCACAAGAATCCGGCGACGTGATTCCGTAAATAAGGAATCTGTTCTTCGTGATGCAATTCTGTGGGTGGCTCATTCGCCGGACCCAAATCATTTGTCATGCTGAAAATGGGGACATCAGCCTCAAGTGACTGAATGTTCCTACGAATGCTGACATGTTAACTCTTTCCACAAACCCAGTATCCATGACTTTCTGTTCCTTACATTTGTTTTGTAGTCTGTAGCAACAAGACTTACCCACAAAGGTCTGCGACTTCTGTCAAACTAAAGGGAGGAAGCTCCGTCCTCTGGCATGTATGACTGTTGACTTGCTCCCTTGTCGGCTCCTTAAGAAGTCAGTAGTTGCAGTTGGCTGTTCCCTCGTGGTGCTTATGCTCGGTGCTGTCTGTAGAGGTGACAGCTAGAGAGGTAGACAGTTCCACTGACGTGATCTTCCCGTTGCTAGCGACCATACTGTGTTTATACTTTCTGGAGTACATATTCTGTGCTGCTGCTGTTTTCTTGGACATCCCTCCCTCGAATCGTTGTATATTGTGTTGTCTGTCTGGACTTCCCAGACACCGATGCACAGGCCCATAGTACAAAACACAAAAAACTGACAGCACCCTCTCCTCAGTTCAATCCTCTGTTCCCTTATTCATTGTTTTACAGAAGAACATGTGACCCCCCCCCCCCCAAACCTTGTTTCGCCCATTGTCATCATTCCCCTATCTGTGGAAAATCTGTGCTTTTACTCATCAGATGCTATTATCCAAAACAATGCACGTTTGAGCCAGACAGTCCCTGGAGAAATTAAGGTTATGGGCCTTGATCTAACACCCATGAGATTTGAACCAACAGCCATAGCCTGCAGCCATAACCCTAACTGATTGGCTGATGTTTGTATCATGCCAGGAACGTGAACGTCTTTGTACATACCTCAGTTTGGGCATGCACGACAAAATGGTGTAAAAAAGGGAATGTTAATCTGAGTTTAACGTGTAATAGTGTAACACCGCGGTGAAAATCATTCATAGAAAATACATTGTCAAGCCCAGCCCCGATCGCCCTCATGTGGACCACGCCTCCTTATTAACCCCGTGTGGAATCCTCCCGTTTACCAGCTGTTGTCTGTTTCCTGCTCGTCACCTCCTGTATTTAGTCCACGTTCTGTCTAGTCTTCCCAGATCCGTCATTGTAGTGTCATGGTGTTACGTCCTTGTTCTCTCCATGTCTGCTTAAGTCACCCGTAATAAACCCCGTATTCCCCGTATCCTGGGTTCGCTCGCTTCCTTCCCGGCTCGCCTCCGCCCCGATTGTGACATACATCTGTTCATGGTTCTGTCATCCACGTTCATTTGTATTGATTGTCTTGGTCAAGAGCAAAGTAAATTTGAAGCAAGACAGCCCTCTGTTTGTTTGACATGTTTAGTGGCTGGGTTTAACTGGCCTGACTGGTTTACTGGTTTGAACTCTTTAGGTTTGAACTCTTTACCTGTGTAACACAGGGCTGCTGTAGTTACTCTCCGGCCATGATCTCCTTGTCAGTTGCGCTTCAAGGTCCATGAAAGCCACTGGAACCCAGTCACAGGAAACACACAGAAGCGGTGTGAGACCAGATCCAGATCCAGATGCGAACCAGGGCCGAAGGAAGCAGAGGTTACAGTGCAGCAGGGATAACTAGGCTGGCAGATGAATAATTATTTACTGATTTAATTTTAAAAAAGTTCCAAAATTCACATATCCATCCATCCATCCATCTTTCAACCACTGATTGTTTAGTAAATGTATCAATGTAACACCAAGGGGCTCTGGAAGACAGGGACATATTACATCACAGATATAAGTATATTGAAGGACTGACAGTAAAGATCTCTTAAATCTTGGATCTGAAGTTTATTTTTTACAGAGTAATTATTGTTTCTGTTTTATAATTTGAAACATTGATGAGCCTTGTATAATTAAAACTCAGTGAATGTAATAGAATAAAAGCAGCATATGGGCACAATGGCACAATTCCATGCTTAGGAAAGTGTGATAATTTATTCCATACACGCTTAGTTGATTGACTTTGGTGATGTTGGCTGGTGTGCGTAAGCATCCCTCTGCTCCATATATCTCCCATCCATTCAGCATTGAGGCAGTACGAGGCCCCTGATGAGTCCATAACCGTCTCCATCACATCAGAACCGGCTGCTAGCCCGGATGACCCTCCCGCAGCGGAGCTGCCCTTTTCACATGAGGTGTTGGAGCCTGCTGCTGGCGACACGCGGGTCTGCAAGTGAGAAAACATTTTCGGTCCATCGGCCGTCCTGTCGGAACGTCTCCAACACGTCTCTGATTTTCTTCAGTGCTGCTGATGTCCTTCAGAGGAATGCCAAGAGGCAGGGCGCAGTGCTCCAGCTTAACCTTTCTCAGCGATTTACAAGCAACACAGTCTATATATCATCCTTCGTTTCTGGCACTAGTGAAATGCCCTTCTCGTTTTTTCGTAATCTTTTTTCATCTCGTTTTACTGACACCGACCGTCAGCCTCGGATATACCTCCCATCCCTCATACTCGCAACTTACTGGCCGAAAACTCAGAGCGGTGTATTTTGGTTTTGTGAACGAGCACCATTAATTTCTCAGCTTACGTTAAGCTGTTAAATATTATAGTCGTATTAAGTTCTCACCTGATAATGCTCTCTGTGACAAGACCATTTGGAAAACCCATCCTGGCTTAAAAGCAGAAGACGGTGTGACGAGGTGCCTTTCCCTGATACTCAGAAGGTAGCTTGCGTCTGCAGGGTTTAATGGCCTTGTGCAGAACTTTGTCTTCAGCTGGTTTTTGTATGTAGTATTTCCATATACATTCCAAACACTTACCACTTTAACTTCCAGGTCAAGCCAGCCCTTCACATCCAGTCACTTTAATGCATCATCAGACTGTGGACCCTATCAATTTTAAGCACTTTAGGGTATTTATATATGTAGCCAATTATATTTAATGGCCTCAATTTTCTCAGTCCTAAACTTGGCAACGAGGCCCATAGGGAAGTACGACGGTCTCCGAATTTTGGTCCAAATTCTAAAATTACAAGGACGTTTAACTGGATTCCAAACAATGTTTTAATTCCTACCTTAGAATGCAAAATGAACACTGCCTTCTTCTGTATAAAATTGATTTCTGAACCCGTAACCTATTTTCAGACTGAATTGAGCTTTAACAATTTTCTCACACATATTGAATCAGTCAGGTTGAATCCTGCAATCCCTCCGAGAAGCCGAGATATGAATTACGGTTTCACCTCTTGCTGCATATGGCATTATATTTCTTTCTAAGCCTTTCATTTCCAAGTATTGATGTTTTATTGCTAGACCAGCTACACTGATAAATCTCTGATACCTGATCACCTACCATTCAGTGTATTGACGTACAGCAATGTTGTGCAATTCTGTTTCTCTTAAGTACACTTATCAGACAGATTCAAGCACAGTCATGCCTGCTTGCTGATTGGGCAGCTTTCCACAAGGTACTAAAGGAAAGTTGCGGGGCTCATGTTCATAAGCAGGAATGTATTCCGGTGCAATGCGGGCTTTCAAGCTGAGAGCCCTTACAGCTGCTCCTGGCAGCATTGACAGTATGTATAATCACAAGGGGCCGGTTATTCATCCTACTGGATGGCAGTTTGTGGAAGTTCCAATCTTTTCCCTTCAGCTTTACTTTTAACTTCTTTAAAAAAATTATAATAAAATAACAGTAATTTTATTGATTTGCATTGATACACATTGTCTCCTATAAAAATATGAATGTTTAAATTGGTAATGTGCCTGCCTTTTGTAGCAGTCATTCTAAACCTCTATATGTAACGGCCGGTCTGAATTATTCCACATGAGGAAATGGGGGTAGGGTGGGGGGGGGGCAACAAAGGCTGCACTTTGTTTTTACCCACAGACCTGTGACATGGGGATTTCTGTTAGCGTGCAACCCTAAAGCTGCCACAGGGCACATGCAGAGCAATAATTGTAAAGTAGCATAGCTACTGCATTTTATGGTTTAAAACAGAGCTGCCCAAAACAGAACATGGTTTTAATTATTTTTTGGGGACACACACTATACGGACAAAAGTATTGGGACACCTGGCCATTACACCTACAAGAACTTTTATGGCATCCCATTCTAAATCCATATGGAGTTGGTCCACCCTTTGCAGCTATAACAGCTGCCACTCTTCTGGGAAGGCTTTCTAAAGGTTTTGGAGTGTGTCTGTGGAAATTTTTGCCCATTCATCCAGAAGAGCATTTGTGACTGGTACTCAAGTTGGATGTGAAGGCCTGTCTCACAATCTTTGTTCTAGTTCATCACAAAGGTGTTCGATGGGGTTGAGGTCAGAGTTCTGTGTGGGCCAATCAAGTTCTTCTACAATCTACATCAAACTTATTCAAACTTATTATGTCTTTATGGACATTGCTTTGTACACTGGGGCACAGTTATAAAGGAACAGAAAAGGGCCTTCCCCAAACTGTTCCCACAAAGTTGGAACCATAGAATTGTCCAAAATGTCTGGGTTTGCTGAATCATTCAGTGGTCCCTTCACTGGAATAAAGGAGCCTAGCTCAACCCCTGAAAACCCCCATATCATTATCCCTCCTCCACCAAACTTTACAGTTGGCACAATGCAGTCAGGCATGCAACGTTCTCGTGACATCCACCAAATCCAGACTCATCCATCAGACTGCCAGACAGAGAAGCACTATTCATCACTACATGGAACACATTTCCGCTGCTCCAGAGTCCAGTGGTTCCATCTGACGCTTAGTGATGGGAGGCTTGCATGCAGCTGCTCGGCCATGGAAGCCCATTCCATGAAGCTCTCAGCACACAGTTTTTGTGTTGGGGTTCAAACCAGAGGAAGTTTGGAACTATTGCCACTTCGTGGCTGAGCTTCTGTTGTTCCTAAATGCTTCCACTTTGCAATAACACCACTTACAGTCGACTGTGGAATATCTTGCAGGGAAGACATTTCACAAACTGACTTATTACAAACCTGGCGTCCTATGACAGTACCAGGCTTGAATTCACTGAGCTCTTCAGAATGACCCATTCTTTCACTAGTGCTTGTAAACCTGACTGCATGGCTAGGTGCTTGATTTTATGCACCTGTGGCAGTGGGTCTGAATGAAACAGCTGAATTCATGATTGAGAGGCGTGTCCCAATACTTCTGTCCATACAGTGTAGCTCCTGGTTGTTGACTGCCCTTTAGGAGCACTGCTAACTGTTAGGTAGGACCCTCCTTTTGTGTGCTTTGTGCATTGTTTTGTATAATGCATGATATCTGTAAAGGTGATATATGTACTTTTATGTCTTTCATAATATCAGGCCTGCTTTGTACTTTTATATTAAAATTGTTATACTACAGGAATCAGGGTATAGTAATAAATTACTATGAATCGCAAAGGACCTGCCATCTCATTCTATAGATCCATCCATCCATCTTCTGACCGCTTCTTCTCTTTAGGGTCGCAGTTGGGTTAGACCCTGTCATCGTATTCTGCGGTTCGTGTATGTTCCTTTAGGCAACATTGCCATCTAGTGAACAAAAAATGATTTGCACTCATGTCTTTCTATCAACTAGTGATAAGTGGTTGGTTATGTGTGTAAAAGTGCCATCTAGAGGCAGTGCAATAATGAAGTCCAGGGAGATCTTTAGTGTGTGGTTATTGAATTCTCACACTGTGTTTAATTAATGTAAAGCAGTATGGTGGCTTGGTGGCTAGCAATACTTTTTAGCTTTTTGGGACATTTTTCAGGTCCCCACAATATATACCTCAATTTTATGAAATAGATGTGTGTGTGTGTGTGTGTGTGTGTGCGTGCATGCGTGCGTATGTGTGTGTGTGTCTGCCTAAGACTTTTGTACTGTACTGTACGTAGATATTATTTAGTATAACAGGTAAAAAAGCAGCTAAAGACACGAATATACAATCTTTAGATTGTTGTATGCTCGGCCTGCATTGAAACACTTCCCATTACAACACAGACAGTAAACTTAATCAGAATTTATTTTTATATATGCATATGTTTTAACACTAGGAAATCTACCTATCCATTCATCCATTCATCATTTAATCATCCATCAGTCTTCCAGTTCCTTATCTTGGTCAGGCATCCTAGCAAATACTGTTGAATACTGTTAAACTGAACTCTTCTCTTTTTAACAGTTAAACAAGAGCGATAATTGAGATGGTTCAGCATTGTCAAATGGGAGTGTGAGAAAATAAAGTCTGAAGTGAGAATATAAGGTGGGATCCCTACACTTGCCTTTGATTTCCTGTCCAGCACCTACTCCCTGTTACCATTACTCTCCACATTTGCTGAACTTAATCTTGACCTCAATCTTCCCTCCATGTACTATGTTTGCTGTCTGGCCTGGTGCCAGTTTGTATGTACTTTGGTGTTATGTATTAAACACTTTTACAGTCTAAAACTACTCTACTGAGGTAATTTCTGTTGGAACATACAGCTGATTGTCAATAACTTGCATTCTACTGAGCTGGGGAGGTTATTGTCAGTTTCTTATATATGTTATCCATCTTCCAGTGAAGTGAAAGTGATTAGTTGTCATTGTTGACACACAACAACAAAATATGTCCACTGCCTTTAACCTACATGTGACACTGCAGCATAGCAGTGCCCAGGGGCACTACGCTGCTCAGGGTATCTTGGGGGTACTTCACTGGTCGGAGATTCAAACCAGTAATCTTTCGATTACAAGTGCACTTCCCTAACTATTAGGGTACCACTTATCCTGGTCAGGGTTGTGAGACAGTATTTCATATTGCAGGGAAATGATTATGTACAGGTCCCAGGTCCTTTCTGTGTAGAGTTCCCACGCTCTTTGTGTGGGATTTTGCCGGGGGCTGTGGTTTTCTACCATGGTCCTCCATGACCCCAGTTGGGATTAAGTGGTAACATGGATGGTACCTGCTGATATCAGCCTTAAAATGTCAAACATTAACCACAGATGTTTACTGTGAATATCAGATGAAATGTATGAATGTGAGAAAAGCACAAAATGAATAAGCAGAGGTAAACAGTTCAGGTCCAGAAAGTAAAAATCCAGACCAAGATTTTGTTCAACCAGTTGAGTACTCTGTGACTGCCACTCTTTATACTCAACTGGTTGGTTGAAACAAAGTCTTGGTCTACATTTTTACTTACTGAACCTGAACTATCCACCTCCGTGAATAAGTCATTTAAAAACTCATAAAAGAGGACAAAGTTCCACTGTAAGATGAAGTATGGAGTTCGGACTGGACTTTGGACCTGGGTTGGGTCACCTTCCAGACAGCTCTCTTCAGTACATATACGCTTACCCAGGTCTGTTCAAATCTCATTTATTTATTGTATTTTAATGCTCCAGTGTATTCTTATCTCTGTTTCTCTGTTTAACAAACATTTTACTCTAGCTGGTATTGTAGGAGGTCACTTTTGACCTGCTACCTTTATCATTTCCATGCATTTATCTAATATATCACCGTAAAGTGGACTGTATGTCCTATCGGCATATGGCACATGGCCTGGTTTACGCTTAGAAAAATGATCTACACAAGGCAGTGTAATAGGCATCACAAACAGTGCCTGGGTCAGCTTTGATTTACTTCCAATAAGAAAGCTGAAGTTAGAGGCTACTGTCCTGACACCATTGCCACCTGTCGAGTGACACTGAACCTTATATGCTTTGAGTTTCTGAAAGGACATACAAGTATGTAAATAGAGAACACTGTCTGTAAAACTCCCAGCTGCAATTAAAGGTGAGGAGAGGGTGTTTTCAAAAGGTAACTGGCTGGGAGGCAAGGAGTTTGCCGAATTGAATGGGGGCTGCATACTCTTCCTTTTTATTTCCTCTCCTTTTCAGGGAGTGCTTTTGTGTTTCAATCAAAAACGGTAAAAAGGTTTTACATTTTAAGGCTTTGGCTTTGCTTCCAGTTGAAGAACATTAACAGAGATTTGGATTCAATGGCAGGAGAATTTCAAATATCTTTTTTGTTCGCCATAAATAGAAATTTAAAAATTTGTGATTATAATTTGTGTTGCAAGATATATCATCCCAGCATCGTCATCTGTCAGGGTCAGCACTTATTGTCCCAGTCTTTCCTGTCTTCCCCCGTTGTCCAAGTCTTTAGTGTTTGCCCTACTCCCTGTCAGCTGCATGGCTCAATGTGTTGAGCATATGGCTGCCTGTGAACCCCTCTGTTTTATGTTTGAATCCTGCCTCCTCTGTCTTTGTATTTTGTTTCATTTGTATCAGTTTAGTCCTGTGATTTGTATTTAGTTTTGGTTTCTTGCTTTGTGCCTTAGTTGTGTTTTATCAGTCTTTGTTATTCCCCGTGTTAGATTCTGTTTTCCTTATTTCTTTATCAGTTCCTAGTTTCCCTGTTTAGTTTCTGAGTAATTATTGGTTCCACCTGTTGCCTGTTCTTGTGCCTGTCCTTGTGTGTTTGCCTGATTGCTCATTGCCCTGCACCTTCCCAGATTGGTTAATTGTCTGTCTCACGCCTGCTTGTCGTTACCCAGTTCAGTTTTTGTATTTAAGTTCCTGCCTGAGTTTAGTTCCCCAGTGGTTCATTGTGTGTATGAAGTTTGGATGTTCTTTTATTTGTAACCTGCCCACCCACCCTTTGTTGCCATGACCCTTTTTGTAAATTAGTCTTTGCTTATCCCTTTTAGTTCTGACCCCTTGAGGTCTGTTTTTGTTTGTAGTGTTTTCAGTTTTGTTTCAATAAACCTTTGTTGTCTTGTGAAGCCGCCAGTGGGTCGTCCACCTATCTGCCTGCATCATGCCTCACCATCGCCCCAAATCTACCCTGATCCCTCACACTCATCATTATGTGCACATGCACAACAATTACATCGCAGCTGTCAGCACTGCTTTATGTTGGCACGACTTGCAGCAACACCGCCAACTTATTTGACACTCTCTATTGATGGGTAACTTCTATTTAGCTATAGTTTATTTTGGGTAATTTCATCTCCTTTTCTGTTTTTTAAATATTGCATTATTACTCACAGAAATTTCACTTATTGCGATGTTATATTGTGCTGCATTAATTATAATACAAGATGTTATCCTTTTTACCATCAGTATAAAGGCTTTTCTTTCTCTGACAGTCAGTTTGTCAGTTGGCAAGTTAGAAGGTGTGTTTATTAGTGACATTGTTAAAGGTCAGCAATGGTACCCTGTAGGCCTCGCTGGACCTGACTCCCGGTGAGGCCCTCTGATCATGGCAGCATCTTCGATGGGCCCTTGGAATGCGAACCTGCTGGTTGCCGTGGTACTGCTGTGTGCCTACACGTCTGCTTCAGGACAAAGAAAATGCCTCCCGGTACCGCACACCAACATGACCATAGATGTGAGATCATCTATGACAAAAGCCCAAACTTTTCTGAGGTCGCAGCGAAGTTTAAATCCAGATTACTGCATCCGGGAATGTTGCTTCGGAAACACAGTCCAAGGTAACCCAAGATTGTGGTGGAACTGAAGCAACTTCTGCTGTTCTGTTAAGAAGCATCTCAAAAGCTCTCCAAAGACAACACACGGCCTCTGACTCATACTTTCCTGCAGGTGTGAAGTGCAACTGGGTTGTGTACAATCCTCCTGTAGCAGAAGAAGAAAACTGCTGGTTATTTCACTGTGAGAAAAAGACTGATTGTCCATTGATAAGAAGGCCAGGGACAACAACCTATTTGCTAAACGGTAAGGGGGTTCTTCACCAGGAAAAGCAAATTTGTAGTATAGAACTGATAATAAATGTTATAATAAATGATGAATAAATTATTTGTGTTATATACCATTTAACTAAATCAGAACATCTACCAGCATGCTTTGTTTATATAAGGAATTATTTGATAAAATCTATTTCTTTGGGTATTCATCTGCAATACATCTAATTTAGTTCAAACTAGATGCTTTTGTTTGTTTTGTTTGTTTAGATGCTTTCATCAACATGGACTATGAATTTGACCAATGAATCAATTAATCCTCATTTACTGCTGAAAATGCAGAATGTGAAAATAATTGTGACATCCAAGTGTCCAGCATAAATGTATTTAATTTGTAAAAAGGACACAAAATAAGCCTACATGAAGCTTTCTTACTAATAATTGGTTTTAAATGCAGAATCACACAAAATAAATAGCGTATGTGTTATAGTAATGCTAGTTGTTAAGAAATGTATGTTAATAGTAATGTTATTATCTCCTTCTGATCACTCATTTTACTCTGTTTTACAGATTTTTTTACAATACCCCCAACGACCATCACCACCACCAGGAGGATCCCTACTAGCACCACAATGACATCGACCACCACCGACAGAAAAACATCCACTAGACCCACAACACCAACCACTACAACCACAAAGCCTACTACAACTAGTAGAAAACCGAATACTATAAACACAACGCCAACTACTACAAAATCAACCACTACTACCAAAGTTACTAGAAAACCGATAACGACAACCACAACACCTACCACAACTCCAAAAAAAACAAACACTACAATCACAACACCAACTACTACAACTAAAACACCAACCACTACTACCATGCCAACTAGAAAACCAGCAGTTACAACCAGTACTACCGCAACTACTAGAAAACCAACCGCTAAAGTCACAACACCGACTACTACTACCACTACTACTAGAAAAACCGTGACTACAACCACTACTACCACTACTACTACCACTACTACTAGAAAAACCGTGACTACAACCACAACACCAACCACTACTACCACTACTACTAGAAAACCAACCACTAAAATCACAGCACAAACTACTACAACCACAAATACAAAGCCAAATACTTCAACTAAAACAACAGCTACTTCTGGCAAACCGAAGACCACAACCAGAAAAAATACCATTACTACAAAACAGACCACTACAAGAAAGAAAATAACCACTATATTCACAAAGTCAACTACCACCAGAAAAACAACCAGTGCTACTTCTCCAAATAGCAGTGTTCAGCCTGGTGTCCGTGCCCACTCTGGGACACCACCACCTACACTGGATGTGATCATGAAAGCCAGTGGCCTGCGGGGGGCGCTGGTTGCAAGTTTGATAGCTGGGGTGATGGCACTGACCGTCGTGGTCTCTTGGCTGGTTAAAAAAGCTAAAGAATCATATGCCTCAAAAGGGTATGCAAAACTTCCCTTTGATGAGCTGTTTTATGAGCTATAACCATGTGTTCACAAACTTATGAAGACTGCAAAAATCAAGTGTTTTAGCATCCTTAAGAATCTGAAAAACGTTTTCTTAAAGAAGTTGCTTTTTATTAGTACAGAAGTCATTTTTCACTGATATTTTTTTTATCTTTGGTGTGGCGGCATCTATTTGTTTCCAAACCACCTCTTACTTCGGTCTCATTCTCGTAATTGAAGATCTCTCCCAGTCTAATGCACTGCCGCTGGTGACACGTTAAATTTGATTTGACGAGCACTTTCCGTTTAGAATTGCGTGTGAGCCTTTATTTGTGTAGGAGTAGGGTAATCATTTGACAATAATAAAAAAAAATACTTATTAAAAACATGTAAAGCCTTTCTCGACAAGTGTAGTACTTTTATTCACCGCTTGATGGCATCATTTACTGCACTGCTGTGTCTAGAGATGGAATTGTTAACCAAAGCACTCTGCTGTGTTAAAATCAATACGGAAAGGAAAAAGTAACTGTGGTGGATAAGAACGATGTTTTTGTCACCTTTATTAATATTACTGGATACTTTGCGATCATAGTTTATCCGTTTTTAAACTGATAAAATTATTTTTAATATTCTTTCCAATGGGAATAAAGAGAATAGCATTGTGTGTTGATGAAAAATATTGCCAACACTGACCCCTGTTCCCAGCCCTACTAGACGTCCTCAGACTTAGCCAGCTATCCTGAGAGGGGACCCATGCAACCAAACCCACAATGGCTATAGATAATTTAAATCCAGACTATATTTTCCCCTCATTTATTTCCATAATATGTGGATTTTACCTGCCTATATTATACTATGCAGTGTACAGACACAACAGGCTGTTTTTCAGGTACACAGATAAATTCAAGTGTGCACAAGTAACATGATTATTATATAAAGCCAAAACTATTCTATATTGTACTCAGCTGAATAGAGATAGAATGGAATAGTGATGTTTTATTAATCCCCTTGGGGAAATTCTCTTTTTGACTCCCCCCCCGTCTTGCTCTCAGTGAGACACAGACACATTCACAGATGAGAGCAAGCTTGGGGGTCTCAGGGCAGGGTCAACCAGCATGCAGCATCCTTGGGGCTGGGGGTTAAGGGCTTCGCTCAAGGTCCCTACGCACATGTGTCTGTTTTGCTGAAGCCAGGGCTCGATCCAGTGACTTTCAGATCACAGGCACAACGGCCTCATCTCCTGAACCACACACCGCCACCCAAAGCTGAACTCTTCCTATACCCAGCAAAATGCTACACACTACACCTCCTTTTGATGTTCAACAGGTGGCTTGCTGCACGGTAATTCTAGACAATGGGCTCAGGGTTTGCCTTTGAGCTGGGGGTGTGTAGTTTGGACACAGCCCTCTCCTCCCTAATTCCTTGTATTTCAAGACTGGCCTCTTTCATTGGGTTCCAGTATCTTTGCTTCCTAATCTCAGGTGTCTGTTTCCATGATAACTGAGATAAGCAGTCAGCCATTTGAACTTATAATTTCGTATAGCCATGGTACTAAATGGAGATTCAGGATTAACTTACACAAACCAGGCAAGACTTCAGCACTGATAAAAACTAACACATGGAACAAGACAAAAACAGAAATACAGATGCTGAACCATACACCTCTCTGCTGTCATCAATGTAGCTCTTTTTCATTTTGTTAATTGTTTATACAACCAAATACCTAAACGTGTTTTGGTAAAATTCCCACTGAGCTTTAACTATAAGCTTTTTTTTTGGAGGCCAATCCTTAACCCGTTGCTTACCAAGTTATAATTATTATAATTATACAAGTATTGGCTATTTTATTATATTCTGCGCTTTATCTGTATTGAGGTGACTTATTAGCTAGACCACAGTTTGGTAAGATAGCATAAAGATTGCCTCCATTTCAAGATGCTCTTGAAATGTTGCTTGATGTACTTTCAAAAAGTTTAGGAATCTGTCCTAGTGCATTTAAACATACATGCAATTAAAGAGAAGACGATTTTTAAGCGGGACAAAAATATTTATTAACAATAAAGTGAAAGGCTGTTGTGAATTCGGCAGATGCAGACGCCCTGCATCTGGGGGAGTTCCTAGCTATTGAAAAGATCAGGGTTAGCCCCTGTTGTCAGGTTTACCTGGGGCTTACCTAACGACGCCCATGGTTAGACACAGAAAATGTGCTTTTCGAGATAAGTTTATTTATTTAAAGAGCACAAAGTCCACAAATAGATATAGCCTAATCCCTATGAAAAAATATGGAATTCTATATAGTCCAATGCTATTGTTTTTGCATATAAATCCTGTATTTTTTGTTCAGTCATTATCAAATTATGTGTAAAGAATGTAAACAGCACACAAAGATTTTTCTTCTTCGCCAGAAATGCACAGACCCCGCAGTCTAGCGAGGGTCACAGGGGTGTGTGTTATTCCAAGCTGGAGCGCCAATCATGCCGTGAGAAACTAGTCCCTCTGGAATGCGTTACTGCGCTTCCAAACAATTGTTACGGAAAGCGGCGCATTCCTGCTCCAGATACCGCGGGCGGCTTCGGCTTCTTCGCCCGGTTTTATTTCCAACATTGCGGTTGTTCACCAGGCAAAATCGTCCCGCCGACTGCACGCACAACAAATCCGAAATAACAATAGCCGACTGTCGGTGTTTTTTTTATTAGATAGTAATAAGGGGGAAAGGGGGCAGGGTTGGCATTTTTTCCACCCTTCCTGGCGGAAGGAGACAGTTGGAAAGGCAGCGCGGTCGCTGCACTCTGTCAACGGCGTGAGAGGATCGGGAAGTCCGAATGGAACGACCGGGAAGCGGAGCGGCATTGTGACCGGACCGGAGCCCGAGTCGCAGCGGAGCGAAGCGGATCGGAGCGATGAGATCCCCGCACTGACTAGGAGTCGCGGGGCCAGCGCATAAAAAAGGGAGAAAGATGGGTGCCCTTTTACGGACTCTGCTCTGCTGTAGTTTTTGTTCTCTAATGCGAGGTAAGTTGTTATGCTCCCCCTCCCCCTTTGAAAGTTAGGAAAAGGCTTTTTAAAAATGTTTATAAAAAGAAGTGGCTGTTTTTTTTCTTTTATTTTGCAAAATACTGCACGTGCAAACGAATGAAGGGCCAGTGGGTAAAGGATATATTTAATTACGTTGATTGCATGTATTGTTGCACTCAGAGAGTCCAGGACGGGGAAATGCGGGATTGCGCGTGCTGCTTGTGTGCGTGTCCTCGGCGCTAGTGTGGGAGCTGCGCGAGATCCGCAGCTCTTGCCTTTAGAAGCGTCGTATATCTTTCATTTATTCCCACTGATCTTATAAATGCAGAACATACTTGTTGAGGTCCCATAGTACATGTATAGAGGGAATGGGGAGCGCCATGCCCCCTCTTTCATTATGTCGCAAAGAGAAACGAAGTCCGTGTGTCTGAAAACGGTATTTTAAATGATGTTTTCATTTAATGGGTAGTTACCGTACAAACAAAAGTGACACGGTGATACCGTTTTAAGTTATACATCGGCGTGACTTTCTCAACTTTTTTTTGTTATTAAAATAATTTAAAGTATAGCAGCGTGTTTTTGGACGCGTCTTTGTCAAATCAAAACTTTTGACATTTTGTCAGCTGAAGCTGCCGTGTAGTCCTTGACACCTTTTGTTCGTTCATAATTTGTTCATTTTCATCCGCTTGTTTTTTCGTTATTTGTTTTGCTTGGCAGCCCTGACTTGCTCGCCCTGCACTTTTGACGGGCTCTTTATTTGCACAGCTGCCTGCTCTCCGTCTTCACATTTATAAGTGCCGCTTTCCGTGCAGACCGCAGATCCTCTCTTCTCCTCCTCCTCCTCCTCCTGGGATGCCAGCTCCTAGTCATCTGGTCCCAGTCCCGTAACCGCCCCCACTGACCCAAACCGGTGATTTCATGATTTGCCGTACAGGAGTGTATTGGGCAGTTTTTTTTCCCATGTACGCAGATGAACGGTACTGGATTATAATAATCTAATATCTATTCTGTATATTCTATAATAATCTGAATCTGAATCTATTCTGCCTATTTGTTACTTGAGTATATTAAAACGTCAAGTTTTGAGTACAAATTAACATTTATCACTTGGTTAATAACTGTGCACTTTCCTGTCTAGGATTCCTTTTCTCAGAGGTTTACCCGAATTTCATACTTTAAGTTGTTCTTGTCTCTTCTTGCTTATACAGTACTTACATATAAAACGTTAATTATTGCAGGATGTTGAGCTGCACTTTGTTCTGAGGAGTAGCTTTTTCTTTGAAAGTAGATGCATGAAATTGAAGTTTAATACGATGTTTATCTTGTATGTGTGTGGGCATGAGACACACCTGGTACTGAATTACCAGAACAAATTGAACACATCTGGTTACTTGATTGAGGCTGTCCAAATTCAGTTATTGTCCAGCAGTTTCTGGGCACAGTTATAGGTCTTGAGGTAGAAGCGGGGGGGGGGCGCCCCCCCCCCCCGCGCCGGAGCGCGCCGGCCGGGCGGAGCGGGGCGGAGG
>JAODKC010000001.1:28767158-28777540 GCA_026777985.1 Mormyrops attenuatus
CTAATTAGAGGACTGATTGGCTGAAGAGTCCTCACACCTGGGTTTGAACAGCTGAGCTAAAGGTTATCCCAAAAACCCGCATACACACCGGCCCATTGACTGGAATGGAAATGTTACGTAGGCGGAACTGAAAGTAAAGGTTCATATGTATTCCGTTTTTTAGATTTCTCGGAATGTGAGTTTTCCTAAGCTGCCAAACTGAATAAACTTTCAAGAGTATGACTCTATGCACTGCGTCTCTGTTACCTCTACCTACTTTTGTCTCCTTACAGACTCCCCTGTCTGTGTGTGCAAGTGAGTTTATTTTTTATTCTCGCTCATTGTTTTACCGCTGTCCTTTTAAGGATCACGCAATAAGAGTCAGCTAAATAATTTTACTGTCTGCCTCGTGAGCTCTTTGCCACTCAAGCGAATACAATTTTATGTATTTGACTTGAGACATGCTTATAATTTATTATTAAATCTGGCCAACAAATCAATCTTTAATTTTCCACTGAATAAATAAAAAAACAAGGTAACGTTATTTCGCTAATATGCTGCCGATATTAGACAAAACTATATCGGTTATGGATTGAATGCCGTCCCACTTTCTCTGACGTTACGGTTCCAAATTCTGAGAGATGCTTTTCTCTGGTGCCGTGCTGGAGCCACTTTTTCTGGGCCATGGTCAGTTTCTTGAGGTGGAAATCCATAGAACTAGTGCCAGAGTGGGAAAAAGTCCGGTACTGGCTCAGGCACCGCGTTGGTGGAAACAAGGCAGTAGTCTCATCTTTCCAGCTTCCTGCTAGGCACGCGCTCACAGGTTTGTTGTATCAGCAGAGAAACATAACCTACAAAAGACAAACCTTCCTCTGTTCACTTCCTGGTAGAGACTCACAGAGACTCCCTTTCTTTAAGTAGGACAAACATCTGCATTTTCTTTTCGATCATGCTTGACTTCTCCTTTGCCCTGTTGTTTGGGTGTCGGTTGTCTGTGCAGATGAGGGCAAGGTCTCTGCAGGAGGTGTCAGTATTTTGTGTCACACCTGCAAGATGCCACCGCAGGCTCTCCGGGGGGAGTTTACGTTGACGGTGGCAGCTTGCCAGCCACTGACCCGATGGAAGGCCCCGCAATCTCTGCAGTGAGAGTTAACGAGCTGCACACCTCACAGTTTGCCCAGTCGAACAGCGGTGGGAAGTAATTGGGCTCTCCACATCAAAGGGGCCTCATTAGGCAGTAAGGAGCAGCCAATAACCCACCCCCCCCGCATTCACAGGAGATTTCCAGGGGGCTGCCGGGGGTGCTAAGTGGAGCCTCCCAAGAATGGAATAAAGATAAAAACACATCAAGTAGCCCCCCTTTCCGCACCTTGACCCCCTCCTTATTTCCAGGTTGGGGACAACAGGTTCAGGCCTCTGAGACAATCATGTTCCTGGGGCATCCAACATCCAACAGCAGGCATGGTGTTTCAGGTGGGGGGGGGGGGGTGGCAACGAGGGAAGTTGTGCCCAGTGGGTGGGGGGTTGCAAGGGAGGGCCCAGGTGAGAGCAGTTGTGCATCATGGGAGCCCGGTTTAGGTCATTTTGTCCTGGGAGTTATGCATGCAGGGTGCACTGTGAGTGTGTATGTGTTCTAGACCAGGATATGCTTGAGGCTGTCTGATGCTGCTGGGGAAGACATTTGCTCTCGCAGGGAAGCGGACATCCTCTTGGTGACGACAGGATCTATGCGTTTACATTACATGTAGAGGATGCTTTTAGCCAAATCAATGCACGGTTGCCTATACAGGGAACAACTGGGGGTTAAAATTCTGGCGACCCTGCTGATTGGTCCCCTTTTGTAGATTTCGCTGACCAAGGGGGGGGGTGCATTTTGAGGTGGGTTGAAACTCATTATTTTGCTACCTAGCTACATGACTGATCGAAGCAAACCTTTTTTTTAGGGGGGTGGGTTTTAAACCTTTTATTTTACTATGTGGCTATGTGCCTGATTAAAGGTGTAGCTCAAGGGCCCTTTGGTGAAGCCACTCTGCCAGCCTTGGGATTTGAACTGGAAACCTACTGATGACGAGCACGGGGTTCCAACCAGCCATGCCCCATACTGCCCCCTACCTGCTGACCTATGTACAGGTGTCCAGTCCTACTCACTGCCTACAAGAGACTCTCCAGACCGAGGCGAGAGGCCGATCCTTGGAACATGCGCCATTTTACTCCCACAAGAGCATCAATTGCTGTGATGCTTAGACCTATGAGTTTTCTGGGGTGGGGTGGGGTGGGGTGGGGGGTGCATCTCCCATCCTTTGTAATATGGGTCTTTGTCTCCCGCAGATAGTCGAGTCGGCCGAGAGTCGTGCGAACAAGCTTCCCATTCTTCTGCCCGCTATTTTCCCATGTCAGACGGCGACTGTACCGGGGGAGAAATGCCGGCCGCTTTTCATCTCCGCGGCCCGCCTCCTTTCCTGCTCCTACTCTTCTGAACAAACCGCCCTTTATTCCGACATTTTGCAGATGAGGGGTTCACCAATTGCCCCTAGAGAGAGAAGGGGGGGGTGGTTTTTTTGCGTCTGACAGTGACAAGGGGCAAGCTCTTAATTACCCAGGAAGTGACAATGTCAGGAGGTTGGTGGGGGGGGGGGGGGTTGCTGCTGGCCCACTCTCTATATTGATTTCCTGGCATTGTTGTCGCCCAAAGATCAAAATTTGGGCCCTAATTCAGCCTTCCTTCCCCCCACCCCCATGTGCTTTTGCTGGTTGACGTTGCCCTGGTACAGGGTTTCCCAACCTGGTCCTCAGGGACCCCCCGTGCAGTCCACATTTTTGCTCCCCCCCCCATAGACCGGTTTGAGAAACATGTAGGTATGCATCGTACTGCCCCGAGGAAAGGGGTGCATTACTGGCCAAATGAGACTTAAGGCGAAGAAGCTGCCCCCCGGCATTCACGTGAAAATAATTTATGCTCTACAGTTCTTTCCCCTTATCTGCCCCCCCCCCCACTTTCTGTTTGGTCTTTTAGCCCAGATGTGCCGGCAGAGAGCCATGGGTGGTCTGTGCTGGGGGTGATTTAGTTTCTAGTTCAGATTATAATCGTCATGTGGGTGACCCCCCCCCCGCCCCCATTACCCTCCATATCGTTCCGAGCATTTGTTTAAGGAAGCCCGGGGCTCCTGGGCGGGGGGGGGGGGGGATGAGGAAGTGGTCCAGCCTCTCAGTCTCTGGGACCTGTTGAACCTTCCTCCCAAGCTCATCGCCATGAAAGATTAATGGGAAAGTCTACGCCCCTCCCCACCCTCGAACGCCCCTCAGATTCCCCAAAAAGCTCTGGGGTGCCAGGCGAGTCTTTATAAAGGGACATAGAGTCCCGGTTCATTGTAGCCTGTTGTTCTGGTAGCTTCCACTAGACCTGAAGGAATGACTGAATGACTGCAAGCGCATCAGTTATTCACTTATTCAGCCTGAACCTGTATAAGTCATAATACATACAGACCGGTGTTATTGTTCCAGTAGCTTCCGGAAGACCTACTTAATTCAAGATACATACAGACCTGTGTCAAAGACAAAATCTTCATAAATAATCCCCCCCAGAAGCCTGTTATGGCTTACGCACAGAAACTCACAGACATACGCACTGTAGGAAAAAATCAAATTCGCATTTTGTGTCCTCAGATAAAAAACATAAACATCCACAGCAGAGTTTCGGAGACAGGCAAGAGTTAACGGCTGAGAAGTCGACCCCCCCCCCCTCCCTCCGAAGTTCAAAGAGCCCTGGATCGGACTTGTTGGAGAGTGTTTGTTTTGGGATGATGATGATGATGATGATGAAGTAGACAGGCAGTTCATTTTCACTTGCCTTGCGCCGCGAATAGACAAATATGACCAAGATGTCTTCAATGTCTATCAATTAGCTTTTTTGTTCAAGATCCATTCACTAAGTTGAGATCCACAGAGACAGATAATTAACAAAAAAGTGAGATACAGAGGCTGCACTGAGATGTTATGCAGGCTGAAATTGCTATGTTTCACATCGGTCTGATTCTGTTGTCATACTGTTGCAGCCTTGGAACATGCGGGCATCTCACGGTAGGCGCCTGCCGGTTTGTTCTGTCGTTATTATAATAGTGTTAAGTAGTGCACTTGTAACTGGGCAGTCATTGGAAGCTCAGCCTAGCTGCACTTATGCCTAGTTGACTCCTGAATAGCACATCTGTTTTTAATGTCCTATTTGCCTCACTTGTACGTTGCACTGGACAAAATCATCTGCTAAATAAAAGTATCGCGGTGTATTGCAGTTCTTGCGATAACTCTGGTTGCAGTTGTATCCATGGTAAGCATTTCAGTCACGATAAATTATCGTTATCGCCCATCACTGGCCCCAAACATTCTAGAGGTGAACCGTGTTCCCTGTGAGGCAAGCCGTCACCCCTCTGCCTGTTTGGTTGCCTCTCCTCTTGGTGCCTCTGCAGTGGTTTGTGCCTGTAGACCTTACACCAGCTCGCCTAGCGAGGCTTGAGCTCACGCACGCTCTCTGTCCGTATGGCGTCCATATTTCCACATAATATTTACAAGGCAAGAAGTGCCATTAGCCTCCCCTTTGATGTAAAGAACAGAGGAGGTTGGGGGAGGGGCGAAGCTCAGAGTTATTTTGCGCTGTTTTAAATATGCACCAAGCATCTGTGTGTCGTGCGGCCTGTGCTGTGTCAGTCTTTCCTCACCTTCCTGCTTGAGGATCTCTGGAAGCGATGAGCCGCGGCTCACTTGCTTTTGGACCGAGTTTGTGCCGGTATGAAGTATGATGCCGTGGGCCTTATCCTTACTGCGTAGTTCCCTAGGCTTCAGCTTGATTTATTCTCTTAAATGAAATAATGTCTGTGTATCATCTGGGTGCAGATTTATAATGACTTGAGAGCAGTTTCAGGCTTTGGGGATTTGGGTGAATTACTGGGGGGTACTTTGCTCCTTCTCTGTCCTGTGGAAATGGTCCAGAAGAACACTTTGGATGGGGTGGTATGCAGATGGGTGTAAAGGTGCTGAAGTAGTGTCTGAATATCTCAGTCATGTAATTCTGCCTTGAGTTCGCTTTGCTAGATGGGCTGACTTTCAAACTTTTAAAGCATCCTTTTCTGTATGTTGTCAGTGTAAATGGATGTTTAACTGAAATTGGGTGCCTTTTGGGGATCATTGGTGGTCTTAGTCCTTTTACTACAGATGACAGTAAAATGTCAACAATTGCAATAGTGATTAAGAAGTTTTGACTCTGCTAAGTAAATGAGTTGAACTTCTCAGACATTGTTGACTGTTTTTTTTTTCTTTTCTTTTTGTCAGCTATTTAAAGTTAGTCATGTTTTCACTGTAGGCCTTTCCTGAAAATATGCAGTTATTTATTTGTGCTAGTGTTTGTGTTTGTTCAGTGACTGTGCACAAATATGCAAATTCAGTGGTATTGGACCTTTTGGCATAGTCAAAATGCTTTGATCCTGGGGTTGGCAGGTCTGCTGGGGGGTTAGGGTTAGTGAATAATTCCTCACTTTCAGCGTTTCCCCGCAGCTAAAATAGTGTGGCATGCAGAAACTCCTAGAGAATGGACCCGTTTCCCATCTCTGCTTCTTCCTGACTCTTCCCCCTTCTTTCAGGTGAACCCCTCCTGCTATATGCCAATCGGCGGGACCTGCGGCTGGTAGATGTGGCCCAGGGGGGGAGCAACGCCACCGTGCTGGTGAGCGGGCTGGAGGACGCGGCGGCCGTGGACTTTGTCTTCGCCCAGGGCTTTGTATACTGGAGCGATGTGAGCGAGGAGGCCATCAAGCGGACCGCCTTCAACTGGTCGGGTTCCTCTCAGCAGAGCACGGTGCTGTCTGGCCTGCAGTCCCCAGATGGGCTGGCCTGCGATTGGCTGGGCTCCAAGCTCTACTGGACGGACTCTGAGGCTAACCGCATCGAGGTGGCCAATCTGGATGGGTCGCTGCGGAAGGTGCTTTTCTGGCAGGAGCTTGACCAGCCGAGGGCCATTGCCGTGGATCCTGCTAGAGGGTGAGTGTTAGCGCTCCGAGGAGGAGGTGGTGAGTGGGGGGTGTAGCAGCTGACAACCTGTTGGGCTGCAGCCAGGTGGAACTGCAGGTGTCCCTGAGGGGGAGCCGTGTGAACAGAGTCGGCGGCCGAAGGTCTTGAGCCACGCAGATCCTAGTGTCTATGATGCACAGCCCAATCCTGGCTATCAGTGAGGGAGTGAGAGTGGAGGGGGGGGGGGCAGAATGGGACCAGGGTTAATTGAATATTGCTTGAATAAGGACTGGCGAAATTCGACTAGTAATTCTGCCTGAAATGTACGTGCCTAGTATCTTGTCATCCTGTCTCTTTGGGTCTTTTGCTTTTCTTTGTGTCACTGGGCTGGCTATGACTGGGTTGGTGCCTTGTTGAAAGTGTCGTTTGATAGTGTTCCTAGGGTTTAGCCTGTTCATCCACTTTATTTTGTTGTGCAATATATGCCTTAGTATTATGCTTTACAGGGACCGTACACCCCAAATGAAAAAAAAACATATGTCTCAGATATGCTGTAGGACTATTTATCTGACTAGATTGCTGTGGTGAGGGTTGCCTAGTTCTGGAGATGATAGCTGTAGAAATGTCAGTCTTCTTGCAAGTATAATGGGAATTCTTTTGTTAAAGCACCAAAAAATACATCTAAAAAAATTCAGCGGCAATGTCTCTTACCAGAAATCGTGCTGTTGAATCCTGTAAAAGTGTTCTTTGGCATTTTAAGCACCCAAGAAAGAATGCCTTTCAGGCCCATTATATTTGAAAGGAGACTGACATTTCTATGGTCAGTATCTCCAAGACTAGGCAACTGTCACCACAACAGTCTAGACAGATAAATACCCCTACAGCAAATGTGAAACATATGTTTCTTGATTTTGGCGTGAACTTCCATTTACATGCCGTTTTTGTCCAGCGTATTTTCTGAGCTTTACAAAGCACAGTTTCTAAAAGTTAATAAGGGAAGTATCCTGAATGTGTGTTATGTGCTCAGTGAAAGATGAGGTAGAAGCTGTTTCAAGAAGAGCCAGGCTGTGCTAATCTTTGAAATTCTAAGACTGCACCAAAGATGGATAGAAATTATAGAATTTAGAAATTTCAAAAGGAAACTGCAGAAGTTACAAGTAAGTTTGCATAGGTTTACCCAAACCTGTTCACATTCAGATATCCCGAATTTTAATTCATAAGGATGTCTTTCCCATTTTTATAGCCTGTAATGTGAGTGTCCTGAGCATAGCTGCAAGATCTGTTTAGCAAATGGAGAAGGTTTTCAGACGCAGTATGACACTGACATGGTGCATGGCTGCTCTGATCATTTATTTGAGTTTCTTTTGCATTGTAAGGAAACCTCAGAGTTGCAGAGTCAATGCTCAAAACAGACGTCAGATCTAATTTTCTACTTACTCCGTGCGTACTTTTCAGTATGATGTGGTGACTGGTTTCTAAGTCGGACACATTCACATTTACATTTATTTTGATTTAGCAGATGCATGTCCCTTCAGACAAAAGCAAGTGAGGCAATATACCATCTTGATCAACAGCTGACTTCACTTATGTCCTGAAACGATCAGGGACGTTTGCCAAAGCGTTTTCGTTGTGTGTTGGTTTCGCTATGCTAGTAACGGTATTAATAATGTCTTCTAAGGTTACAACCCCTTTATTTCGGCACAGAGGAGTTATGGCCTAGTACCAATGTCACATCAGGACATGAGTTTTTAACCTGGTCACCTATATAAGGGCTTTGTCTGCAGGGACCAGGTGGTAGTCACCAAATTCATGCAATGAAGAGTTCTTCTGGGCTGAGTTAGAGAAGCATACAGTTAAGGATTTGGCCTCATAACCTCAAGGTGTTTGGTGTAGGTATACCAAGATGAGCCTTATAGTAATATCTGTCAGAAAAGGTTCTTCATACTACAAACTGCTTATCCAGTACAGCAGAGGTGGGGAACCCGTTCCATGGAGGGCTGCTGTGGGTGCGGGTTTTTGGGATGACCTCTCAATCCGCCAATAAATAAAGCAGTGGTTCTCAACTCCAGTCCTGGGGAACAACTGTTATTGGCTGATTGAGAGGCCGTCCCAATCCCAAAAACAAGCAGCATTGGGGGATGAGCCAGAGGACCCATACTGGATAGGGTGCCAGTCCATTGCAGGACACACACATGCAGTGGAGTGCCTGGAGGAAACACTGGATTCAAACCATCAGGTCGGGTCAGGTTGGGGAGCATGCGCTGCTGCCCCCCCCCAGGCCGAAACGTGGTCCAGTCCCACCCTCAGAAATGGCCATCCATCAGCCACAGCCAGGTGTTATGTGGAGTCCCCTTGGCCTGGTCCAGCAGCTCGGGTCCTTAGCAGTGAGGATCTTGCGAGCCGGTTCACCCTCCAGTAATCACGCCACAATGTTTGGATTAAAGCTTCTGTGTAGCTGCTGCTAAATATGAATTTGTTCAGCTCAAGCAGTTGGGGATGATAATCCTGCTGCATCCTTTTTGGTAATTAAACAGGAATCAGTCAGCCCCACCTGACCTGTGACCTCATTCTTTGAATATTTAGGAGTCAACAATTGGGCTGTATGATTATGGGTAAAATATGAATATGAACCTGATGGGCCGAGTGGCCTCCTCTCGTTTGTAAATTTATGTTCTTATGTTGTCAATCGATATTGCGGTTGTCTCTTACAGTTTGTGGGCAATGTATTTCTCTTATTTTGCATTACAGATTGTTTTTATGAAAAATGCATAACATATTGGCATTTGTGAAAATGTCCATATTGGTGCACCACCAACACTATGATTGTTACTGAAACGGAACTGTCACATCGACTTTGCAGAACAGAAAGGGTACAGTCCTGGTTTTTAACTACTCTTTTCCAAATGCAAGAAATACTAAACATGAACTTAAACCTCATCTGCTCTTTATTATAACACCGGTTATTGGCCCCCTTTTCCTGTCACGTGCGGTAATGCGATCCTATGATTTGTTGATACAGCTTAGGGAGAAAACGGATCTTCCTGCTAATGCAAACACAACACAATCGGTGTCATGTAAGAATGAGATCACATAGGGGTGTGAATCGTTATCGCTATTCAGAAATCATTAATCATGCTGTCCTAGTTAAAAGAAATGTTGTGGATGGAAGCTGAACAGAAATGAACATTTTATCACTTCAATCAATAACTGCGGACTTCTGAACTCGTTCGTGGTTTTACTTGCACAAAAATGTTCTGAGGGCAGAAGGAAAAATGATTGGCTCAGAGAGAGAACCAATCAGATTGTAGAGGTGGTGGGTCCAAGCAACGAGATGAGGCAGGACCAAGACATCTGATTGGGTGTGTTTCCTCCTGCCCTCTGAACTTTTTTGGGTAAGTAAAACTCTGAACTGAGCCCTGAACTCATTTTACAACAAATACAAACAAATAATAGTGGATAGATAAAATTTGCCACCTGACGTACGAATCTTTGCGAAGTTTGCAAATTGCAGTAGATTTGTCCATGCTGGATTTCACAAATCCAAACCATTTCCATGCACTCGAAGTAGAACCTTGTTTTGGAACCAACTCTTCATCATTAGTTATGCCACACCTGTTTATTCAGCAGCAGAAATTACCTGTCTGTGGACTCTGTGCATGACACAAGAGCAATATTTTTAAGAGTCGGATGGTGCACATAAAGGTTTTTTTTTTTTTTTTGGTCAAGTTAGCTAAGTGGTTATAGGGGTGTTCAGCGAAGTGTGATTAACTCTGGGTATGTAAAACTCACTTCATGGTAAACGGTACTAGTCATCAAATTGAGATCCGCTGAGATGGATAATTGACAAATAAGTGAGATACAGACAGCACTAAGAATTTATGCAGGCTGAAATTGCTTTGCTTTATATCAGTCTGTTTTTGTCTGAACTCGCAAACATCATGTTAGCCACTTGCTGATTTGTTTTATTTTTATTATAATAGTGTTAATCAGTGCACTTGTACCTGGGCATTCATTGGAAGCTCAGCCTTGCTGCACTTATGCCTAGGCGACTCCTCAACAGCACATTTGTGATGTTATCTTTGCTTCACTTGTACATTGCTTTGGACGAAAGTGTCTGAATAAAAGGAAATGCAGTGCTGTATCGTGCTGAAGAGCTTATCGTGGATACAGTTGCATCCGGCCACAATAACTTATCTCATCACCCACTACGACATACAGTATCACAATTAGGGACCAGTAAAACCAGGTCTAGAATGGATACTGGCTTGCACTCTATCCCCCTCGATCAGTTTGATAGTCCTGCTTTACTGCCCCCCCCCCCCCCCCCCCCCCGGCGGGGGGGGGGGGGGGGGGGGGGTGTTGGAAGCGGGGCACAGTGGCGGGGCAGGGGGGGGCCCCCGGGGGGGGTT
>JAODKC010000001.1:28786420-28798417 GCA_026777985.1 Mormyrops attenuatus
GGGGTGTTTAAAGTAAGCAGAGTCTGATTAGCTTAAATGGCTCTGATGAGCATGAAATCACTAACGTCTCGCCTGGCTCGTGTGTCGCCCCCCCTCACCGAAACTCTGTCTGCTGTCCGGCTAACTTGTTACTCAGTGTAACAAATGCATTGAATTTCCCTCACCTTTTGTGAATTACAGTTTCCTTATTCTGTTTGGATAAACGTTAACCTTTTGAGGGTGTTAATGGTCTTTCTTTAGGGTTAGATTGAACTGCGTGGTGGCCTGTTGAATTGCTGCCTTTCTGTTTCTGTGTATATGCCATTTACAGCATAGTATACACATCTTTAGAAGTCACTCACTCACCTTTGTGTAGATAAAACCGCAGCGATATCCCACCTGATTCTATGGCTGTAAATATCCTGCTGGCCTGGTGTTGAATTCAGGGAAGGTGAATAAGAGGTAGATGTGATATAGGTAGATTTTTGTTTGCAGTGACCCATTGTATTCTCTAATCCTTGAACATTATCTCCTGAATTAAGAGTTCATTCTTTTTGGCTATTTGGCACTAAGCCGTCTTCAGTGTGGTAAGATGCTGAAGATAGTTTATTGCCAAAATGTGTCCGTCATTTGAAATGCTTCCAATAAATTAAGAGTGTCTGTTTGGGAATAGGTTTTTTTTCTTTATGTAGACTTTATTTAACTTGCACTCAAAGATTCAGCTGAATTGAATACACCTAATCACAGCCTCGCCAACTGCACGCAATTCAGAGAGCCTAGTTGCACACAACATTGCTGTACGTTATCTATCACTTAGTCTGAATGCTGCTTTGTCACTAATCTGACGCACATCTGTGATTTTTCCGGTAAGCTGACCCCAACCAGGTTATGGTTTGCCCTGTGCATCACTACTGTGCACTTCTGTCTTATTTCTGTTTTGTTAACTCGGCCGTGCACACAGTACTGTCCAACTGATATCTATGGACATGATGCTACGGTGTTTGTATGTGCAAAAAACCCATGATACGTTATCAACTGATATTGCTAACAAGGACTAATAATGAATCTGGCTAGAATTGGGGCTTGTTTCAAAAAGCAGGATTCCTTGCTTAACCGGATAACTTGTCGGATTTAAGGTAGTCTGGGCTAAATGTAATGAACGGACATAAAGGCCATTTAAACTAAGGTCCCTCATATCCGACAAGTTATCCGGTCAAGCAAGGAATCCTGTTTTTTGAAACAGGTCCTGGTATTGCTGACTTCTTGTACTGGAATGCGGTTGACTCATTCCCAGCACCAACTTACAACTTCTGACGTAAATGGAACACCGCATTTGGATTAATGTCTTTTCGTGACCAGTTCTTCACTTTTCTCTTCACTGATTTTGTTAAATTTCTCACATACATGACGCGTTGTGAGTCAAATGGCAAGAACAACACTGACTAAGATTGGTTTGGAGAGTGCATGCAGAGCTCACGCAAAAGAAGACTGACTGAAGATTTTGGTTTATTCGTACTGAAATTTTTGCATGTGCTCTCTGAACCAATCAATCATTTTCATCCTTGCTCACTCACAGTGTGGCGTATTTGAGAAATGCAATAAAAATGGCCGAGATGAACAAGTGATCAGGAACTGATCAGCAGAAGACTTTCATCTTTCGCAGGAGGGAAATACTTTGGATTCCATAGAAACAATATTGAGCAAAAGTGAATGATTTGTTGACGTTGCTTTATGTCTGTTGGCACATGAGGAAGAGAATCTGCTTATGCAGCTGCTGTTAATTCTATATTTACATTAGGTTGTTGTTAAAAATGTTTGTGAAATTCATGGTCTGTGAAATCCAATCTTAATAAAATTGTAAATAAGAGTGAATTGTTCCTCTTGGCAGTAGTTTCTTTAGGGTAAATGATCAGCTCCATTTTTGTTTTCTAAATATCGTAATATGTATCGCAAAGATTTCAAATAAAGCAGCGTGAATTTTTCCAATATCATTCAGGCCTCGTCTCTGCTAATTTTAATAAATTAAGTAATTCTTTTGCAGTGATGACTGGTGTCTCATTTTGCATGGAAAAAATCTATATTTTTTGATTCATACTTATTCAGATAATGACAGGTGAGATTCCATTAGTAATTCTGCCTGAAATGTACATCTCTAATGTGTGTTGTGCATGATGAACCCTGTTCTTCTGTGTTAAGCTTCGGAACATGCCGCCAGGTCGTCGACATCACAGGGCGGCTGTTCTGCGTGAGTCGGGCCGCGCTTTGGGACGTGTTGCATGTGCGTGATGTAAGTGCCTTCAAGGGGCTTCCCAGCAGCCTGGGGGCCTTTGGTAGGGCAGTTAGGGGAAACAAAGGCAGCCATTAGCATTGTGGGCCCCGGCTCTGTTCCACTTTTTTTGCTTGTGCTGATTGGCAGGATGTGTCAGATTGCTGCACCCTGCCATGCAGGCCTCCCCCCCCTCCCATCTCACCTCGGCTCCAAATGCCACAGGGATCTAGTCTCGAGTGGGGCAGCTCAGAGCATGCACACATATACACTACATAAACCAGACCCGGAAGGATCAGATTGGGTTGGCTGTACAGATCAGGTAGTGACAAACATATAAGAAACATTGCGGCAAAGGGATGACTTTGGTGTACGGCAGAGGTTCAGCGTTTGCTGGAAATTTGGGCTGAGGAGAGTTTCCAGGAGCTACTGGATGCAACACACAAAACTCAGAGATATTTGGCAAAATACAGGGCAGCATGATTAAATGAAAATCGCTGCGTCACTTACTCAATAAATCTATGAGGGCCGTGCGTCATCATACCCAAAACAAAATAGACATTAATCATGAACTCCATTGTGCTGTGCAGTAGCACCTTTCTTAATACGTTTCCTTCAAAAAAGGTGATGATGGAAGTGTGTGCGGACCTGGAACTTTAAGTGCAATGTGAGCGCAGGCCAGCGGGGAAGTGGGGAGGGGGAACAAACAAAGTCGGGCTCAGTACAAGGCAACCAGGCCAAGTGTGCCTATGCCCTATATTTGAGTTTCTGAGGTATCCTGGTCAAATGACTGCGTGTTCGTCTTTCCATGAAAGAGCTGCCGCTTTAGTGTGTGCACATCCTGAGGCTGTTCTCCCTTACTGGCATGTATGCAGGTGCTTCAGATTTTGTGGTTTTAATTAAGAGGTATTTTTAATATTCTGATAAAATCTGACAGACCATAGGTTTTAACGAGAACCCATCCAAGTCATTACTTAGTTTCTGCAGTACAGCGTTGATGCTACATTGGTAATAATGAATATTGTGGCTTAGCTAATCATTTTAGTAAAAACTCTGTAGATTGAAAAAGCAGGGGCTTGTGTCTCACACAGGTTCATGTACTGGACAGACTGGGGGGAAATACCCAAGATCGAGCGTGCCGGGATGGATGGTACAAGCCGCTCGGTCATCGTTGACAAAAATATCTACTGGCCCAATGGGCTGACGCTGGACTACGACCAGAAGAAGCTGTACTGGGCTGATGCAAAGTTTAACTTCATCCACCGGAGCGACCTGGACGGCAGCTTGCGGTAGGAGAACCTGTGGGCAGCCAGCTAACCCGTCACGCTCATGCCAAGTGGAAGTCTGACCTTTAGTGTGTGATATCTGTGTGTTGTATGACAGTTTGCATCCTAGTTATATGCTGTTGGACTGTATGTTTACCGTTACAGCACATAAATGTAGCTAAATGCTATTTAATCACAGAAATGACACACAGTCATCACTGAATAATAGAGACGCAGTATACGGTTATGACTGTTAAAAACCTAACATCAGTAATTTTCAAGGTTCCCTTACCAACACAGAACATCCTTAATTTAGCATGCAGCAGGCCAAGCCCCCAGACTCTGGACAGGGGCTGCTATGGATGTGTGTCTGATTTGATAGTTCTCTATCTGTAATGGGTGAATGTCTGTATAAGTGTGGTAATTATGTGTGTTTAGGGGAGATGGTAGTTTTAATTGTCTGTGGTATCTGTGTGTGTGTGCACATCTGCACATTTAGGGAGGTGGTCGTGAAGGGATCTCTCCCGCACCCCTTCGCCCTCACGCTGTACCGCGGCACGCTCTTCTGGACCGACTGGAACACGCACTCCATCCACTCCTGCAACAAGTACACTGGCGAGGACCGGCGCGAGGTCCACACCAACATCTTCTCCCCCATGGACCTCCACGCATACAGCCAGGAGAGGCAGCCCCACGGTAGGTTACTGGCTGCCACCAGCACATCCCGACAGTTCCACTATTGTGGCTGGATCCTTCTGACCCCAACCTTCGTCATCTCCAGGCCAGACTTGCGTTTTGGGGGTGGCTTAACTAGACCCATGCCACATTTAATCGGCGAGGGAAACGGCTCAAATTAAAAACAAAAGGAAGCCCCCCATCTCTTACTTCCCAGGATCATGGGAACTCGGTTTTCATGGCTTTCCTTTGAAATGTCTCTCCGGAATTGACTCGAGGGACCGTCGCCCATCGATTCTGTGGTGTCAGAAACAATAGGGCCTCTCTTCTTCCCCGCTGCAGAATTTAGAGCATTTTTGCCTCTCTGGGGGATGTTGGTTTTAGCGCACACACTCGATCTGTGTTCCCATCCCCGCTCACAAAGGGCAGCATTATGCCGTATCACGCTCGTATTTATTTCTCTGTTTTTCAACAGCTGCTAATTATGTATTGGACATTGTATCTGTGCTGTTCTTCCTTATTCTTCTCCCGCTCAGAATTGTGGCGGTTGCTTAAGGTTCTGCACTGTGTCTGGGTTGGAGAACCAGCTCGGGCCGCTCAATGCAGCCCTCTCGCGTTATATCCCTGCAGCATTTTGGCCTCTGGCTAACATTCTTATCCTCCCAATGACCTTGCCGCTTTCCTGAAATGGCCTTTAACAGTGTTATTACTGCTAACCTTGGGCAGTGTGGTGTCCTGTTGCTATTTTCCTTAGTTTAACACATGGCCCCTTGCGGACACTCGTCCTTCAGCCGGATTTTAATGGTGTGATTTTATTGTGGAAGTGCATTTTGGTGTGAAAAACCTTCCGAGCTTCCCATCGTGCTGTAGGTGGTTTCTAGAAGCTTGAAGGGTGCCCCAATCTCCCCTCATAAAAGCAGAACCCCATAGAGAACCCTCTCCCTCCGTAATGTTGCCGCACTAACCCCACTCTGTTAGCAGGCACAAACAGACACCTTTGGCACTTATATTTAGCCTGAAAGCCGGTGCAGAATGGGTAATAAGGCTGTTCTTTATGCTTTGTAAGTCTGAGAGGTTTCACAGCCAGGGGAGCTGAGTGTCCAGAGAACTTTGCAGAATGAGCATGGTGTTGACTGCGCTGGATGTGTTTGGTAAGAGATGCGTGCATGTGCGTGACCATGCACTCACCATCATGCCGGCATTGCCTCAGCAGTGTCCAGCCCCTGCATGGTAGGGAACGGCGGCTGCTCCCACCTGTGCCTGCTGTCTCCCGTGAAGCCCTTCTACCAGTGTGCCTGCCCCACAGGAGTTCAGCTACTGGAAGACCAGCGTACCTGCCAGCAGGGTGAGTCTCCGCCCTCACTGCCGTTTGACTACGCCCACTACAGTTAGCACCTCCCACACCTTTTCCCGGTCAACTCCAGCTCTGAAGCCCTGCATTCTAGTGATCTAGACCTGCCTACACTGGCTCTTTAGCCCCACTCACAAGTGTTGCAGGACTACCCAGAATGCAGCTGGGCAAATCCTATAACACTATGCAGTCCCTTGTTTGTTCCTTCATAATGTGGTAAATAGGCAGATCCCCCTTGTCATACCAGGATGGAGAGGGTTGCGCTCTTTTGAGAGTCTTCTCCCAGCTGTGATTAATCCCACTTCAATGGGAGAATATTCACAGAAACACCACCGTCATGGTCATTGTTGTGAATTTTCCAGAAAAATCACTTTCTTGATTGTGTTAATGTCAGCTGTCAAAAATTCTTTGCTTGAATGGAAAATTATTCCAGGCTATTTTGCCCAGCCTTTCATGTAAACAAGATAAAACAATTTGAACAGTTACTGCAAAAAATCCAAAGCATCACATGGGGGGAGTCGAATATCTGTTCTGCGGCCATGCAGGGAACCGCCTTATCTGTCCTGAGTACTGGACTGAAACTTTTCAAAATCAGCCTGTGAAGTTGCTGAAACTCACAGCTCCTGACAGACATTGTACTGAAGCAGCCTCGACAGCCTGTCCATTTTTGGGTCGCCATGGAAACCCTTGCCGTGCCGTGCCCTCAAACTGTGGTTTACAGCTTAAGACACCCTGGTCCCCTCCCCCGGGGTCCAGGTCAGAGGTCCTCTGCAGACTGTGTCCCTTTCACAGTTTGGCCTCTTTTCCATTCAGGCGGCACTGCTTCACTGCCCATTCTGCAAATGGGCCGGGTCGCCCTGACCCAGCCTGGCCACCGAGTGTGTCAGTGAGACCTTGTTCTACTCTGGTGGGAGCAGATGGGACTGAGGCCTTCGTGTGTTGGGTTTTGTACTCTGAACACTCCTGAGATCCAGAGAATTAGCCTTACCTACTGTGCAGGGAAGTTACAGAATTATTTATTTGTCGATAAAACTGTCCATATTCTGTCTAAGATGAATTTTACTTTTCGTCTTTGCCTAATAGCAGATTACATTGATAAGTGTCATCTTTTCTGAAGGTTCATAGGCACCAATTGATAATTGGTAATGGTTTCGCCAGGTTTGCCTAATTTAGATAAATATTAACAAAAGAGTTTATGGTTAGTTAGGATAAGGTGCAACTGCTTTTCTTAGGGTCGCAGGTCTTCTGTAGAATTCCGAAAAGTACTATGATCATCCTCTGTGGGCCAGAAACAGGGAGCCTCTTACGGGAGCTGCACACACAGACCGGCAGCAAGGGAGAAAGCACCTTTTGTTGGGTAGCTGCGATGTCTGTTTGGCTGGGGCCTGCCGGGGCCCCCACAGCCTCTCAATGAAATGGGGGGGGGCTCGTCATGCTCCAGCGTTCAAAGTGGGCCCCGGCTGATCTCCTCTTCAAAGTGGGCTTCACTGGTCTTTATAAGCAGGCAAACCGGCACACACTCATGCCGAGGTGCACCCTCTCCTTTTCTGATGGCACTGAATGAAATGCAAGGCTTTGAAATGAATAGGGAGTAAAAGAAAGGGCCCTATCAGAGAGAGCATGTTTCTTAGCATCTGAGAAGGATGGCCGTGGAAAACATGGGCCTCTTTGGTGTGATCTGATGCCATTGGCTGGCTTGGAACCCCACCCCCTTTTCAGCAGCCAGAGTTGGCAAATGTTTCCTTTCAAAAGGGTGACTGCTGACAAAGGTAGTTTTGATGGGAAGGTCATTATTCTTTCATAATTCTTGTACCCTTTAGTCCAGTGTCTTGCCAAGATGCTGTCTATAGTAATATTTGTGGCAAAATGTATCACATCTTGCTAGATGCTGTCTAATTTTTGAAGGATAGTGGTTTTGAGTTTAACTGATTGCAAGCCATCCTTATGAGAAATAAATGGTATTAGCCCACTGAAAGTCTTTAATGCCATCAGAAATGGTCATTGAGTATACTGCTCATCAGTGTAAGGCCAGTTTGTCTTTAATTGACTTAGTGGAGGTCAGTCCTTCATTGGCCAGTCTAATTTTGTCAGGGCTGACAGTTTAAGACCTTGACGATGGTGATGGTGGAGCCCGTCCTCGCAGGTGCCACCCAGATACTGCTCCTGGCACGACGAACAGACCTGCGCCAGATTTCCTTGGATACGCCCGACTTCACCGACATTGTGCTGAACATGGATGATGTCCGCCATGCCATCGCCATTGACTATGACCCAGTGGAGGGCCTGGTCTACTGGACAGATGATGAGGTACGAGCCATCCGCCGCTCCCTGTTGGATGGCAGCAGCAGCCAGTTCGTGGTCACCTCTCAGGTTAGCCACCCAGATGGCATCGCCGTGGACTGGGTCGCCCGGAACCTCTATTGGACCGACACAGGCACAGACCGCATCGAGGTCACTCGGCTCAATGGCACCATGCGCAAGATCCTCATCTCGGAGGACCTAGATGAGCCTCGAGCCATCGTCTTGGATCCCACAGCTGGGTGAGTGATTTTCAAAAATATGTCCGTATAACCACGTATCCTGATCAGCGTGTGGCCTGGAGCATAGTGCAAAAGGCAACATAGGGCACAAAGCTGGGGAACATCCTGGACAGAATGGCTGTCCACCACAGGGCACACATACACAGTTATGCCTTATGTAGGGACACCAGTGAGCTAAACTGCATGTCTTTGACCTATCAAAGCAAATCTTTGTGACATGGGAAGAACATGCAAATTCCATACACAAAGTAGAGGTAGGATTTAAAACCCCAATTCTGAAAGTGCAACGCAACAGTGCAGCCCACTGAGACACCACCCAAAAAGCTGATATGAAGTTTATTCAGCATCACCAATATCTTCTGGATTTAAAGAGAATGTTTTTATTTTCTACAAAAAAAAATAAAGGAGAGTCCATGCTGAAAAGACATGTTTGTACTTTAGAACTTGCATTGCTCTGTTTACAAATGACAAGTAGAATGCTCTCTACACATTTAATGCTAACATTTCTTGCACCTATCTTCCTACTTAGTAAATGCTCAGTCCTAACAGGCGATATTATGTTAAACTCCCTTATGGGGTTAGTAAGCCTTATGAATCCATAGTTCTGGTGGCAGGAGGACTTTATTGAACACACTAGTATTTGTCTAAGTGTACCAGCTAGGAGGTTGTTTTTTAGGAGGTTGAGGCAGAGCCTGTAGAATGTTCAGCCAGGAAAACAAACAAAGTTTTGTTTGGTGTGGATTCCTGCCATGGTAAACATGGGGGCATTCCCTGCATTTTCCTAAGTTCATTTGGGACCATAGAGTGTTTGAGTGAGATTTAGTAGCACTTTTGTTGTCTTTGATCCATGCATAAGTCAAGCCTTGAGCCAAGATTGAATTTGGCAGATTCTGAATAGATGGACAGATCACGAAAGCGTGTATCTGAACAGCGTTTCAAATGCCACTTCGTTCTGGCTACTATGCAAGCAGCTGTTTCTGATTCTCACTGTGTCGTTTGGGTATCTGAAGAAGCTGATCTTCTCACTGTCAAGGCTACTGTTGATCTTCAAGGTTCTTCACCATGTCCAGCTGGCACTTCTGGATCACGATTGGCATCAGATTGTTTTTCAGTGATTGTTATGTATGTACTCAAGCCATCTTACCAGGCCACCTTCCTACTCAGACCTTAATAGGCAATGGAAAAGTAAGGGTTTACTTTAGTGCTGTTGAGGTGGCCTGTACCAAGTCCACTTGGTGAGGTCCCCATCTTAGTAGCGTGTCACTTTCTTGCAGGTACATGTACTGGACGGACTGGGGTGAGATTCCAAAAATTGAGCGTGCCGCTTTAGATGGCACCGACCGTGTAGTCATGGTCAACACCTCCCTGGTCTGGCCCAACGGGCTGGCATTGGACTATACAGAGCGCAAGATCTACTGGGCCGATGCCAAGACGGACAAGATCGAGGTAAGAAAGCAAGCATGTCCGAAGATGCTGGGGAATGAAGCCTGGGCGAGGGGGTGACCTGTGGTGACAGCTTGATTAGCCTCAGTGACAGTGAACAGAGCTTCTGCTCTAAGATTCCTCTTGGGCTGTGTACTCCAGATGTGAATACAAGCTACACGGGCTTAGTAACTGACCTGGTCCTGGAAATCTTTCCAGTCTCTGGCAGTTTGTGGGTTTGGCTGCATGCTTGATGATGCTCACATTCACAGACGTGTCATCGTCATAATTAAGGTTGTCATAGCTGCTTTGAATGTTGTCAATTCCTGACATGACGTGGTGTTAAGTTTGTGGTCTGAAGTTTAGTTTTGACTGTGCGTGAGGGAAAGTGCCCATTGTGTATTGTGGAGAAGGCCAGCCTACGCAAGGCGATATGCAATACGTCAGTTCAGCAGCTGCACTCTCCATCCTCAACAGCTTGTTGCTTTTATTATATTCAAGTTATTTTTATCATTGGCACGTTCAGACCTGCTCAAGAAGTCTCTGGAGATGGATGGCCATAATCGCTGTCTGCCCCCTCCAACATTTTTAGCCCAGGTTATCCTCTGTGATCCCGCCCCCCCCTTGGTATCTTCCTCAGGCAGTATGTCTGACAGCGCAGATAATCCTGGTGGTAATGGTGCACCGCAGGGCCCCCCGGAGGACTGGGGGTACTGGTCCTGCCAATCGGCTGGCTGCCGTGCCGTCTGCTAGAAAAGCTCAATGTGGGGTGGGTGGGACCCTGGCATGGCCATACTGCTTCCAATTTGCATCGTGGTCCCTCCATGTCACGTATGAGTGGCCATACCTCATGCAAATGAAGCCCAAAAGCAGGCAGGTCTAATAGCTGGAAGGTCTGGTGGTTGTAATTAGACTGGAATGTGAAGAGCATTTCCTGTCCTGTGTTAATGGCTCTGAAAATTGCTAGAATATACAGTCGATTACCACCAGACGTCTGAAATCCGGTACCGGCCTGAGCCACGTCCTCTCATGGCAGCGGGTTTTTCGCTGCCCAGGTGGCTCCCTGGGCCGCCTCACCCCTTCCCTAGCTGATAACCTCCAAGACGCTTTTTCAGCTTGATGGAAGAAGCAGCAACACAGTGCAGTTCTTTGGTAGAGAGCTTCCATCTGATCCCAGACTCTTTCTTTGTGGGGGTGCATTTGTGTCACGCCCTGTCTGGCAGAGTAACTTTCTGTGGCATCTCACAGGACATGAGGAGGTGACCGCATCGACCAGAAGCTGGCTGCAGGCCCAGTCCATTTATCCGGTGACAGTGCTGACCCACTGGCCCGACCCGGTCCACACACCGAGGTGGCGCTTGCAGCAGAGCCCACATCTGGTTTATGTTGTGGCTCCTGCTCCATGCAGTCATGGTCCCCACTGTTTAGAATAGCAGCAGAATGTGGACGAGGCACCACACTGCGGTCACAGCTCTCAAACCATCCGGGACCTCCACACTTGGCTTGCATAGTGAAAGAAGGAAACTTGAAGACATGGCCGTGTGTGTGCTGAGGACGGTTGGCTGGCTGCAGCGAGGATATTGAGCAACCTAGATCCAGTTATGACAATACTTTAAAGAAAATAATCTAAGGACTGGTCCAGAGTCACTTATTAAATTTTCATTATTGTTATTCTTTCGAGATCTAAAATTCAGGAGAAGAATACAAGGGGAAATGATCTTTCATTATTAAGTATGGAAACAATAAAGACAAAGTAATTCAGCTAGAAATGTAACCCAATCTATGAAAAATAAAAGTTCATGTCAGTGCAGCGTGTCTGTGGTCTGGATGTCCGTCTCGGGCTCCAGCTTTGGCCGTTTCTGCTCCTTCAATGGCAGGTCATACTTGTTTGTGTAACTGAAGGTTCGCTTTTCTTAAAATCCACTGCCCTTTCCCAAGCACCTTTGCATCTCTCTAAGGTTTCTGTGGTCCCCTGTGGCGGCGGTCTATCATTTGTTTGTTATGGTGTGCTCGGGGCGTGCTCACTCTGGGTTACTTTGCCGTACTTTGTTCGGTTTGGACCAGACTAGAGCGGCCCGACTCGTGCTTTCATGTGGTCACCCGTGGTGTACCCTGATCGCAAATGTCACTCTGTGGGAACGGGAGCTTGGATCCTCGCGTACAACAAAGCCATCCCAGAAAGAGTTACTGGGCTTCACCAGGAGATACCGGTGTCAACGAAATGCTTTTGGTCAGAGCAGTGGCGGTAAACAGCTTTGCAGCTCCTCCGGTAGTCTGCCTACTCACTCTCCCTCTCCCTCCCCCTCTCTCTCTCTCCCTCTCCCTCTCCCTCCCTTGCTGTCTTTGGGGGAAATATGGCGGCCACATGTTCCCTTGTTTGTTTGTTGCACCAGCTGCTTTCTATCATCAGTGCCGGCTTTGGCTGCCCCGATCCTTCGTTTTACACAAACATCTATTTAAATAAAGTATTTGTAATGGTTTCAATTTGCTTTATACATT
>JAODKC010000001.1:28812090-28823764 GCA_026777985.1 Mormyrops attenuatus
TGTATGTATATATGTATGTATGTATGTGTGCGTGTGTGTGTGTATGTATATATGTATGTATGCGTGTGTGTGTATGTGTATATGTATATATGTATGTATGCGTATGTGTGTATATATATATGTATGTATGCGTGTGTGTGTATGTATATATATATATATGTATGCGTGTGTGTGTGTATGTATATATATGTATGTATGCGTGTGTGTGTGTGTGTGTATATATATGTATGTATGCGTGTGTGTGTGTATGTATATATGTATGTATGTATGCGTGTGTGTGTGTATGTATGTATGCGTGTGTGTGTATGTATATATGTATGTATGTGTGCGTGTGTGTGTGTATGTATATATGTATGTGTGTGTGTGTGTGTGTGTGTGTGTGTGTGTGTATGTATATATATTTAAATATATATTACACACACTGAGGAATTTGTGAAGAACACCATATATGCTGTTTCACTTTGTCATGAACTATTACGTAACTGATTTACTCTACTCGTCAAAATGTTTAAGATGGCCGTCACTCCTGTTCCATACAGGTTGCAGATTCTGGTTCATTTTCGGGTTATTCAGGGACTGAGTACTGTGGACTCATATGGGACGGACATCTTGTTCAGAATAGTACACTGTTTCAGTGTAATCAACACATGCAAATAAGACAGACCCCGGATGATTACCAGCAGGTTCAAAACAGCAGGCTGCACCGCATTGGGGTCTTGCTTTGTGTTTGTGTGTGGAGTGCACAGTCTGCAGTGAGCTGTCATGGCTGGAGCTTCCAGGAAAAGCTTCTGGAGGGAACAAGCACAGTTGGGTGGGGAACAGTTGAGCTAAGCACCAGGGTGGCTTGAGGTAGACTTGGATGGCTCCAGATAGACCCCAAACTTGTGATCTTCAGCTTCCTGGAAGCCATAGTGGTGAAGCGAGGCCCAAGCATGGTGCTCGTGGTGCTCTGTTCATAGGATGGGCCCTAAGTGAGACCACAGGCACTGTAGCTCAGGCACAGCAACAGACCTCCTACAGCTGGTCAAAATATGAGTTGTGTTTGATGGGAACGAGCCTCTTCCGTTACTCTGGTCATAGGACGTTCATTCACTGCTGGCTTTTAGCCTTTTGTGTCATCCCACCACACACTGAGAAACCTGACCTCTCCTGCTTGCAGTCAAGCTTCTCCGAGCACAATATGTTTTCCTTTTTGCAAAGAAATACTGGTTTGGGGACGTCAAAGAATAGCAAACAAAGGGAATCATAGTCTGTGTCTTCACGAGGGGATGAAGATCAAGAGAGGGTCTGTCGTCTAAACAAACCCCGGATCTTCACCAGGATAAAAGACCCGCAGATGGACCTCCTTTCCAAATTGTCTGGATCATATTTTGGTTTTATTATTTTTTCCCCCCAAAACCTTCTCCTGCAGTGAATTATACCATTGCACAACCGTACCCAGCCTTAATGTTCCTCTCTCTTTCCCTCCCTGAAGTGCCCTGCCGTCTTTTCCTCCGGGTCTCACGTTATCTTGTCCTGGTGTCCCTCTACCCTCCTTACTCTCTTCAAAACTGCTCGCCAGGGGCAAACCGGGTGGTAATGGAGGACTCCAACATCCTCCAGCCCGTCGGGCTGACCATCTTTGAGAACCACCTGTATTGGATTGACCGGCAGCAGCAGATGATCGAGCGCATCGACAAGACTACCCGCGAGGGCCGCACCAAGATCCAGGCCCGCATCTCCTCGCTGAGCGACATCCACGCCGTCCATGCTCTCGACATAAAGGAATATAGTGAGTTCCCTGTAAACTCTGTCTTGGAGGCCCTCATTTCCTGCCTCTGCTGATGCGATGCCTCCCACAGGTAAGCACCCTTGTACCTCGGACAACGGCGGCTGCTCCCACATCTGCATTGTGAAGGGCGATGGCACCACACGTTGCTCCTGTCCCGTCCACCTGGTGTTGTTGCAGAACGAGCTCTCCTGTGGAGGTGAGCCCTGGTACCCCTTGCCTGGCCAGGGAGACCTTAGCATGGAGAAGCCCCGTGCCCACTGAATACCAGCCATGCCACACCATTACACACCATGCCAGGGATCTGTTTTTGACTGATTAGATTCTCCTTAAATTTTTATGCTGAAACTTTACTTAGGTTCACTAATCTTTTTAAATCGTAGTACATTATTAACGCTAAAAACGGAGGATTTGGCCCTTGATTAGACTGCAGTTCCAGCACTACTAAGAGGTAAACTCCAGGGTCTGGCTGTGTATCAATCAGTCACAGGGAACTTGGTGTTAAACTGTCCCTGGACCCTCCTCTTTCCCTCCCAGAGCCTCCCACGTGCTCCCCAGAGCAGTTTTCCTGTGCCTCTGGCGACGTAGACTGCATCCCGCAGGCATGGCGCTGCGATGGCATCGCCGAGTGTGAGGACGGCAGCGATGAGCGTGACTGCCCTGTGTGCTCGCCATTGGAGTTTCAGTGCGCCAGCAGGCAGTGCGTAGCCCTGGGGCTGCGCTGCGATGGCGAGGCCAACTGCCAGGACGCGTCAGACGAGAGCGAGTGCACAGGTGAGGGTCTTGGATAGTCGGCTGGTGGGTACAGGGGCTCAGTGATAAGTCTTGGCTGGAAACCCACAACACACATGGGCAGAGGGCTGACATGTATGCTTTGGCTCTATCAGCACACTGCCCTGTGGACCAGTTCAGCTGTGCTAATGGCCAGTGTGTCGGCAAGCACAAGAGGTGCGATCACAACATGGACTGCACTGACAACACTGACGAGCTCGGCTGCTGTGAGTCACCTGATCCATGTCCATAGCTTTGGTGTTATACATGTCGTTTCTGTGTGAATATCTCCTTTTGATTATGAGACTATGAGTCTATCTGTAAGTGGCTTGCATGGGTGGTCGTTGATTTGTGTGAGACTAAACACTGATCCAGGTTCAGTACTACTGGCGACGCCTGTAGTCTTGGCTGAGGGTGTGTTATCGTGGCTGAAGGCTCCGGCTCTTTTCCCAGACCCCACAGAGGAGCCGCCGCCCCCACCCACCAGTGCTGTGGGCTCCATCGTGGGCGTAGTCCTCGCGCTCTTCGTGGTGGGTGCCATCTACTTCGTGTGCCAGCGTGTCTTCTGCCCGCACACCAAGGATGATGGCGAGGCCAACGACTTCGTAGTCCACGGTCCATCGTCCATGCCTCTGGGATATGTACCGCATCCCAACCCGCTCTCCCGGTCGCTCCCAGGTAGACCTCACCAGGTCGCGTCATAGAGGCGGGCCGTCATGACCATTCCATGGGCTTCAGATTTTCATTATGAATTGCTCTAGTTATACTTCTAGAAGACAGTTTGTGAAGGTCTTTCGTCCCGTGGCTCTGGACTGTAACAGAGTCTCCTCCCGCTGCTCAGGTATGTCTCGTGGGAAGTCGGTGATGGGGTCCCTCAGCATCATGGCAGGCAGCAGTGGGCCACCCTATGACCGGGCCCATGTCACTGGAGCATCCTCCAGTAGCTCCTCAAGCACAAAGGGTTCTTACTTCCCTCCGGTGAGCACCAGGAACTGCATCAGCTTCACTTCATAAGGAATCCCCCCCCTCCTTATTAACAATATTCTGCATGTGTGTGAGAATCTGCTACGTGTCACTCAGCAGAAATCAGGTTTCAATCCCCATCCCCCAGGTCCTGAACCCTCCTCCATCACCTGCCACAGAGCGGTCCCACTACACCATGGAGTTCGGTTACTCCTCCAACAGCCCCTCCACACACCGGTCCTACAGGTACAGGTTTCAGGGTTTTTTTTTTGTTTTTTTTTCCCTTGTGGCGGTGTCGGCGGTTGCATGGGTCGAGGTCTCTGTTCAGTGCATCCTGCCTTTTTTTTTCTTTAACTCTGCAGCTACAGACCCTACACCTACCGGCACATTGCCCCACCCACTACACCCTGCAGCACAGACGTGTGTGACAGCGACTGCACGCCAGGCCGTCGCATCATCGCGCCGGCCAAGGGCTACACCAGCGACCTCAACTATGACTCTGAGCCCTTTCCCCCGCCTCCAACGCCCCGCAGCCAGTACCTGTCAGCTGAGGAGAACTGCGAGAGCTGCCCCCCCTCACCCTACACCGACCGCAGCTACTCCTGCCATATTTACCCTCCGCCTCCATCCCCATGTACAGACTCCTCCTGAGCCACGCCCACTTTCTCTGGCCCCTCCTTCCCCTGTAAATACCATTTGTGCATATGAGTAAGAGGATATTATGGGTGGGGTTTTGTACAGTATTAAAATATAAAGCCAGGACGTCCTGGGATAGGGGATTGTTGGGGCACATTGTACAGTGAAGTATTTATATTTTCTATACCGCATCTATGGGTGCCAAAAGTTTGCATTATGAAGATAATTTTGTACATTATATAACTATACAAATTTATAACATTTTCCACAAGTGGGAAACGCTGCCTTAATCCCGAAGTCTGAAACAGAAGACACTGCCTTGACGTGGGGCTGAAAGGAAGCAATCCAGGGGAGAGAGACGTTTAGCTAATGCCAAAAATGGGACGATTCAGAGAGGGCTGCCTGAATTCAGTCCGTCAGGACTACAGAACTTGTCCTGACCACCTCTGCCGCACTGCCATCACACTGGAAAACCAAAGAGCCAGTGAAGCAGAAAATGGCCGTAGAGTGCTGAACATCAGCCCATGCTGGGTAACTGGTTCACCCCAAAGCCTGGTCTATTCCTCTTTCCTCTTCCTCTTTCTCCTCCTCCGCACTGTGTGCCAGCAAGGGAGACTGCTGACTTTGGCCCCACAGGACTACACCCATCCAGCTCATTCCGGGAGAACCTACAAGGAGCAGACATCCTAGGGCAGAGACGGATGTGTCTGAGCACAGAGATGCCATAGTGGAATATAGCACCTCAGTGTGACCCCACCTGCGCTGATGGAGTTTACATTCAGAAGCAATTAACCAAACATAGATTCTTGGTTCTAAAGCCTTTTCTCTTTTTAAAGAAATTATGTCTGTAAACTGCTAAAGAAGAGCCGTCTGATATAAACGGCATGCCATGGTTCTGCCTAATACCCCCCGCCCCCCGAGGAAGGGAAGAGTGCCACCTTGTGTCTGACTCATGCCAAAACTCTTTTAATCTTTTAAACTCAGTGCCCACAGAATATTTTCATATTTTTGTACCATGTATTGTGTAGATATATTTATAAGCTATTAAAAACCTCGTATTAGGTTATTGTAAATGTATCCACTATATCTTTGCGGTACTTGTGTGTTTATGCCGTAAATGAAACCCTATCTATTTTTCTATTGCGTGTAAGTCTGTATAGAGACAATCTAAGGCAGATCATTTGAAGAGAATGAGCAGATATCCATGTATTATTATTATTATTATTATTATTATTATTTCTATTTTTTTACCCAGGCAAATTATCATTCTGTTCCTCCTTTGCTTGCTTAATAATTATGCGACATACGACTAGTTTTACCACGGCCACCTCAAGGTGTTTCTCTTTGAACAGCAAAGACATCCTTGAACAAGACGAGAGTTCAGCCCCCCTTGGATGGATGTCTTCACTGTGCTGTGTTTATCCTGGGTTCAGTACATTAAGTTATCATGTTTCAGGGCTCAAGACCAAATCCCCCCCATATTTTCCGCTCTGCAAGATATTGGAAGCTCACTTTCAAATTTCTCCCACTGTGTGAAATGTCCAGCCTCTAAGTACTGCCTGTCTGCATCTCATTTAGCGGGATGAGTTCAGACTAGACTGATGTCAGCTGAACGCCAGCTCCCATGCCAGATTGGCGAGGAAGGACAATTTACTGTTTTTTTTTTTTTTTTTGGAATAATGGATTAAGAAAAATTTACTGGCTCTTGGAACCTTTTTTCGCTAAAGTACTCTAAATAGTTTAGTTCTGACTTTGAGAGTCTGTTGGCAATATCTTTGACTTGGATGCAATCAAGGCTTCACATCCATGTTTGATTAACTCCCAAAGGGTTTTAGTCATCTTTGTCTGCTGCTGAACTGGACCTTTCTTTGATGAAGGACCCATGTACCATAGTGAGTGTATGTGTGTATCTGTGTATAGTTTCTTGGGCAGACTTGATGGGCGGGGGCAGGCTTGTGCTGTTCTGCTAAACTCCTGAAGTATCTATAAATGGAGCCGCATTGGTTTCGGTTTCCTCGTGTCGATTAGTTTGCTGTAAGTGAACCAGGATGGATCCGGTACCGTGTACTTCTCTGGCCTCTCCATGCAGAAATCGCTTTCTCCTCTTTTATATTGAATTGTAGCAGTGAAACCACTTTTAATATATTAAACTTCTCAGCATTTGCTGACATCAGCATCTGTTGAAGAGTCCGTGCCACCCTGATGGCTCGGCATCCATTGGCACGCATCTCCATCATCTTTCAGACACTGTCCTGGCACCTTCTGCATCTGGCCCCTGAGCCACTGCCCGTGATAAGCTAGTTTAGTGACATTTTTCTTCTTGACTGCACTTTATGGTACTCTTGGTAGTTGCTGATGTAACATTTCATTTAGGAAAGTTTGTTACACAATATGTCTGAGCACATTTCCTCATTTTTACGTTTATTCCTTTATCTGACATGATCTAATTGAATGTAGAAACTCAAGGTGTGGAGTTTTCAGATGAACTTTACTAAAGGGTTTAGTTACCTATAACTGACAAAGGGTTATAGTAATAGGTAACCAAAGGAATTATTTTGGATTGCTAAATTCTCAAATAGGGAAAATATACCTCAAAAGAGGTTTATATTAAACTTCTTGATTTTGGTTTTCATTTTAGCTTTTCAGTATACTTTTGTGAATTTCATTTTTTTGAGGAAACCAAGGAAATTAGAAAAAAAATCTTAAATGCTACCTGGCTAGCTTGTTTTGGGAGATTTAATAGAAAATGTAACTTAAACTTTAGCTGCATGGATGTCCATCGTAAGAGTTGCTTGAGGTAAAAATTAAAAGCACTTTTGATTCCAGGACTTTGGAGAAGCTAAGCTGACAGGGCTGAGCATCAGAAAGGCCATTTTGGATGGGAGGTCCTCATTAAGCTGTTTGTTACTGTGGTGCTTTGCAGGAGTGACTTCAGGATAACCAACATTTGGTTAATCATATCCACATTGTCCCACTAACCCTTTGTAAATTGCTTTTCATGTACAGCAGTGTATAAAACCTGTACAGCCCATGTTATATCTTTATAAGCTGTTGTAACAAATTAAATGTTGATTTTTTTATAAGAAGAATTAATGGAATTTTCTTATCTATACTCTGAGATGGTTTGCAAAATACTTATTTCTCTTTCTGGTTATGGCTTTAATTCATTCTTGTGCTGTGGAATATACATTTAGATAAATAGGTCTAACATGCTGTATGCTTATGAACACAGAAAGCCACTGGCAGTTTGAAAGCTTTTCACATATTTAGATTTCCAAAAATCATTCTAATTTTCATACAATCTGCTACCCTCCAGTCAGCCAGTGTAATCAGTCGGGTACCAAAAGTCTCTACGTGGGGGCCATTATGGTTTCATTTGTATAAATCAAAGTTTATGCAATATTTAGCTTATTGATTCAATTTGCAAAGCGGAACATGGAAATGAAATAATAGATTTGGGAAAAAATGACGGCCGATTTAAAACCACAAGATCTTTCCCTTCAGCTAAGAGTGTAATCCTAAGGAGGTTGTGTCCTGGTTAAGATCTCCTCTAAAACAGAATCTGGACTCTGGTCACTTTACATCAAAGAGTACATTCATATTGTTAATTTTGTGTTTACATTCAGTCAAGAACCTTCACAATGATTCCCAAGGAAAAAAAGGTTGCTGTACATGAATCGGTTAGAATCTTACCAGTATCTTGCAAAAACATTTTAGGACACAACTCTGGTAGTTTGAAATCTAGAGGGCAACAAAAAAGTAATGTACAAATGCAGAATATTTGAGGACCGATTAGAATGAGAATATTTCTTCGCATGTAGAGGTCAGGAATAAGCTTCCTAGTGAAAGTATTTGGAAATGTAATGTCGACACAAGGAAGAGTAATGAGAATAATGTAGTGCTTGTATGCATCCAGTCATCCTGAAGAATCAGCTTTGACTGCACCACATCTACATCCACAATGGCTCAACCGCTCATTTTTTGCAGTTGTATATGCAGTAGATAAAAGCAAATGTTTAAATGTGCTGTTGCAGAATAGTACAGTAATTACCTGCTCCACATTCGCACTTTTGGTTATTTGTGAAATATCCATGAACAATTAAATGGGAATATTTTTGGAGCTAACTGAAAGATCGCAGAAACTCGCAAATGACGCCTAAGCCAAAAACAATACTAAAAATGATTAGCATCACATAAAATCATGTATAAATATGATCAATGCATAATATTTGTTAGTATAAGTACATACTATATCTTTAGTAATAAAGTCTTTTTTTAAAGGCTTTGGTGTGCTGCGCATGAATGTGGAATCTCACGTTTCTTGCAGTGACTTTTAAACTCAGTGGCGTTAATTTCGCCTTTTTTTTTAATAATGAGTCCAAAATATAGTGCTCCCTGTGCAAAATGCTAAATGCGAAATGTACAGTGCAGTACTGTTTGTTTAGAAATCGGTAATAAATATACTTTAATGTTATCATTCAGGCTAGTAGACTGTTGTGATTTAAAGGTAGGGTGGTAGTTTTATAGTAGTATTTGTGAGTTTTCACTTTTGTGGGGATTTCCCACCCCTAACCCTCACAAATGTGAAGAGGTTACTGCAATATTGTTGAATAGATATAAATTATTTTTGTAGTTAATTTTATTTTTAAAGAAATAAACTAGGGAACATATTTCTAAAATGCTTCACCATCAGCGGCCTACTGAGCCCCAGTAGGGATACTACCATGGGTGGAATGCTGCTTTCTGCTTCAGTTTAAAACTTTACCATTAAGAAAAATTAAGTGGAAGCTATCAAACAGAAAATGAGCTTGTGTGTTTAACATAGCAGAACTTAATCTTTTAGGAACAGAAATATCCAAGAATATAATTTTCACAACACCCTGCACTTCCGACCAGAATAAGCACATACACACCCCAATACCATCCAGACATTATGCCATGATTTTTTCAAAAGCAATGATATTCCGGTATTTTGAAATTTTGTCAATAAAATTGCCGAAGCAGCTGTGGGGCCCCCCATGATAAAAATTACAGCAAAATCCGAACCATTACCTAACTACACTAAGTGACAAGGGCCATTAGGCAAATCAAAAATGATCAAACATTTCCTCCTGGTACTCTGGTTTCCCCCCACAGTCCAAAAACATGCTGGGATTAATTGGACTTACCAAATTTCCCATAGGTGTGTGTATGAGTGAATGGTGTGTGAGTGTGTCCTGTGATGGGTTGGCACCCTATCCTGGGTTGTTCCCTGCCTTGCGCTCATAACCTCTGGGATAGGCTCCAGACTCACCACCACCCTGAACAGGACAAGCAATTACAGAAAATGACTGGATGGATGGATGGATAAATGGATGGATGGATGTCACGAAAAAAATTAGGAAATGTGTGAGATGACTAATAATATCCTACATAAATCATTCAAAATTCAAATGTGGATTATTTGCTGTCAATTATATAACTGTTCTTAAAATGAGTTTTATTCAAACAACTAAGGTCAACCTTCAGTTTAAAACTAAGGTCAACCTCCCTGACCTAATCTGTACTATAGTGCTGCTTTTAATAATGTTGCTATTGAAGTGACTTTGTACACTCTTTGAGCACCACCTGGTGGCTATATTGTTTGCTGCGCTGTTATTATATACTGTATATACGTATAATATACTGAGTGTATGTGTGTCCATATACATATATGTATATGTGTAAATGTGTTTCCTGGTCCCCATATGGGAAAACTATTTTATAAAAATCCATGACTGCAATGAAAAAACTAAAAATGCAAAAACATTTTGTTTGGTTACTTATGGTTATGGTTAGGACTGGGTAGGGGTTAAGGTTGCCATAGTTAGCATTAGCATTTTTCCTATAGAAATGAATGAGCGGTCCCCATAAAGATATGATTACACGTGTGTGTGTGTGTGCGTGTGCGTGTGCATATACCACAGGTGTATAAAATCAAGCACCTAGCCATGCAGTCAGGTTTACAAACGTTTGTGAAAGAATGGGTTGTTCTGAAGAGCTCAGTGAATTCAAGTGTGGGACTGTCATAGGATGCCACCTTTGCAATAAGTCAGTTTGTGAAATTTCTTCACTGCTATTCCACAGTCAACTGTAAGTGGTATTATTGCAAGGTGGAAGCATTTAGGAACAAAAGAAAGCCACATAGTGGCAGACCATGTAAAGTAACAGAGCGGGGTCACCGACTGCTGAGGCACATAGTGGCAGACCACGTAATGTAACAGAGCGGGGTTGCCGAGAGCAGATGCACATAATGGCAGACCACGTAAAGTAACAGACCACGTAAAGTAACAGACCACGTAAAGTAACAGAGTGGGGTCACTGACTTCTGAGGCACATAGTGGCAGATCACGTAAAGTAACAGAGTGGGGTCGCCGAGAGCCGACGCACATAGTGCCAGACCACGTAAAGTAACAGACCACGTAAAGTAACAGACCACATAAAGTAACAGAGCGGGGTTGCCGAAAGCTGATGCACATAGTGGCAGACCACGTAAAGTAACAGACCACGTAAAGTAACAGAGTGGGGTCGCCGAGAGCTGACGCACATAGTGGCAGACCACGTAAAGTAACAGACCACATTAAGTAACAGACCACATTAAGTAACAGACCACATAAAGTAACAGAGCGGGGTTGCCGAAAGCTGATGCACATAGTGGCAGACCACGTAAAGTAACAGACCACGTAAAGTAACAGAGTGGGGTCGCCGAGAGCTGACGCACATAGTGGCAGACCACGTAAAGTAACAGACCACATTAAGTAACAGACCACATAAAGTAACAGAGCGGGGTTGCTGAAAGCTGATGCACATAGTGGCAGACCACGTAAAGTAACAGACCACGTAAAGTAACAGAGTGGGGTCGCCGAGAGCTGACGCACATAGTGGCAGACCACGTAAAGTAACAGACCACATTAAGTAACAGACCACGTAAAGTAACAGAGCGGGGTCGCCAAGAGCTCATGCACATAGTGGCAGACCACGTAAAGTAACAGACCATGTAAAGTAACAGACCATGTAGAGTAACAGAGCGGGGTCGCCGAGAGTTGATGCACATAGTGCGTAAATAGAGTTGCCACCTTTGATTTGTGAAAAACCGGGACACTAGGACATTTTTAGGGGGTGGTGGGATTAAACCAAATTTGCAAATATTTTTGTTGTAAGGATTTATTTACGAAAGGGAAGGTCCTTTTCTGTTCCAGAATGACTGTGACCCTGTACACAAAACAAGGTCCATACCACAAAGCAAGGTGTATATATTCGTGAGTAGAGGAGTGTCTGTATATATACACACACACATAGGGTCTATCACCGCATTACATGAAGGGGGGGTGAAGGGGATAGAAGTAATCCAGCAAACTATAGGCCAATCAGTTTAACTAGCATTACTGGGAAGATAATGGAAGCTATAATCCAAGTGAAAATGGTAGATTACCTGGATTCTAATAACATTCTGAGGGACAGCCAACATGGATTTAGGAGAGGTAGATCCTGTCTAACTAATTTACTTGAGTTCTTTGA
>JAODKC010000001.1:28828958-28843630 GCA_026777985.1 Mormyrops attenuatus
GTAGTTGCTGCCTTCCTCGTCTTTCTTGTGTTGTCTGTGTGTTCTCTGTGGCTGGGGGGCGGGCGGGGGGGCGGGGGGCGGCGCCGCCCCCCGCGCATCACATGGAGAAGTTGCTCTTTAGTGAGATCACCAGGGAGCATGCACTGATGTTGCTAGGCGACCACCTCAGCAGAACAGGCCAGGAAGTCTCCAGAACAGGCCTAATGTCAACGTGGTTTCTGCTCTTTACTATAGACTAAGATGGTATGCTCACAAAGGAAGTGAAAATGCTGTGTGAGCACTGGGCTAGGTTAGGGCGACCACCTAATCCATGTCAAGAGGGACATTATGAACTACTTCAGCTTTTACAAATTACTATAAAACTGAAAGACTCACATGCTTTGCTAAATTGTTTGGTTCATCTTGTGCTCTGACTGGTTTGTTTCCTTGATTGAAAGATTCATCCAGCTGTGTCACATTAGCATGATTATAGGAGACTGACCAATCAGCACACAGCAAGAACTCGGTGCTTAAGTGAAATCCATTTTTAATGGATTTCTTTTTAATTGAAATGGTTCAAATGGCAATTTACAAACCATGTCATAGCTCATAGTGTCCCTCCCGACATGGATTAGGTTGTCACCCTAGTACGGTCGGAGACCGGAGTCTCCACAGTCTGAATGGCTGGGAGGAGGGGACTGCTGAAATCTTCATTAGGATTCACAACTCTGAAGAAAGTAGAAGGGGGCATTAAATCATTAAGAGGAATATTAAGCAGAGGGAGTTATAGTAATACTATTCATCATTTTAATTGTGTCTACAGTTTGGTTTCCACATCCTGGCTCCTCCTTACAGGAAAGAAGTGGAAGCTTTACAATGAAGGGTAACAAGTCCAGTCCTGGAACATGAACCCAGAGCTGCACAGGGGATCGCGGCGGTAGCGGACTTGCTTTAAGGGGCCGAGCGGAGACTGTGGGAATTCAATCACCGACCGAAAAGGCCAACAAGGGATCGGCAGAGCTGGCTGCAGTGACGGTACTGTCAAAGTGCAGAGTAACCTTTAAAACAAAGCCAAACACATCTTGATTCCAGTTGCCCAAATATGCTATTCTTCTCTTACCATTTAATGTGTAACCTTTCATTATCAAAGGTCATGGGCATGACGGTGACAATGAAGGAGAAATGTGCGATGTGGAACTAAGGTAATCCAGCTTGTTCACACTATCATGGAGCCATTTGACAGAAAGGCACTGCAACGATTGGAACCCAGAGAGTTACCATCAAGATCTGAAGTCTGACTTCATGTTGTAATAGTTTAAGGATAATCTTTTAAAGGTCTAGGGAAAACAAACTTTCCAAGACATGGGAGGCACTTCATGTAAAAAAACAGCACGTCCCTGGTTTTTGAAAAGACCATGAGCACCTGCTGATGGAGTTGGATCTGAAGTGTAACATTGAGACCTAGAAGGCCTGCCTGTCAGTCAAATGTCACTTTCCACTGCTGCTACACAGTATTTCCCCCCCTGTATTATTAGAAAGGATACATTCTCCCTGCGGACAGACCATATCTATCCCTGGGGGATAAGGTCAGCCTCTGTGAATTATATAGTGAGATTAACTGCAGAGCTGACTTCAAATACTGCCTGAGAACCAGCTTTAATCGGGAGGGAAGAAGAGGAGTAAGATTTGGCATCGATAATCATCTCACAAAGGATGTGATGTCACAATGGAAGTTTTTGTGGTAGAGACATGCCAGCACCAGCTGATTATTATCATCCCTTCACTTTTTCCACTGTTTGTCACATATTTATAAATTATGAGTCATTTGGTTATTTACACATCTAAATGGTGCTGCGAAAATGAAATGTAAGAATGCATGCATGTCACAGCTAACCTGCTGTCAGCTGCTCGGTCCATGGCTCACAACAATCGCCACGGAGACCGACAGATGACCGTCCCACTGATCTGCCGTATCCGATTAAACGGGTCATCTAAACGTCGAATCTATTTTGCTCATCACTTTAAATATCACATGTTCTAATGTGGCTGATCTCTCACTTTGGTTTGATCAACTTCTTGTCTAAAAAAAAAATCCTGAATAACAACGCCTTCTGCTACTCGTCATTTCTGGTATAGCCTCAGGAAATATTTTAATTTGGGTTAAAGTGGAAGTTGAAGGGGTGCAGCTCCTTCACAAATGTACTCCAAAGAGACTTCGTACAACTTGGTCATGTATGAAAGGTAGAAACCATGAAAGAGGCTGCTTTTTTATGAAGAATCCTGAGAAGCAACGTTAAGACTGGGGCAGCGCATCACTAGGCAGGCGACAATGACAATACATCAATCATTCATCAAAGGACAACCAAATATTTACACTGATTCAATGTCAATATAATCAATATCTATATACATATCTCAAGCAGGAACCTAGCAGTTGAGACATGTTCTGGTAAATTGAGCAAAATGGGTGAATTATACCTTGCTGACAAGGTGAACCGATAGAACGGGAGAATTGTGTTTGTTATACGTTTGAGCTTGGTTTGTTGGTGTTTTGTGACCAATCAGGACTTAGAAGTCCTTATCTGAAACTGAGAATTATGGTTTATAAACTGGTTGCTCTTGGTGCTGGGGTACTTGGTACCTGGTGCCAGAGTATAACGGGAGCGCTCTGCTGGATTGCTTGAATAAAAGAGATAACTTTGCTCACCAACTGAGAGGTCCGGAGTTTTATTCTAAGTGGCTTCACTGGAGTTATTAGAGGGGATTTATAATTTTCCTACCACATCTGTGCTTGTGATCAGAACGTCACTGATTCTAATCATGTGGTCAGCAGACTGATGCCACCACTGTGCATTTTTGAGGCCCATTACACCAATTGGCTGGCTGACCCGGCACTGTCACCCCCAGAATTTACTCTCACCAGTGTGTGTGTGTCTGTGTGTCTCATTAATAAGACGGGATAGATGAAAACCCCCCAAAGGGATGAATAAAGTATCATTACTCTACTAATAATTTTGCCCTTTTGGAAAATACACCTCAAGGATGCGTCATCGTTAGCATAAGACAATATAATGCAATATATTGAGTACCGTTTCAGATTTTATTTTTGACAGCATACATCTATGCTTACTGCAGTTTCATATTAAAACATTTTAAAATAGACACTGCCAAAAAAAGCAAACTATGTTCAACCATTACAACACACCTACACTCCCCACTCTATCACACTTTACCACAGGTACCATCTTGAAGACTAATATCGCAGTCAGTTAATGTCCCATAATTTTACAATGTGACAAATTTCTCTTTTTTGGCAACTTTCATGAAATGATATAACACGCGCGGACACATTGTTCTTTTGGACAACCAGGCAACAATTAAATAGAAACTGATCGTATGCCAGAGAATAGATAGCTGTCCACAGTCCTGTGCAATAAAAATCTCAAACGCTCACACCATAAACTCTGCTACTGTGTATGCAAGTGTGATATTACATATATTTTCACAGCTTAAGAGCCTTGTAAAAAAGAAAAAAAAAAAACAGAGAAATATATAAGCAACACGAATAAAAAGCACTAGAAAAGTCCGAAGTGGTGTGGGAGTGGACATACAGCTCTGAGATCACCATCTCCAGGGGTACAGTACGTCACTCTGCTCTCGTCGATCATGTAGCTGAAGCTCAGCTCCCTTGACCCAACACCCGATCCTCCATGCTGGAGCTCCGCCCATTCCTCTTCTCTCAGAATGGCTCAAGTGGTTAAACGCTATTTATGCCAGACAGCTCTGGACAAACTAACTCCTTCCTTACTGAGTGAAGGTCACTGGAGCCCTATAAATAAACCACACAGCTGTTTGCTAACCCGGCTTTGTTAATACTGTAGCACCAATGATGTTACCTCCTATAAACTCTGATTTATGCCCCCGAGACCTATTCTGCCAGCAAACTATTTACCGATATCCTGGCAATGGCTTATATAGATTATGAAGGCAACAAACTCTTGTTAGTTACAAGACAGTAACAACTTCCCCAAGTTATTCGTAAATAACATCACTTGGAACCTGAAAAATATCATCCACTGAAAATCAGCCGTATAAAGCCTTCACAGCTGAAGAACCTCTGGAGTGAAGAAAGCGGTAGGTGGCAATGACACAGAGTCATCATTCAATGGGAAAAGGCTTGGAAAGCATCTCTAGGGCTCATCTGAAGGTATTGCCTGCAAGTTCCCTCCTTTACCTCTCAAACACTTATATCTACTGATCCATTTCAAGTGGTTTATTTTAGAAAAAAAGTTATTAGTTACTCCAAATCTGTCTTTCAGGCAGGCATTTCAACAAGAACCTGAGACCAGCATAGCTAGAGTATACAGTGTGGAAAAGTCAAGAAAGACTTCACACAACTTTGGTGAACAGGTCCTCACATTCCAAAAGTGATGTACTCTGTCCTTTGCTCAACCTATACAACCTCACAAGGCCTCTGCTCTGCACACATCCATCTTCTGTGACCTAAAATTCAACACCCAGTCACCATCTTAAGGTTTTCCTGTACCAAAACCATGTCCCTGACTGCCAACTCCAGCATAGATGGATATCTTGTGGAACAGTGTTAACAGGGTACGTGACGCAAAACCCCCGCTCACCCAAAAGTATGAGAATTTTTTTTTAAATGGCAGGAACTATACTACTGTATATCAAACTTCAACACTCTTTTGTCACCCCACATTAATTTTGCATACATACATCGAAATAACCACTTCCAATCACTTCACCTTAGTCTTGATGTTCACATTCAAATTTCCTGGAGAAATCCAATCTGGTGGAGAGAAGAATTTCTGGCATATACATACTTAACCAAACTGGCTGCCATCTCCCTCACTGCATCCCAGCTCTGTTATTTCCAAACTCTTCACTGGGGAAATTAAGGAAAAGGGGGAAAGTAAAGATACAAAAACCTGTATCCAAAAATACTGCATAGAGTCCAGCTGATCGATCCAAAACTGTGTCCTCCTGACCAGTTCACAAGATAACAGCTTCTCATAAGGGAGACTTTGGCTGTTTGCTAGCAAGAAAAGCCTACTGCAGGTTTAGTTCTAAGGTTCCAGGCTGTAGTTACAGTACTATGAATGGTAACTAGTGAGATCAGTGCAGTTTTAATCACTCCATGCGAAGGTATGATAATAAAATAACGGTATTCCAAGGGTGGCACAGTGGCTCAGCAGACAGCACTGTTGCCTCACATCTCCAGGGTTAGGGATGTTGGCACGCTCTCCCCTGTATCGTTTGGGTTCCCTCCCATGAGCCAAAGACACATAGTCTAACTTGTGTCTTTAAATTGCCCAAAGTCTACAACTGAGAGTGTGTGTGCTCTGTGACGGATCAGCGTCCCATTGAGGGCGAGGCCCGGCCTTGTGCCCTGTGACGGATCAGCGTCCCATTCAGGGTGAGGCCCGGCCTTGTGCCCTGTGACGGATCAGCGTCCCATTCAGGGTGAGCCCCGGACTTGTGCCCTGTGACGGATCAGCGTCCCATTCAGGGTGAGCCCCGGCCTTGTGCCCTGTGACGGATCAGCGTCCCATTCAGGGTGAGGCCCGGCCTTGTGCCCTGTGACGGATCAGCATCCCACTCAGGGTGAGGCCCGGCCTTGTGACAGATCAGTGTTCCGATCAGGGTGAGCCCCAGCCTTGTGCCCTATGCTGCCTGGGACAGCATGAGCAGTTGGAAGATGGGTGATGTTATTCTTGGAAAACACATACTAGGAGTGGTCATACTATCATTGCTAATTAACAACAGTCTGGTGTTGCTCAACACAAAGATTGGTCGACCTGGGAGAGTGACCATGGCTTGCGTGTGAATGTCATTACCTCTGATATAAAAAAGTTCAAAAGCACAAGTGTTTCCAGTTGTTTTTCACAGGTTTTTTTTTAAAAAAAGTATATTTATATAGGCTGTCCCTGACTTACATTCCTATGCGACTTACGACAAGTCGCACAACCATTTCTTTTAAAATTTAAGTAAGTGTATGTAAAACACATTTTGGGCGGCTGTTCACCCAGCAGCACTACGCTACCTAGTGCACACTACATGCCGTGGCCATATGATTATTACCACGCCAAAGTATAGTGTGACCTTACCAGCCTCACACGCATCTCCCACTCTCATTCTTAAGCCTAAAAGATTATCCAGTTCCGACAGACGTCCATTTATGCATATGGCTTGTCTGGCGGAAAGGAACCCAGTCACAAGTTGGGGACAGTCTATATATTTTTCTGTGCAAATATTGAAATTTTTAATTAATTAACTGTCCTGTTTCAAAGTCTTATAATGAGAAAGTGTATTTCTAAATGCAGAAGACCTTGAACTGTGGCCTGTCAAACAACTAACTTCTCAGATGGCTCAAAAATGTCACGTGACCAAAGTTTCCCAAGCAAACCTTCATATATGTACTATTTGCAACCCAGATTGTATTCTTACCCAATTAATCTTCCTCATCACACAAAGAACTGGTTTCTTGCACTTATGGTACAAGTACTTAACAGTCTCTGATAGGTATTTTGAGAGTAAATAGTGGAAAGGAATACAAACGTTAAAGAACAGAAGACCTCAATATTTCCCAAGCACCTGTTAAAATAATGGCTTCTACCCACCCGTCCCACAATCTCAGAAGTGCAGAATGATGCTGGAATCAGAGCTGATACCCAGTGCTTTTAAAACAAACACCTAACAGTTAGACTACATTATAACAATAATTCAGACAGTTATAGTGCAATGTTACATTATGCAGACAAAAAAAAAAAGATTAACAGACGTGAATAACCAAAAGCAGGAAATTGGTTCTGTTATTCTTCACAAAGCTCATGCTAAATGCTTTGCTGATCAAGTCAGTACAGGGAGACACTACAATCAGCTTCACAATGCCGTCTTTGAACGACACCCCTACGCTCTGCAGACCACTTTCAAAAAGCCGTCCTTCTGCCTGCAAATGACCAATGTCCTTCTAACTTCCGTCTTCTTAGGTGTGTCTGTCATCCACTGCGCACCTGCAGAAATCTCTTTTTGCTGACCGCAATAAAAACCTGAGATTGGAATCGTAATTGAGCTAAAAAGAAAAACACAAAAGAAATGCCTAAATTTGGATTTTGTGAGGTACTGGATGTTTTGCTACTTAGGCACATCGGAAGTCAGTTGGAAGAAATGCTGCATCTAGAGTCACATTCGATTCTGTGCTTCAGCATCGTGTATAAAAGTTCGAAGCAGACTGCAGTGGTTTGGAGAATTCACCCATGAGAGAAAGGGCAGACTCAGTCTTCAGCTATGGTGAAACCCAGTTACTGCCAAAAACAGAAAGAACTTCAAAGGAGCATAACTTGGGTTGGACTAAACAAAGATCTCATTAAGACCCGGAGCCCATTCAGGACACCTCAATGACCTCCATGCTGCCAGAGAAGCTGGTCTGGCTGCCCACCTTGCCCAGCTCCTCCCTGGACCGGCTCTCCGCCATACCGTCCCCAAACTCCATCTGGCAGCTCCTTCGTTTCAGCTGCTTCTCGAAGGGGCTCTCTTCATGCCAACTGCGTCGTGAGTCACCGCGGTCGCCGTTCTTTTGCCGCCGCCGCACTGCCTCCAGGCCGACACTGCAGCCGTAGGCAGAGAAGCCCGCTCCGCCTCCACTGAACACGGCGGAAGCGGAGTAGAAGCGGGTGGACTCTGAGAAGTACCAGCTGCCTGCCAGTGATGGGGAGGCGGTAGCGGCGGGGGCAAGGATGTCCGAGTGCCAGCCCTTAAGGGCTGCCCCCAAGCCTGGCTTGGCTAGGTGCTGCTGGCTGCTTGAGAGACCAAACAGGAAGTTGGTGGCCCTGGGACTGTCCTCCATGCTGCCACTGCGGTACAAGGGGTGATGGTGTGTTTGGGGTGGATGCTCAGGCCGACTTGAATGCCTGGGGCTGGAGTTTATGCCAGTGCTGGGGCAAGAGCTGGTGCTGGTGCTGCTTGGATCTATACTCTGGGCGACAGCATCCGCCTTCTCTCTGTCAGGACTTTGCTCGGGGGTGGACTGCTCGGACACCTCTTCCACGGGAGAGAACTGGCAGGGCTTACTTGCTGGCTCCTTGAAGGCAGAGGACTTGTAGAATTCGCTAGCGTCCTCAGCTGGGCCAAGACCCAGCAGGCTAGTGCCAGAACCCCCATAGGACTTAATGTCCAGGGAAAAGGAGCGTTTAAGTTTGGCGTTTTCCTCTGTGCCATCGAGGGTTGGCCCCAGATGCAAGCTCTCCAAGTCCTGTGCTAGGGTCCTCTCCCCTGCCCTGCACGGAGACAGGGCATCTGCCAGGATGCAGGGCAGGGTCAGAGTTTCTGGCTGCTGAGGGTCACTGCTTTCCTTTAAATGGCTACATGCTAAGGGTAGCCCCAGGGATCCGCAATTGACTCCTCCCTCTGGCCCAGAGAGGGAATCGCTCATCTTGTCTGGATGCATCAGCTTCAGCATAGTTGTGAGTTGCCCAGGGGGAGACTTGATCTTCTTCTCAAAGTCTAGGAGTTGACCCAGGAAATTGAAATTTGGGGAAATGGTGGGCCTTTTCTCCTTCACAAACCTAGAAGGACAACATACATGCGATTAGACTACCACAGACATTGAAGTTGTTCAACTCATTTCTGTGACACTTGGGACTGGAGAATTTTAGTTCATTCAATGAAAGAGAATCTCTATGTTCTCTGAGATCCTCATTTAAAGAAGAAATGAGGAACTCCAAGCCCCCACATCAGCCTTTGGTTATGTCTACAAAGTCCCAACTCATTTTTCTATTGTGGTACATGACGAATACACATTGCCTATAACCTATGAGATACATTGCTTGAATTGAACCTGTATGCCTCATCCAAAGACATATCCATCCTCTTCATGATGTACGCGATGGCTATAGTGGCCGACCGTGATATTCCTGCAAGGCAGTGGACCAGGACTCTGGCATTAGAGGCTTTTGCTTTCTCTAGAAGACAAAAGTGGGTAACTATCCATTAACAGCTTCCCCAAAAAATAAAGTCGAAAGACTCTGTAATAGATCAAAATCCACAGTGATGAAGATGTCAATGGTCACAAATTCGTCTACATTTTACCTCCATTCCTGCTCTCTCTCTGTCTGATTCTAGAAAGTGATTGGCAGCCTGGTTTCAAACCCCCAAAGGATGTTTGAAAAGAACTAACCCATCAAATCCTCTGCTGTACTCTCAGTCAAGACCACTGACCTATAAATTCCACAGACTTGTCGAGCCAGGGCAGGATCTTCTCGCAGAAGCTGTCATTGACAGGCACACGCAGGAAGTGCGACTCAGGAATGAAGTCGGGCTTTGGGCATGTGTTACTGGCATTGAGGACATAGGCGATGTCGTTCTGCTGCATCAGCTCCTGTAGTGGAAAGGCAGCGAGCAGGTCAGGACTTCACATGTCGGCGCAACATCCTCTGGTGACCGTGCGGCGGCTCGCTTCCCCACCTTATTGAGCACGTCACGTTGGCAGCCCAAGTAAAGATGGGGCAGGATTCGGGTGGGGCCCACGTTGGCCACAGGCAGGCACGGCTGGGAGATGCAGGAGGGTACCAGCGCTGACTTGCCCTCACAGAGGCCCGGGAAGAGGTGTGAGAACTCTGCAAAGCCACCTATCCAAGAAACATGGCCATTAGCTGTGACCTGCTAATATCCATGAGCCCTGATCTTTCATATGACTATACATCCTTTTCTTTGATCACATACACATTCACACGCATAAGACTTTCCTGTTAAGATCAAAGGGAGACTGAAAATTAATTTATCCTACAAAGTTTCTTTATGATTTCAGCTTCTAATTAGACGCAAAGTGATGAATCCCATCTGTTTTCAGGCCAGCATTGTTTCACTGTTTCTCAATTACAAAAACTGACAAAAGCCGCAACCTTCCCACAAGCGTGACACATCAGATGTGGAAACATCCTTCGCATATCGGGCATCCCACTGCTTTATGGAAGAACTGCTGTCAAAGAGCTTCAAACACTCCACTCTGGAGCCAAGTGGTAGCTGAACAGAGCAGGTGTTTCGATGCTAGAGATGCGGCAATCTGGTATTCGGTATCGGTATCGATCTGATCCTGGACTAAATTACTGGACAGGATATCAGGGAGGAATAAAAATGTAATCCAATCCATTAAACATCACGAAAATGCTTGTCAAAACTTGCAACATGCCGTAAGCAGATGCATTACACGTTCTCACATAGGGACAGCGTGTGTCACATGATAAGAGCTTCTGCTGTGCATGAGCCCTGTCAGCAGGTCAGCAGTGTGGAGTTACATAAACTCAAATAAGAAAAAGGCAAGACTGCTGAAAGCAATTTATGCAATATGAGTGTTTTGCGGGGAGGTACCAGCATTGGAAACTTTAACACCACAAACCTGATTAAACAATACTGTTAAAAGTGATGAAGTTTAGATAAAATGAAGCAGTGTTACCGAACTGAGTCACATTTTGGGTGACATGTATTTCTTCCGTATTATGAGTATAATATTTGTTTTAGTTTTAGAATTATGCTTTTTATATCTGACATTAAGGTATGCAAAATGCATCCAGACATTTTTTTCCAAAGCATTATTTTCAGAGACCGTATCAGACAATCGGTTTGACTGGATCAATGAGAACACCTCGATCAGGGTGACAGTCACCCATCCTTGAAGCCTTAGCACCAAAGAAAGAGAAATTCCTAATTGTATGTGGCTGTATAGCCTCTGTTCAATGGCAAAGGAAGATAGAAAACAGAGGCATCACTAAATGTCAAGAGGATGATGGGTAATGTGATACACACAGGATTTACAGTCCTGAAAATAAGCTAATAAAGCATAAGTACAGGATGATGGCTGAAACTTATATTAGCAAGTTTGTAATATACTCTGTAATCATGTTCTTCACTCCAACAGAATAAATTGATCTGGTAAAGTTTTTGTTGCTAGTTAACCTTTACAGAAAATGTTTAACTGAACTCCATAACACTCTCACAATAATAAAGTACAACACACATTCACAATAATAAAGCATAATGATCCCTTATGATTAAGATCCTTTTCATGACCAAATTACTACTAAAGAATATCAGTGTCAGCAACAGTATTTTCCATCAGTTAGGCTGATTTGCTAAGACAAGAAAGATCAAATACTAGTAATAGGAGTTGAACTTTACTTTAATGCTCTTATGAGACATCTACCCAAAAAAAAAAACGTCGCCCACTGAAAGACCACAAACCAGCTGTGCTCACTGAGTTCTCCAGCTGGACAGAATGACTGGGTATGAGGCTGAACTGCTTACTGGTCAAGAAGGACAATTGAAAGAAGGATACCAGTCTAATGTACTGAACATCAGACCAATTAAATCTGCTTCCCATGACAGAGAAACACCGCTTAATGTAACAAAGAACCTCATCAGAATTGATTATACACCTATTTCTACTATTTACTTAACCTATCCTGAAGTTTTTGGTCATCAAACAAGAAAACTTCCATGCAAACTTAAGGTTGCAGTTGAATGAACAAAATTGAGTGCAGAACAGCCTTACAATTTGAGAGATTACACATCACTGTTTAAACAAACCACAGAAGGTTCACAACATGGAGTTCATTTGAAAGTAATAACAACAGAAAATGTGGACATGCACAAAAAATTGAGCGGTTTATGGATTTTTTTTTGTTCACTGAAAACCCACATGGATTCAGTAAGCACTCCGCCTGACAAATCTCCTGGAAGTGTTCCATGACAGCGTAGATTTAACGTTGAGGGCCACCATTAAATCGCCATCTCAGAGCTGCCCCCGGGAGGTTAGGGCCCAGTCAGTCAGTCACAGTCCGTCCTCAGAGACAGGTAAACGGCGCCATCATTAACACCGACGAACGGATCTGGGCTCTGGGAAAGTAAACCCCCAAAGGGACCCTGGCTGCCAGATGCAGGAGGACTGTACTCTGTTATTTAATGGTTATGTAACCGTGACGTAATGGTGACAAATTATGAACACACACGACAGCCATTTGAAAGGGCTTTCAAGGTGAACCATGTTGCTGACCGTTTGCAACATTATTTATAACTCTTTCTGGAAATTCAATGGCGAAATACTTTCTCTGGTTTTGCCTAAATATACATTTCTTTCGACTGCTATCACTAACTGGGAGATCCCTGCACTGTTCTGCTGGTAGGTTTCCTGGTTTAAATAGCTTTCTGTTTGGGTGCATCTCAACCACTTTCCCACCCGAAAAGAGGCAACTACAGATGAGTTTGGACACTGCCGAATCTGAGTCAAGGACATGCTTTAACTGGAGACCACAAAGATGGATAGAAATGTGTTTAGACTTGACCTCATCTTTGGGGAATGTCTTAGAGCAAACCAATCCTTGAGGACCCCCAGTCGTTTTTGCCGGTAAGGAGCTGGGAGGGAGAAAAAATGTAGACTGTCTGGCACGGAGCTGGGAGGAACCTGGGGGTCCCCAGGGGCTGGGTTGAGAAACACCATCTAAGAGGTACAACTGCTTCGTTCTCACGGCCTGCTCGGAACCCGTACCTGAGAGCAGGTGCACGGAAGGGAAGCTCTGCTCCAGTTTGGACAGGAGCACAGAGATGAAAGCCTCCGAGGACAGAGCGCTGGGGTCCCGGGAGCTCTGATCGTAGACCACCACCTCCTGTCCCCGCTGGGGCTCCAGCTGGACAAAGGGAACAGGTATTAAAACAACCAGCCCAGCCAAGGGTCCTTGCTGGGCTGGGACCCATGTATACCAGAGCTGAGCAAGTCGACAAAACAAAGATGGAGCTCCTGGCACGGCCCGGATCGAAATAATCTCAGCAAACACCCACCCACACACACAAAGGTCTCTCTTTCCATGGGCACTTCCTGTTAACAGGCAGTTCAACGCGATGAATGGTTCCAAAGAACCTGTTGACAAAACCTAAAGCACATGTCAACAGGTCACAAAAAATAAGGTGCACTGTTTCTTTAAAAAGAAAAAATTTGAAATTTCCTAAAAAGTCTGTTTTTGAAGAGTTACTATCTTTCCCAAAAATGTATCCCCTCAAACCACAACCACAGTAATGTGTGGACAAAAAATACAATAAAAAATAATAATATTCTTGCCTTAACAGTAAACACAGATGTCACCCGTTTTAGTGGAAGGAGCAGAACCTCTAACCTTAAACACAGTTTGTGCGCACACACACACACACACACACACACACACACACACACACACACACACACACACACACACACACACACACACACAGACACACACACACACACAGACACACACACACACAGACACACAGGCACACGCAATCCCCTAAGAGACAGACGGCGATCATGAGCCCCTCACTCCAGCACTCCAGCCCAGTGCGGCCATCCCAGTCAGACTGGCGAGTGCAGGTGATGGAGGTGCTGCTCAGCTTCTCTGGCCGACTAACACGTGTCTGCATTCACGGCTCGGCTCATGGAAACCGCACTCCCCCGCTCAGAGTTGCCGAGCCGCCGTTATGTAACTGTGAATATACCACCGTTGAGCAACAGTTGGCTGGTGATGTCCCCCAGCTACCTACTTAACTGCATGCTCTCTTTTTTCACCATTAAAGCAAAACAGCATGTCGCAGACACGCCAAGCTCCAAGCACAGCCCAGATGTATCATCAGGAGGAGGCCCAGTTCTGGAACTTTCTCCTCCTTCCCAATCAATCCGCTAATCATCGATCTACCCCAGTGGATCTGTCCCCACCCCCTGCTGTGACTCCACCGTGCCCCAAATCCCAGCCCAGTGCCCAGATCTTCGCCCCAGCACGCCTTACCTTCTTCTTGGCCGAGTGCTGGATGAGCTCTGTGATCTGCACTTTGTCCTGCTGCAGCCTCCTCTTCACCAACTTGGAGCAGTTGACGTTGACGGCCTCCAGGATGTGCCAGGTGTTATAATCCACGAAGGGTCGGCTATCTATGAGCAGCACGCTGTCCAGCCCGCCCTCCAGCAGGGCCACCAGGCCCTCTGGCCCGATGGGCCGCACCCCTCCTCCCACGGGATGCCCCGACATCACCCCAATGTCCTCGCCCCCCCAGGAGGGCCCTCACGGGGAAAATCGACACATCTTCTTGGTTGGGCAAGTCGTCCTGTGGGTGATGCCTAGCAGTCTCACTGAGAGAGGAGCAGACTCCAAACTGCTAGTCCTCTCAGTGTCCGTGTCCGTGTGTGTGTGTGTGTGTGTGTGTGTGTGTGTCAGTGTTTCTGTGTGTGTGTGTGCACGCGCCTAGGTCTCGAGTCCGTGGCGTCCAGATGCTGCTGGGAGAGGAGGCTCGTGCAGGGGAAGCGGGAACTCTTTCGTGCCGATGGGGGCTTGCACAAAGGACGGCTTTTCTTCCCTGAGCTCTATGGAGATGACATCATCCCGAACCCCCAGCTCTTCATGCTCGAGTGGTTATCTGCAGGGGGGGAAGCACATAAACATACACACGTTAGCCCCGTTTTCTGAATATCAACCAGAGTGACTGAGGTCTTCAAAGTACGCAAATATTTTTCTGCTTCCCCGAAAATTACAAAATACAGAGATAAAATACACAACAAAACAAATGAATAATGTTAGAAGCCATCCTGAAAATGCATTTTGTGGGGGGGGGGGGGGGGGGGGGGGGGGGGGGGGGGGGGGGGGGGGGGGGGGGGGGGGGGG
>JAODKC010000001.1:28849956-28894487 GCA_026777985.1 Mormyrops attenuatus
ACAAAACTCCGCAATTATATTTTCACAAGCATTCCGTGCAAAAAATCCCCCCCCCCCCCACCAAGGCCGCAAAAAAAGGCTTAAGCATCTGCTAACATCCAATAACTAATGAGGCTTCATTCAACCCAAAGGGGACACAAACACGGCTGTGTCACATCGGTCACTTCCTGTACACCAGCCCTAATTCAGCATTAGTTCTTAAACAAGAAATAAACCCATATTTACCAGGCGGAACTCTTACTGAAGTACAGCTCTCCCTTATCTGAAGCACAAATATAAAGATAACAACACCAATCATAAGTTTGGCATGTGATGTATATCACGATTGTCTCCATGACAGTGGTGTGTAATGGGTATCAAACTTTGAACTGTAAAAAACTATGGAAGATATATCTTGGTTTGGCAAATCAAGTATACATGAAGACACCATCAATGGATTACTCAAGAATTACCAGGGCATCTGTTTGATTAACTTGTTCACAGAAATTTAGATTAATCAACATAAATCATATATATTACATATAACAGAAACAGTGCATAAACTATACCCTGTTCCAGACAGTGGCACACATTCTAAACACTGTATCACAACTCTTTTACCCTGATTTTAACAAGGTTTGGCTCTGCACATCACACATTTCTGGAAACGGACCTCTCAGACACACCTAAAGTCAGACATGTCATACGCATGGGAAAATCATAAAATAAAAATGAGTAAAAGCTGTACACACATACAGAATGACAGCCAGCTTCATTCCAAGCCCAGATAATTCATCTTTAAAAGCTGTTAAAGCTGCCTGTCACTTAAGGCCATCATAAACGCCAAAATAAACATGCTAGAAACTTCTCACTACTCACTCAAAGCTGAACAGCTCATTACCAGGCAGTCTGACATTACCAATAAAATAATCGTAATGGTAAAAAATAAATGTGTATTGTGAGCAGCGTCATCCGTTAAGCAAGACAGCGGGAATCCAGGCAGGAAGCCCCTGGTCTCGCTGTCACCTGGCAGGATATGGGGCAGAGCCACTTTAGGACACATCCCGTCAATCAGTTTGGTACAACAGCCAGAGGATTATATAAGGACATCACATTGGTGCACCAAAAAAAAAATATATATATATACACGTTTAATTTAGGAAGTGCTCTTTCAGAGTCACTTGAACCCAAGCTTGTGAGCGGAGGGACCGCGTTTTCCAATTCTCTGGGGGAGGGAGCAGTGCACCCCGATGTCAGGGATTTCTGCAGACTCTCGGTCAGTCTGATATGCTGCCGATAAGACGTCTCCTCAGAGGAAGCTTTGCCATTTCCTCGTGTCTTGTTTACAACTAAATCATGGTGGACATTTAGCACAGGAATACATTTCCGCGGTTTCAGGCGGCTTTGAAAATACCGCGAGGGCTCTCCCAACCCCCCCCCCAAACAAAGAAATACATCTTTATTAGTATCTCATTTTAAAAGGCTTCTTTGTTTTTTTGTTTTTTTAATGAGAAACTGAAAAAGATCTGTTTATAGTTTTGGTTGTTCTATCTATTCCTGCGTTTTGCTCATGGATGGTTTCCAGACCAAAGCGCATGTTCTTTCCAACCTCAACAAGTTAGACATCAAATGAGGCTGCTGCAGCTGTGCCTATCAATCCAGGAATATTGATGTGTGAATAGAGGTCTTGGGAATGGAAATAAAAATACAGCAAGAAGGCCCGGTTACACAAAATTAAGGCAAATATGGTGAAGAAGAAGAAGAAGAAGAAATGTCCTAAACACTTTGAGAAACAATGTATAATTATTTCCTGGTCTAAACAAGATATTTTACAGAAAATATCAGATGCAGATATTTAGGCTATACTACGTTCCATTATCGCCAACAAACAAACAAACAAAACAGTGAAGGAGTAAAACAGAAACAAACAGCTCCACAAAGGCATGTCTGGCGTGTTCGGTCAGACTCCCAGCTGATCCGCGATCATTTAGTCCGAGTCAGACGCTTATTTACATGGCGCATGCATGCAGCGCATGACACAATCCTGACCAGGAAAGGTACCGTGAAAGGTAGCAGAAAAGTTCCCACACCTCGATCGGCAATCTGCGACTCGTGTCTGTTGTCCCCCAAGGCATTAATGTCAATAAATATCTGCTTGCATATAAAGTCCTCCCTTTAATGAGTCTCACAGTCATTTCATGTAATTAAATTATATTAATATATAATTATATTAAATATCATTCAAGCATATTTAATTATGTTAAATGATTCATCTCCCATAACACCAATCAATATGTTATTAAGTTGTTTTAATAAATAATACATTATATTTCATACTTCCCTGCATACCCAATATACCACCTACAACTTACAGTCACTCCAAATGATTTAAATCTGTTCACAATACTCATATATTAGTCGTCCTTAATTGAATATATTTGTACATTTAAACTAACTTTTACTTAATTAACTTTTTAAAATTAAGGTCAGTTTGAGCGGTCATATGTGTGTACACTGAATTTCGCCCATGAAAAATCACTACACACACCGCCGCTCGTATTCTCCGCATTTTGTCTAACGGGAGAGTATGCGGCCGTTTAAGTGAAACAAGCGAAGTTATATCGCACAGGTAAGCTGATAATGTATGGATGGTCGTGCTGGGATAAAAGTGTAACTGGCATCACATTCTAACGTAAAAAGCTCCCATGTGGCGTGTAGGTATTGGTCCTTTTAAATTGTTTTTTATAAAATGTTCCAAAAGTGTTTTTTAAAAGTGTTCAAGTTTTCTGGAACGCAATAAACAGCATTACTGTGATTTATTACCATCGATACTGTAATTTGGAAATCCGCCGACTTTAATTCCTGTTAACCCCACACGGACACATTTTATCCCAGTTCTCTGTCCGATACAAACGTGAACTCTTACACAAATAAACAATTTTCGATTATTCTTTTATTTTACATGCGCAAAATAAAACGACCAAAATCACCTTGAATGAGGTTAAAAAAAAGTTGATTTCTGGAGCCGCTGGATGATTTTCAGATTAAGATTTTACCAGCAGAGTTTCTCTACATGAAGCCCTAAACTGCTTTCCATTTCTACCGCCGGCGCGGTGTCAAGCGGTTACTGTTATGTATCCCGCACAATTAAATGCATCGATCCGATCCCCCGAACTGGGACACTATATTACCCCGATCTCCCGGCCGGGACACATGCGAGGCCCCTCGGCAAAGTACGACTTTGTCATGCTGTAGAGGAAACTTACTGTAAAAGCCCGGCGGCCTCCAAAGTGCGTCTCCTCATCGCGTCCTTATGGTCGGGAGGGGGACAAATAAACAAAAATGTATATACAAAAAAAAATAATAAACTGAAAGGAAAAAAGGTTTACTGATCACTAAACTTCAACCAAGAGATGAGGTCATCGGGATAAAAATAAAAGGATGGCGTCATTTGAAACCAGTCCCACTCCGAATGAATCAACAGTCTTAAAGGCGCAACGCAGAATTTGGCTCAGAACAGGCATTCATTTTACCCCAGAAGCCGTTTTTCCTTCTAAAGCAATAGCGTAGAAATATATGTTTACGTACCGCCGTTAGTTTAGCTACTCACACTAGTGTATATATAAAATGTAAACTTGAAATCGGCTGTTAAGTATGTATGAGAAACTGCCGGGGCGGAGCGGCGGCAGAAGCCCCGGAAAGCGCTATTCTAATGACCTGCTCGCTGTGACCGCACTTGTTTGGAAAGTTTCCAGCTTCGGCCAGAGCCAAGTCTCCTTTAACCCTTCGCAGCCTGGGCTTCTTGTTGTGGGCTTCAGCTTCCCTCTAAATGGCAGCACGTAAAAACAGAAAAACAAAAATTTGTCCGATGCGTGACAACAAACCACCTAGCTTGTATACTTATTTCGTGGTCTTGGAATATTTGTCATACATAATGAACCCAGAAGTATGGGAACCATATAGTATATATAGGTTACGAAATTAATAATTAGACATACTAATATTGGTATATATTTGTCAGTAACGGCTGCCTTTCAGTTCTTCGTTAAAGGAAACCCTAATGAGTTTAATAGTTTGAAATGCCATCGTTTAGGGTGCTTTCTTCCTTACGCGCGTAATCCTGTCGTGAATTGTACTATTGATGTGCTGTGTTGATGTGGGACAGTTGTGTCCACTTCAATAATAGTTTGCTGAGGACGTACATTAAGTGAATGAGAAATATTTCATCTCTTGTCATTTAATATCAGACTCTTAGAATACTACTGGTAAAATCTTTAAATGTCAGCTTTATAATACTCATTTACCCTTGTTTCCATAATTCCACTCATAGAGCATAAATTAGTACTGTATTGCATTTAAGGCACCCAACTTTGAACAGTGCCTTACATACCAGTAAGGCCGGCACGGTATGGCGCTTGTCTGCCAGTAAATACACCTGTGTACAATGATTTAAACAAAAGACACTGCTTTTCATGTCATCTAATATTGTTCCAGGAAAAGGGAAAAAAAACATGCATAACCACAACATGGCAGATGCCTTCTGGGGATGTTTGGAAAAAACACCTTCTGAGTCCCCAGTTTGTCAGGGAACATTTTCAGCTACTGGGATTTTCTAGAAGAATTCCACCTGTACCTGGGACACTTAAAATCAAACAAGATATCATCTCAGTCATACAATGTCAACTTTCATGTCACTAAAGATATATGTCTGAATCTCCACATAATAGTAAAACTAGAAAACTAAATTTTAAACCAGCAATCTTTTAATTACAAATGCATGTCCCTAACCATTAGGCCACCGAGGATGTTTATTGTGTTTCACATTATATCTGTAATATGTTTTTTAAAACAGTATAGCTACAACAAGGTATATATAGCTGTCCAATAAACACACACCATAATTGTATATAACCAACTTTTATGTAACTGATGCTTTAAAATTCAGGTCAATTTGCGCAGTCATATGTGTGTGTACTGAATTGCGCTCTCTCTCTCTCTCTCTATATATATATATATATATATATATAGAGAGAGAGAGAGATACCATTTCCAGTAACTGCTTATCCATTTATGTCCAGTAACTGCTTATCCATTTATAAAGATGTCAGGCATCTCATAAAATGAGACACTGGAATGCCGGAGAATATCAGGGCACTTATTCAATTGCACATTCTTGCATAGTCATGTAACAGGGAAGGCACTATCTCACCTGCACTACATTCTGTGAATTACAGAGAAAGGGTGACCACGTGGTAAGAACTTTCCAGTTGAAATACTATGGAGAACAGCTAGGGGAGGTTAAGCAAATACTGCAAGGTGATTATCTGGTCATGTTAAAATTTTTGTTAAATGGTAAAATTTTGATTGAGTAATAGATACTGTGGTTTCTAAGCACTTTTGCTGTGTAGGATAACAGGACACGTATCACTACCAGAAAACACCCTGGACATGATGCCAATTCACACACACACACACACACACATTCACAAACTATGGGCAACTGAGAGACAACAGTTTGCATAATTGCACGTGTTTGTATCATTGGTAGAAACCAAAGCACCCAGAGGAAACCCAGAGAAAAAACGTGCAGTCTTGTCCATGCAGGGATGAATCCTGGATAGGAAGTCAGTCCATCCCAGGGCACAAGGCAGGGGTACACCCTGGATGGGTGGGCAAACAATTAATGATTTGGTCTATTCTGTTGTTCAGAATCAGATAGAATTTCCCAAAGTGAAGTTATGATAGTTATAGATTCTTTTCCAAATTAAAAAAGATTATTTTAAATCTGAATTCTGGTGTTTCACTAGTGGTCCGTATGCCTCACCAAAAATACTACTAAGATTATAGCACATGCATTTCTGTTTGATGGGCAGAGTGACTGCCAGGCCCAGACCTGTGGGACACACTGAGCCCAAAACATTTCGTGAATTTCACATGACTTGCCCACAGCTTCCCCACCTCTGCCCCGTCCCAATATTCCCACAACAATGGTGGGCTGTTGTTTTCCTGCCAGATGTTTGTACCCTGATGCCTGTGAGATTTCTCAATGCACCCTATTGTACTCTGTAACCATATTTACCATGGCAATCATCAGACTGCTTCACTCTTGTGAAAGGTCCACTCAGTGAGCGTCTGACCAGCATTTTCTCATATGCATCGATATTGATAAGACATCTGGGGTGCTATCACTTTAACAGGTGTGACTTTCATTCAGAATAAAAACTGTCGTCGTGAATTTTGCATAATTTCATAATAAGACTTTAACCTGTATAAAGCAAGGTATACGGTTATACTATATTGTGTACAAATTCTTACCAGGCACTGTAGAAAAAATAAGAATTAGAAATTAACAATTTAAACATTAAATAGTCTGGTTTGCCAAATAAAAAAAACAAACCAAAACAGTTATAAGAGATGCAAGTTTCCATTTTACCACTGTTAGCGTATAGAATTCGCTTTTAAATTAATACTTTTGATAACTGGAGGAACGGAAAACTCCAATACCCATAAGTCCGAGAGTGCTTGACCTGGGTGACGTAATCATAACAGGAAGTGACGAGAGGCAATAAAAGGATTGCGAGGAATGTTGTTGACATGCAAGAAGCAGCCAGTTATATCGTATATCTTACGTGTCAAATTTGTGAGCGTTAAGTAAAAGATAAGCTGTTCTCCTATAAACCAAACGTGGTAAGTGCAGCTGGTCATTGTTGCATTTTGTCGGGATAGTTATCTGTTTGGTTGCCGGAGCAGTCCAAAATGGACGACAGCAAGGTAAGAAAATAAAGGCAGCTATGCAGGCCGATCACTGACCTACTTATCATTGACGGGGTTGGTTTAAGTCCGGAGTATAATAGATTAGGCCGCTGGCTCTCGAGGATCTGCATAAATTACTACCTGATCTTTCGTTTATTACATGTAGACTTTGCAGTACATGTCAGGCAGCACAGCTGAGATCTGCTGAAACATAGGCTCACGGAAAGTCGTGTGCGTTTAGATGGAGCCGCTGATGGGGCTGCAAGCGTGCAAAACTGAATCAAAATGCAATCTTCTTCAAGAGCGCTGTTTTTCAGCCAAAAAATAGTATAGCTGTTGGAAACGTCCGATGCTTCCGGAGGCTGCCGAGCAGAAACCTTAATTGTTACAGTTAAAGTTAGGAAACGCACATGACGAGTCCTGTGCCTGCTGCAGATGGTGGGCGGCAAAGTGAAGAAGCCGGGCAAGCGTGGACGCAAGCCGGCCAAAATCGACCTGAAGGCCAAGCTGGAGCGGAGCAGGCAGAGCGCACGGGAGTGCCGGGCCCGCAAGAAGCTGCGCTACCAGTATTTGGAGGAGCTGGTGTCCAGCAAGGAGAGGGCCATCTGTGCGCTGCGGGAGGAGCTGGAGATGGTAGGACTGAGCAGGGATGGCAGTCTTGGTATATTACACTTGAATGATACATACTAAAGGTGTCAATTTCGGTATGGATGGTAGGGACATGTCTCCTATCACTGTGGGAGTACCGTGTGTGTTTAAGGGGGTAGGGGCTCAGGGCTGATTTGGTCCCTACCAATGTTGAAACCAAACCTACACATTTGATAGACACCTTCATCCAAATGTGTGACCGGTCATTTTTGGATGCTGATCTGTGGCTAGAATTTAAGAGATGGATGTGGCTCAGAATTGTATGATTTTCCAAATCTTATGTAAAACTACCTCCAAATGATCAATTTCTGCATGAATTCCTGTGCCGCAGTGGCTTTCCCTTCCAAGAATATTCTCTCTCCTCCTGTTTGCGTGGTAGTACAAGCAGTGGTGCTCCGCGATGGACCAGGGGAAGATCCCGTCCGAAATCAAGGCCTTGCTGACGGGAGATGAGCAGAAGACGTCCCAAAGCACCAGCAAGCCTCCTAAGAATGGAAAGGGTCACACAGCCAGTAATGGGCAGAGTAAGTCGGTTTAGGGTGGACAAATGCAAGCAAAAGCCTTTGAGGTGACAGTGAAAACTATGCCTTTGTGTGTGTTTTTCACAGTAGTCTCTTTTGCACTGTAGAGTTTGTATATTGCACAGGTTTCTGTTACGATATTTGTAGGAGCTGGATGTAAGTTGACTAACCAGTTAAAGCTGCGTTGTTCGAAATTACTGATATAAAAGAGTGGGCATGCGATAATGAAGGTACCTTGTAAAGATGTGTAAATTTACTGTTAGCCTGTTTTTTTACCTTATGTTTTCTCTATCACTGTGTGCATTTGTATGCTAATAAGGCTTCTGTATCATAGAAAAGATAATTTTTTATGTGGAAGGCAGACTAAATCTGCTAACGGATGCTATATTTTGCTATTATGAGTAGACAACTCTAGCTATATTCCTGTTAGGAATGAAAACCTTTCGCCGTAGTGTGGTCCATACTCTGGAAAACTTTGTGGAAGCTGTTTTATAAATGATGTGTATAAGGTTTTAAATCAGTGGTGACCTAGTTTGTCCAGAAGTCCATTCTTGCTGAGTAGGTGCGGAGGGAGAACTTATTTTTATAAAGGCCAAGGAGGTACGCAAGCTGCAGATACAATTCTTTTAATTTTTTATTTTTTATTAGACTCACTGAAAGGAAGTCTTCAGTGTTTGGGGGGGGGGGCAGTCGAGCGTGTGTGAAATCTGAAATCCCGGCCGCTGGTACATGCGGATCAGTGACGAACGCACAAATGCACCTAGAGAAGGCAGGCCCGCTCTGTAGAGGAGGAATGACCGGAGCCGGCCAGCCACACTTCTCTGTCACCTTAATGCGAGCGCGGCCGCTGGCCCAGGGCTCCAGCCTCTCGTCCTTGTGATTCCCCCGCTTCACACAAGTATGGGCTATCGTACTTTTCTGAGATGCTCCTTTACTGGCATAAGGACGAGAGGTCAATTTGTGTTTTGTTTTTTTTTAAGAAAAAAAAATATGCTTTGTGATGATCCACTTGCTTGAGTGCCAAAAGAGATATGCCCGAGAACTGAAGACCACACTGAATTAACAAAGAAAATGGGTATTAACTGTGATCGACGCTGACATTTTTTTCCCTAGCCTTTGTTTTTGTGTTCTGTATGTTATTATGTTACTATAAATTGCACTAAATGAGTTTTTGTTAAGGTTCCCCTCCATCTGATTTCATGTATGTATATATTTGTACAAATGAGCTCACTGTTAACCTTCCAAGGACAGAGAGGCTTGTTGGAGAGGCATAGTGATCGTACTGTTCAAAAAGGAGCTTTAACCATGACCGAACGTTCCCTGTGTTTCATTATGTGTATGTGCTCTCACAACACAGCTAAAAGCTACACGCTGTACTGTGCACATTAAACCTTTCCGCATTAGCTATAAGTGAACCAAATCATTTTGAGGAAAAAAATGTTAAGCCTCTGGTTACTTTGTAGCCAGAATAAGATTTTGTTGTTCATCAGCGTTTTATTTGTAATTAAAAATGATGGAGAGAGAGAGGGATCAGCTGGGATCCAAAAGGAAGGGTGAAGACACTTCTTGCACCTATTTTCAGTGGTAATAAGTGGCAATAACTACTAAGCTGCATCGGGCCAGAAGAAAGGGAGCAGCTGTCATTTGGCATTTCCTTCTTTTGGTTTCGTCATGCTTGTCTGTTCAAAAATTCCCCAGATTTGATGCTATTTATTTATTTCCTCTCCAGAGAACTGAACAGACGTTAAAACTACGTTTTAAAAACGGGGCTATCGTAATAGGGAAATGCCAAAGTGTCCTTGAAGGATTGTGTGTGTGTGTGCGTGTGTTGCCGTTATGTTTGTACTCCAAAAGGTTTCACTCTTGCTGTCTCATATTGTTTTATCTTGCTGTGTCTTTATGGCCCTTTTTTGAAGTGATTGACATCTAAGGGCATTTTCTGGTCCCCCAGTTCTATTTTTTTGACGGATTAATTTAATTGTATCGCTGAGTTTGGACTCTGCAGTTAAGATTATGTATATTTATTTACATCCCCTTAAGAAATCAGTGTTGTATGTTGTCACATTCTTAAAAAATAAAGAAACCATTTTAAATGTTTGGACATTTAAACGTTCGTCTAGTTTTGCATAGCGTTAGCAAATATGTTGTCACTGAGCATGACCAACTGAGGGAAAATGTGCACAGATTTTAAAATGTTCAGGACCGTATACAAAAGTGATTATACATTAAGATTCTCAAAAAAAAAACTCTTCTGCATAAAGAAGCTTTCAGGAAGATTCTCTGAAAATTTTCAAGACAGGACATGAACTGCCTGAAACTTCAAATTCTTCATCCTAATTTGTATGTTGCAATAATTTTTCATGAAATTAGTGTTTTCCTCATTCCTCTAGAAGAGAAAAATGTCTGCTAGTGGAGAAAAATAACATCTGATTCACTAGGGTATATAGCCTTTATGCAGATTGCAGTATAACTGACACACTGCTTGTCCAATCATCTCCATCCTACGCAATGACCCTTATTGAGAAACGTTGCTATTGGCTGATATGTGTGGGTGGGGGAAGAACTGCACAGCACCTAGAGCCTAATGGCAGATAATCTGTGGACATTGTCAAGATTCATTCTTAATGTAATAAATTATTGAGTGACACATTTCACTTACAAACAATCGTGATTGCAGGCGGAATTTAGATGGAATTTCTGGACAAAGTGCTACCCCATTTGTCCAGCTGAAATGTAAATGCTGGCTTAATATGAAGAAATAAAAATGGAATAGCGTTAACATTACAGTTGTGCTGAAAACAATACAGGCCCTTTGTTAACACAGCAGTAAACCCTGAGGAACCTGTTTTGGTTTCGTTGTGTTGAGGGAAACTCCTATGCGTGAGAACGTGAGTGTGCCGACAGTGACCGCGTAACAGGTAGGTGCATCTTGAGGCTGATGGGTTCCAATGTGGTCCCAGTGGCTGCTGGCACTGTGCACTTTGTGCTATTTCTGTTTTTGGACCTTTGGGGCTGCTTCAGAGTAAGCTAAAGTGCATGCAGAGAACCAGCAATTTATTTATATTCTAGACTTGTACTCATTTTTTGCCTCTGCGCCATCTTATGAAAGCAGCATTCCCCTTATAGCTATTTTAGAAGCAAGGGGCAGAAATCATGTTGTGTGTTGACATGGTTTGTGTTGGCCCAGAGCTATACGGAAAAGCCAATGAACTGCAATGGGAGTTTGACCAATCATGTTGCTGCAGAGGTACCAGAGCAGACTTTGCAGTGACTCTACACTTCCACAGTGCTTATTTTGTGCCAGAGTTCAGCTGCGCTCCGCTACCTTAAACGCAGGACGCTATATAATTCAACTTAAAATTAATTTGAGTTAAACTTTGGAATAAATACAAATTGAACTAAAGAAGTGGGGGTTTTTTTATAATTAAATCGGTTGTGTTGCATGATTTTTTGACATACATCTGCCCAGGGTTTGAATAACACAGTGGCTTTCAGGGAGCCCCAATTTCCAGTGTGCGCCATGACTTCCCAAGTCACATACATACACATGCGTGATAGTGTGGCCAATAACAGGGTTTACAAATTAAGCACTGCCCATTCATACTACAGAACAATACAGCATGAATGCATACAACACAGAACACTGCCCTCCTGAAGATAATCTATTTATTCTTTTTTGTCCAATGGGAGACTTACATAATGAGTGCGTGTAAAATTGCTTCTAAAAAAGATTTCTAAAATGTCCGTCCTCTTGTTTGTAGGCCTGTATGGTGAAAGATTTGTTTCCCAGTTGCTCATGTTCACAGACGCATATATGCACAGGTGCCAGAGATACACAACTGAGAGAGACGGACAGCGGGGATGACGGCTCGCAGTGACACAAGTGGCTGCTCTGTCAAACGTGAAAGTGAGGCTGTGATACCCCACCCCCCCGCACCGCACATAGCTAGAGATGGTATTATCCATAGGTGGGGCTCTTACATGTATTCCCCATTTATTCCAATGTATGTATGTGTATGTATTCCATTCCACTTTAGCTCAAATCCATACTATGGGAAAGCAGTCTGGTGTTACTTTTCATTTAGCTGTGAATTTCAACCTGTGATAACAGAAACAAATGCGCCAAAGTTCAAGACCCTTGGATCACTTCGATCATGGTCTGTACTGTCATTCTGGATCACAGCAGTGCCTTCAGTCCTTCTTCCTGTTTTAATGGAAGATGTAGTGTGACACGTTCCAGCCCCTTGTGTTTGTAGGCGACAGGAGTGCAACTTTTACAGAGTTAATTTCAGCCTAGCATTAAAAAAAAAAAAAACATGAACTCGATTACATTCAACGAAGACCAAAGATACCAGCCTAGCAGAAAGTGGTTTGGTAGTGAGGAAATTGGACTTGTGTTCTGAAGTTTGTGGGAAATGGGTGATGTGCCCACGAGCAAAGCACTCAGCCCGAATTGCTTCTGAAAATAAACACTCCTGCTAAGCTAATACCAAATCCCATAGCGTGTTAGCTTGTTAGCTCAAGAAATATCTAAGGCCGTGCATTGCCAAATTCCAGCAGAACTGGAGGCATGGACACCTGATTCAGTTTTTTTTTTTGCCTTTTTATCTGTAGACTGGTGAAATGTATAGATGTGAATGAAAACAGACAGAAGTAGAACCTCTAGCAGTGCAATGGCAGGATCCTTGCAAACCTTTATTCTGAGTCTGTGACTGCACTCACACAAACGTGTTGGGTGGGTTAGTATTGATAGGCCACGCCAGCTTCTTCTCCTTCGCCTCACGGTCGAAGGTGCTGTAGATGGAGTCCTTGGTGACGGACCTGTGCTGTGCCAGGGCGGGGATCTCCACTATCCCTACGTAGTTCTTCTTGGCCATCCGGGAGCTTGTGGTGATGGTGTATGCATTGCTGCGGTAACACTTCATGGACGACATACAGAAGGTCTCCTTCATGCCCCGCCGGAAGTTAGCATTGTAAACACAGTACAGCGTGGGTTTGAAGGCAGAGGAGCTAAAGGAGACCAAAGTGATGACCATGAAGAATGAGGCGCCCTGCTGTGAGCCATCTTCACTGGGGTGCCACAGCTGGGCTATGTAGAATGGCATCCAGGTTACAAGAAACACAGTATTGAGCAAAAGAAACATCTTAATGGTCTTGACCTTAGTCCTGGGAACAATGTTCATCGTCCTCCTCACTGTGCGTCCATCTGTACCAATCCTCCAGATGTACTTTACCACTTTCTGGTAGAACAGGAGTATGAGGACAATAGGCAGCAGGAAACCAAAGAGCAGGTGTACCACGCCATAGAGAATGCCATCCCAGCCGCCCGGGAGGAAGAAGTTACAGTGACTGTGCATCGATGTGCCATAGAAGAAGAAACAGGGGGACATGAGTGCTGCGTTGAAGATCCATGACGCTAGGATCATCTTCTTGGCTTTCTCCCGGGACACCTTGAAGCTGAGCGGGTAGACAATAGTGTAGAAGCGGTCCAGGCAGATGGACAGCAGCACATAGCTCTGCATGCCAGGGGCCAAGTATTGGACGTAGCGCACCACCTTGCATAGGCCACTACCCAAAGGCCACTCTCCGGAGACCACCTGCAGCAGAGTGAATGGGGTGCAGCCCAGACTCATCAGCAGGTCCCCACATGACACCGATACCACAAAGTAGTTGGTGGTAGACTGGGTCCTGCGGCTACGATGGATGACCAAGCAGACCAGGGCATTGCCGAACACCGAAACCAGCCATAGAGCTCCAAGAGCAAGGCCAAGGGGGACCGCCTCTCCTGGCAACAATGTGTAGGAGGGGAGGGAGCCATTAGGACTGGGAATGGCGGGGGAACCCTGTCGAGGGCAGTCAGCCAGGCTCGGGACACTGGGCCAGGGGATCGCACTGTCCCTCTCACTGGAGTTGAAGAACACTGAAGGAGTGATGGCAGTAGACTGCGGAGACGGCTTTGTGGTCTCCGTCGAATGGGCGTACACCATCTTTTCTCTTCTTGTTTTGAACAGGACCTGCAGAAAAAGGTAGAAGGACATCTCACTTCAAATTTATGAAACACAATAAACATATTCAATCTATTTGAGAGTTTTTTTCTCATTTTTGTCCTCCTTCAGGTGTAACTTGAAAGCTGCGGTTCTGACTCCAAGGTAAGATGCTGTTATACCTTAGATTAAGGATGTTGTGCAATACTACAGGTCACCCCGCATACTACAGTCTACTATACTGCTAGCGTAGCTCAGCCACACGTGGACTCGGATTTACTAGCACAGAGATCTGTGTTTCAGGTCTCCATTGTAGAGGTGCAGATGTTCTAATGCAGATGGAGCCTTTGTAAGATATTTTGAGTGAATATGTCCTCAAAGACAGAAAACGAAAATATAACAGAAGTAACTAGCTGATGATTAATTTATCTGCATCTTACTTGCAGTGATGCAGGTCATCTTCCAAGATGATTTGTTTATCTTTGTACCCATACGTGAATGACAGCTCTGTTACAGCTTTAACTTAACCAGTGGCATTAGAACATTTACAGAAATGACAGATTCTACAATTTATTCTACAATTTATTATTTGTGGATATATGATATAAAATCATTTTGTATCAAAAATGCCCAAATAAGTACACCTACCAGGGCATTAGAGTAAGAATATTCTGTAAGTTCTTTTTAAACGTAATAATACTTTCACAAAATTTTTGTACAAGACAAAGTCCAAAACCTACAGAGGAATTTTAACACGGTTTTAACAATACCCCTCCAAGTTCCAATCAAAGGCATGCGTGCATTTTACACTGAATTGCAGTTAATTAAAACAGCAGTTGAGAATACTTCAGAGAAACCATCTAATTAAGGCAAAATAAATTAATGAAATCCTGCTCTCATGGGATGCCTCTGTGTAAACTTAAGAGACATTTATATGGGTAAACAAATGGCTAAAGTAACTGAAGAGTTTGAACTACTCAAAGTAATGACACTGAGTTAAAATCAACACTGCAGATTTTACTGTATTTCAGCCACAGTAACATAATCTTGATGATTTAGATTCCTACAAGTTACTGAAAGACACAGAAACTAAGTGGGGAGTTCTGGAAAAAACTGCTTAATAACATTTCAGATTTTACCCTGTGTAATGCCCATCCATCCAGTATCTATAATCCACCCATTTGTCCACACACACACACACACACACTCACAGGTTTGTAATTGTATCTTTGTGGGGACTCTCCATTCATTTCTATGCAGAAAACTCTAATCACAACATGAAGGCTTTAACCCCTACACAGCCCTAACCTTAACCATAAGTAACCAAACAATATACGAGACTTTATGCGTTTTTTGATTTTTGATTGCAGTCACAGACCTTGTATGGACCCGAAAAATGGTGCCCACAACGTCAAAAAGCAGGGTTTTATTACATTGTGGGGGACATTTGGCATCTATTAAAATACGTGTCACACATACCAGTCATACAAATGCGTACTTCATGGTTCTCGTACATCTTAATTAGAGGAAACACAGAGTTGGGGAATCGGCCCTTTAAAACCAAAGACTTTTTTTTCCAACCACCGAGGCTGTTTTTAACATCAGCGACAGCGAGGCTGCTTCCTGTGCGAAAGGGTGCCCTGTTTAACCGGATGTGTAGTTAAGGTCTCTTACTTATCAAGCCACGCATCATTGTTTATTATCTGCCTAAACACACGAGTGTAAATGTCATCGGTTGTAAAGCTCCCGAGTACACGGTCCATATTTTACCGCCGACCGTGGATCGCCTCGCTAACTCCGATGTAGCATAATCGGTATCCGAGAGAGGGGAGCGAGGCCAGGGCACACCCCACCCCCGACCCTCCGAGCGGATATTAATTAAAGAAGGTGAGGTGTCCACAAGGGAACGTTTATGCTTATCGCCAGTCTCATGTTTACTTTCGCTGCTTTGGCCTTCGTATTCCCTAGGCAACCTTGCTCAGCGCTTCGCTGGGTCCCATGTGCAAGCAGCACTTGCTGACAGGACTGGATATGCGTCTGCCTCACGCTCCGGCACACACTCACACTCACGTGCACACACTCACACACACACACACACTCACACACACTCACGTGCACACACTCATGCACACACCCTCATGTGCACGCGCAAAGCGCAAAATTATAGAAAACCAGACTCTCTTCTCCACTGGAGCTCAGCGCTTCTTTGGGTAAATGATGAAGAGCAACGTTTTGCACAAATCTTGAAATACTTTTGTTTTTATTAACACAATAGCTACATTTTAAATCAAACACACCAGTCTTAAAAATAATCATAAATTCAAAAAATTTGCTTTGTATAGATATTGTAAGGTGGTTAGGCCTTTGTTATGGTTGTTGATATTGTCGTTGTTGTGTTATCTTAAAAAAAGTTACCTTTAAGAGTGTAACAGATAATACCCTTTGGATTTAAACTAGCAAGACACAGAATCCAAGGTTATAAACAGAACTTCCTTTCAGAAGTGCTCTATCATTTCAAAGACTCATAAATTTCTTTACAGTCTGGAAACATGGCTATATTTATGCGCACTGCATTTGGTGCTATTGGTGTTTTTAATTCACAGTAACATTTTTTTATTACTTACGCCCAAATGTTCCGAATAACCACATTTATGTAAATGCACAAATAAATATAAATTGTGGTGTTTAATAAATATGAAAAAAAATCTAAAAATGTTGAATTTGAATAAACTGTACAATTCGCGGTTTTATTTACTAATTCGTTGTCCTAATCACACATAAATCAAGTAATGATTAATTCAAAGGTCATTTTCGAGCTAGTGATACAAAGCAAGTGGACGCAATGTTGATGATTAGGATAATCACGAATATTTGCTGCACAAACTGCAATTAAATTTTTCAGTCCAATGTCTTAATTTCCATAATGTCATTACAACGAAGGACCACAGTTCTCCATCGGAAACCTGCTGAACTTAGTGGGGAGCAGTCCCCTAGTCACTTAGCCTGATAACATAGATTCAGTTACATTATAGCTTTTCGTACTGCATGCAAAACTGAGTTCACTTAACATCGTCCGTGCAATTGTACTCGTCGTATTATTTTTTTCGTATTTATATCATCTGCAAGGAAAAGCGCAACAGCACGCAATAGGTGCCCTTTTACGACAAATATGCTGCTCGTAAAATCAATACAAAGATCAATGCTTCTCTAACAAAACATGTCAAGTCAAAGGAGCAACATTTGGATAGGACGTACTTGCATATTTTTTACATGGAGTCAATATTATTTGTACACGAGTGCAACATTTCTAACAAGTACCAGTAGGCCTGTGGGTTGAAAGTAATTTTAAAACCGATCAAAGAAAACTGGCAGCTTTTAAAAACGTCACTTCCTAATAAAATGCAATAACGGTAAGACTGATGTGCCCGATTGCTTTATCACCTCCGTCATTCGCTTTTCTGTCCCCCATATGTATTTCAGGCTACGCCGTTCACCGCCCAAAACAGCCACCAAAGTGACCAAACGTGCCTACCTCGTCAAATCAAACGGGATTGCATGGTGATTCTGGCATTCGGCGTATTTGTGCGAAACACACGTTGTCTCCAGATGCGGGCTCATAGATCCAGCCGCGGTCTTTTCCTCTTGCAGGATGCTTGGATATAGGGCAACTCGGACCGAAACAAGATGTCGTGGGGGGAAGCTTGATGATCAGTCCATATATTTTTCTCACTCTCTCAACACAGAATATCACGTGTGTGAGTGCGCAATCATGTGTTTTTCCATGAAAACACCTTAGACGGATCACTCAGTATTTACAAAATTAAATTAAGCTTAGATATGGAGATTGATGCACAGATGCAACAAACGCGACGGCACGTAGAGAACTGCACACGTACACATCTCTTGGTGTAAGCGCGGAATATGCATGACTTCAGGACCCCGGACAGCGGCATATTCCCACCCCACCCAAAACCTCAAAGACGCGAATGTAATTTAAATTAACCCACGGACTCCATAGTGCGTGCAGTACCAGCTGGGCTTTGATTGAACAAGATATACACCAAGTGAAACAGGAGCGCTAACTGCGCAAATAACCTTCTTTGTTAGTAGGCTATGCAGTGCCGAACTGTTCCTAACAATCAATGTAGAAAGATTCAGTACTCCGACTGAAAGTCGCAGCGGTAATTAGTATTTTGTGTATTTATGTATTAAGTTTAGCTTGCCGTTCAGTCGCACTGGTTTTGAATAGGCCTGTTGCTGTGTATCAATTAAAGAAACAGAATATATAGGGGTCCCTTTTTATTTGTTAAATTCTTGCCATCTGGAGACACGGAATAGAGGTAATTAACGGTGTTATTATATCATTATTATAGAATTTGACTCGGAAAACAAACTTTGGTGTGGAAGCAAACTTTGCACGTTGTTTGGGATGAAACAATATGCGGCTACATTCCTATCAATCATGTAGGATACAAACCGTGTAGACACGTATTCGTCGTTACTCGTGGCACTGCTAATTATACAGATCATATTCAAATGGGTGCTTGTTCAACTGGAGCAAGTTCAGAGTATTTTCACATGATGCAGCATCAGTTCTGGCACTTGAACCATCACTTGGCATCAGGATCCTTTTCTTTTCCATAATGTCCTAGTGCTGTAGTGAAAGATAGGAACAGAAGATTCATGGTAAGAGTGATAAGCACTGCAATAACCGAATTCACATATATATTCACATTGCTGCAATACCAGACGAACTCTAACTCAAACCTGACTCACATATGTATTTGTTCTAAGCACAGTGAACAATATACAGTGAATCCCAGAATTATAAGGAGAACTTTAGCTTTCATCTTCACCATCATGTACAGAGTGGTAGGTGTTTAGTTAGGGGAGTAGTAAGTGTAAAATTCTTCAAAATGATTAAAAGAGGACGTTAATTGAGAGACTAAAAGATGTTTGTAGGATAAAATAATCGTCAGTGCATATGAAACTGTGATGTCAGAGACATTTTTCCATTTTTTCATCATTATACAGCCGTAACATTAAAACCATTGACAGGTGAAGCGAGTAACATTGATTATCTCCTTACAATGTCAAGGAGATCTGTCAAGGGTGCCGTCATGTATGAAGCAAGTGACCAGTCAGTTCTTGAAGTTGATGTGTTGGAAGCTGGGAAAATGGGCAAGCGTTGCTGAGCAACTTTGACAAGGGCCAATTTGTGATAGCTAGACAATTGGGTCAGAGCATCTCCAAAACGACTGGTCTTGTGGGGTATTCCCAGTATGCAGTGGTCAATACCTACCAAAAGTGGTCCCAGGAAGGCCAACTGGTGAACCAGCGACAGGGCATCCAAGGCTGATTGATGCGTGTGGGGAGCGAAGGCTAGTCCGTCTGGTCAGATCCCACAGGAGAGCTACGAATTACTGAAAAAAATTGATGCTGGTTATGATAGAAAGGTGTCAGCACACACAGTGCATCTCAGCTTGCTGCGTATGGGGCTGTGTAGCCGCAGACCGGTCAGAGTGCCCATGCTGTCCACCACCAAAAGCTCCTACAATGCAATGCACCTATACTGGGCATGTAAGCAGCAGAACTGGACCATGGAGCAATGGAAGGTGGTCTGGTCTGATGAGTCGCAATTCTTGTTACATCATGGAGACGTCCGAGTTCATGTGCATTGTTTTCCTGAGGAAGAAAAGGCACCAGGATGCACTATGGGAATAAGGCAAGTTGGCGGAGGCAGTGTGATGCTCTGGGAAAGGTTCTGCTGGGAAACCTTGGGTTCTGGCTTTCATGTAGATGTTACTATGACATGTTACAGAAATAAAGGGTAAACCCGCACTCAGGAGAGACCTTTTCTATTAACATTTTAATAGGTGCAGCTACCAGCCAAATTGCTTAAATAGCCAGTGATGGGGTGCGCACTTAAAGAAAAACAACAAAAAACAAACTATTTAGAGGACTATCTTTCTTAATAGGAATCAAACAAAAAAGGGTCAGGCTGATATTTTTTCTTTATTACAAAAACTGATAGACATTTCGACAATGTCTTCTTCAATGTCCAGACATATTGTTATAACATGCCCAAAGTGCCATTATAAAATAAGTGCTTTTTTTAAAAGCATACCTTCATTGTCTTTCTTACTCAAAACTGGGTAGGGCCCAAGAAGACTCAGTGGAGAGAGATTTAGTGTAAATATCAAAAATTACTGTTCAGCCAAATATGGCATACGTGTTCTTGCAGCGGAAATTAGCGGGAGGACATTTTAAAATGAATTTTAGGAAGCACTTCTTTACGCAGCATGCAGTTGGAGTATGGAATAGTCTCCCTGCTAGTGTAGCGCAAGCTAAAACCCTGGGTTCCTTTAAATCTGAGCTAGATAAGATTTTAACAACTCTGAGCTATTAGTTAAGTTCTCCCCAAACGAGCTTGATGGGCTGAATGGCCTCCTCTCATCTGTAAATTTATGTTCTTCTGTTCCACTGATGTATAACTTCTCCTAAAAGAAAAATGATGTAAAATGACTTCAAGATTCCATTTAAATTGGCTGCACTAAAGCATTGAGGCTTGTTTAGAAGCAACCTGAGCACTGGCTGTGGCATCACTGTCTCTATGTTGGTGGCGTTTATCATTACAGCAGCAGACGGTTAAAAGGGGGATTTCTCACGTCTATCAGTCACAAAGAAATGGACACATACACATTCTACATATAGGAAAGTATATTTAATTCTGTAATATATTTTATACCTCCGGTCACGGGATACTTAAGCCACACTGTGTTGTTGCAGTACAGTTGTCTGAAAATCCACAAACGGGGCGTTCTTTCTCCGTGGCATAGCCGTCCTCAGTTTACAGCAAAATATATATTTTCTTCTAGTGCTACATACTGATATACGCAAACACAGGTGCCAAACCTAAAGCCAATATGGCAGTGGAAAAAAAGGATGCGTCAAATCATAAAAAGTAATTTTATTACGTGATTGTATTGCATCTCAGAAATGAGGAAAGGAGATTGCTACAGCCCACCCCCCAAAAAAACACTTTTGATGGGAGTGGCACTAGTGCACTTGGTTGTTTCTCGTATGAAGACTCACTCCATCCATCAATCCCTCCCTCCCAGGGGAGAATGAAGACTTGTGAGTTCTCGTTCTGTGTTGAATCGGTGAACATTTCCTACAGCTCGCAGATGGTTTGGTCATTTACCCACCACCACCTGCTGTGAGTGCACTTTCAGTAACTTGGACGAACACGCATTCAGAGCCTTCGTTCACCGAAACACCAAACACACAGATGTAGAATTTGTCCTGGGGCACAATATGAGCTTCCTGAAGGTTTAGACCTCGTGAAAAATCATAATGGTGAACTTTCAAAGATTTCTAAATAACAGGGAAAATATCTTCTTATATGAATACCTGATTGAATGTACTGTAATAAGCCGAGTTAATGTGTTTACACCATGCTGGTGGTTCAGTATACAGGTTATACTAAATAGATAATTATTCACTTTAATAAAGCAAATGCAGGATGACTAAACACCAGCATACTTGTAATTCAGGGGAAATCTTTCAAAAGGAGCCTCAACCGACTGCTTGGACAAAACACGAGACTATAAAGAATAGTTACTAAAATTAACCATATACTTTCATTATGTCAAAAATACAAGACTGCACATACATGTTGCAGACATGTAACAACATTTGTTAAAGAAGAGCCCAGATCGGGATACAGATATCTTGTGTAAGGAAGATCTGAAGGGTGAACAGCCTACTTTGTTACGGTCCAGTTCATTTCACAGGGTCTCTGAGACCCTTTGCTACAAGACAATGTGAGAATGAATCCAAGATGCAAAGCCTGTCACAGAGAACAGCTACATGCCAAAGAACCCAACAGCATGGGGCCAAGGGCCTTCGTTAGCGATTTTGAAATACACTTGTGGCCAATTCATTAGGTACTCCAAGCTAGTATGGGTAGAGCAGGGATGACTTCAAACAATAATCCCAGGTAGGTGGTCAGTTCTCAGATACTGTGATCCACCATGTTCAAACTTAGATAAGCAAACCTGTCTGTGTGCTGTATGTAGTCAGCTGCTATTACAGATTTTACTGCTTGGAGGAGCAGAGTGTTTGTGCTAATAAGGCGGTACATCTAATAAACTGGCCACTGAGTAGAAGTCAAATCTGAATCGTGAAGCAGAGCTAAAAGACAAACAATTTCATGTGTTTTGAAAAAAGAAACAGTACAAAATGGAGGAGAGAATGAGGGGCAGTGTGTGTATGTATGTTTACCTCAGGGCATCTCCCAGCTGCCACAGTCAGCCCTTCATATCCACAGGTTCTGCATCCACGGAAAACCAATCGCAAATTGAAAATATTCTGGGCGGAGGGGGGACACCCAGAAATTTCCAAAAAGCAGAATTTGAATTTGCAGCGCACCAAGCACTGCATTGCTAGTGTAACTTGGGGAGGCTATGTCAGACGTGGGGGTGTCATTTTTTCCGCCTCCTGGTTTGCCGTATTGGTGGGGCTGAATGCCAGACATGCTCTCCTTTCTCATTTACCCAAACTGTTTTATTGTGCTGATAACCAAGGATGCTGGGTAAAATTCATTATATGATCCTGAGGCAGAAAAACTGATTCCATTTTACATTATCAAGGTCATTTATCTGGCTGCTGTATTTTCCCTTATTACACTTGAGGATATGCATAGGTTACATGCAAATACTATGCCATTTTATAGAAGGAACTTGAGCATCTGTGGATTTTAGTATCCTGGCTATTCTCGGGACCCTCATCCATACTGATTAGATTCCCACTGAGCTTTTAATCAGGTTCACTCATTTGTAACTAAATACTGAGCTGACCCTTTATGCACTCTGATGGACTGATATAAACTAGCAAATTATTTCCCCCATTATTAAGCTTAACGCTACATTCAATACATTTCTTTTTAATATTTCTATCAGTACAGCCTGAATATTAAGGAATGCATTTATCATCTCATAACTGGAATCAAATTAAAATAAAATGCTTATTTAAACATAATTCTCAGCAGAAAATAAGACCAGTACATACACAAAAATGGGGAGAGGGCGGTAACCATCCAGCCAAGAACCATCTAATAGTCAAAAATTAAGTATTTATTGGGAAAAAGACATTTAGATACATGTTCCATACTAAGCTGTAAGAAGGTCTCAAGGTCTGATTTAAGGAAAGTGCTATTAGGTTCACATGTCTCGACCATTTGCAATAATTTTACAGGCACTTGATTTGTACATGTGAAAATGGAGTTTGGCTTAGGGCTGGGCGGTACCTGCAGCCATTTTGCTATTTCCCAAACACAGCCCTCAACATCCCCTGTGCTCAAAAAGCAGCCCATGAAACTGCCTGAGGCTGTGGGGAACATCAGCTGTGGACCAATCAAAAAAAGGGAGGTGGAAGAAACGACCTGATCAGGTGACCTGACGGACATGGTCAACAAGAGGCCCCTCATCAGCCTTCAGATGCAATTTCTCAGGGAAAAAAATGCTATATACCAGTTTGATAAACACTTAAGTATTCAACTAAATATATCCTTAATGCAAGCATATATTCCATTAATGCATTAATATCTAATGCAAAACACCATTTATATTAGGAAACCATAACCCCCAACCAGGTGATCATTTTGGTGGCTTTCCTTATACACAGGATGTGACTAAAACACACAGGGTACTTCAGGGAATAACATAATACCTCCAAGGGCATCTAGAGTGTGTATTTTACATCAATATGTTGCTGCCTTTTGGCCCCGAGTTACACCAGTCCATATGTTCACCAGCGAAAGCACTGACAGTCCGATCAGCAGCTTCTTCACAGCACACTGGCTCAAAGTGTGTCCGCAAACTAGCTACCAGAGCGTAACGCTGGCTGTGATCTCCTGCGAACGTGGCCAGAACATCAGTGCTGCTAGCTGAAACCTACGTTGTTTTCTCAGAGCTAAGCGATGACAGCTTGGGCAAAAGGTCAGTAGATATAAAATTAAATACGAGGAACCTAAATATTTTCACGTTATTTACAGTCTATGTACATGGAAAGACATGACGACATGGCCGACTTCATATGAGGACCCGGGAACGTCGTCCTTTGCTTACGGTTCTCCAACTCACTGTGGGCGGAGCTTAAATACGATCCACGTTTCTTAGGCCCCCATCCAGCGTCAGGGAACCAAATCTAAAGCGTGGAAAAGGGGGGGGGGGGGCCGCAGAGAAAAATGCTGAATATAAATAAGTAGTTATATACATAACACGCGACAATCCTGAGATCAAAAGGATGGTGTCACCTCTCCAGAAAGTGGTTGTTCTCTGTCAACTCCTTTACCACACCCTCCATCTCCTCCTTCAGTTTCTTCATCCTGCAAAATTGTTTTTTTTTCATTGCTGGTTTCCAAACATGGGGTATGAGAGCCCTCAGTATGGAACCATCACCCCCCCAGCACCCTCAGCAGCAGATGTGGACGCTGAGATCACCAGGCAGAGCACACTCACCCGAGGGTCATTTCCACCAGCGTGTTCTGGTTCAAGTACACCTGGGGCTTGATCGCACCCGACGCCACTGGCATGATCTTCTGGGGAAGTTGCTCCAGTAACTGCAAGAACACAGATGCCACAGAGCTGCAGCACATCTGCGCTTGTGCTACGGTACACCGAAAAGTGACAGGCAGCAAAACAGCGACGTGTGAATTATGAAGTAAGATGTAATCAGAAACCACAGGTGGGGATTTCCTCAAAGGCACCAAAAAGCCATACGAACATGGTCACACATCTCACTAATGACACCAATTATAGCATATAGCAATGATTTTTTTTTCTCAGTACAGTATCAGGCTGTATGTGTGAAAACGGCACATTTCTTCAGAGGTGGAAAGTTCAGGTCCAGAAAGTAAAAATCCAGCCCAAGATTTTGTTTCAACCAACTAGTTGAGTTGAGTATGAAGAGTCACATTCACAGAGTACTCAACTGGTTGGTTGGAACAAAATCTTTGGCTGGTTTTTGACTTCTGAACCTGAACTTTCCACCTCTGAAGAATTTCTTTACTCAGAATTATACATGAAAGTAATGCATATAGACTGAAGACACAACTACTGCAAACTGGCATCTGCTCCTTACATTTGCTTACCTTATAAACTCGCTGGACCAGTACAGAGATTTCCTGCTCAATGGTGATCAGCTGGTTGGTCAGATTTAGAAGCTGCTTCCTGACATGATGGACTTTCCTGAAACAAAATAAAGCAGCATTCAGTGTCAAAAACTTGTGCCTAAACATCCATCTCACCAAAAAACACAAGGCCCGAGCCCAAAGGTGTTTTCATCAGAAATTCAGGGCCTTAACAGAAAGAGGAACCATCAACTTGAACTTTTGCAGGTCCTTCTTTGGGTTGTTACAGAAGAGGTAGGTGCTACTGAGAAAACAGGTTTCACTTTGAGTTTTCGCACATATAGCAGCTTCAGAAAAGAACGAAGACCAAGGCAGTCATCTCAGAAAACGCAAATTCTGAATGCACAATCATTTCTATACATGTCCTTCAAGTGAGTAGTATGTTAGGTATAGTACTTCCTGTTCAAATTCGATTTTTAGCAGTAAGACGTGCAGGTACTTTTACGAGGCATTGAAAATTGTCGGAAGTGACGTTCACACTCAGTTGGTTGATAATGTTAGTAACAATACGGTGAGGGTCGGGTATAACTGAGGACAGTTATGCAATATACCTAACCCAGGGCTTCAAGTCAGGGTGGGGCATATAATGAATATATGAAACCAACAGTGTTTTTTAAATCCTGAGAAACTAGCTAGCATTGACTTGGAGATATTCTTTTGTCTGAGTGACCAATAATTGGCTGTTAACACTGATAGGGGGTGACAATCAAGAATAGCTGACATTTACTGTTTCAATAAGTGCACATTAACGAAGAACCCCCCCCCCACACTCGCACTCCCATTGCTCCATCACCTCATCCAGTCGTCACCGTGGGCGATGAACTGGCGGTATTTCTTGGCGCACTCGTCGGTGAACAGGGAGCGGGCTTTGGAGGCATGGAAGATCAGCTTCTGCCTGTGGCGGTGAGGGGGGGCATGGGGGGAGAGGGTTACCATGACGACATGTGGCCAAGGAATCTCGGACAGTTGCACGGTGGCCTACTTATCAAACTTGTGGATCTGCTCTTCATTGTAGGGCAGGCCTAGAAGGGGGAGGAGAGGGCGAACTTGTGAGAAACCTCAAGCTTCCCGTGCAAACAGTTATCACAGGCTCCGCCCAGATGGACAAACTCACGCCGCTCAGCTTTGTCCTTCTTGAACTGTTGGTAGATGGCGGTGATGTAGTCAAGGAGTACTTTAATCTTCTCCACACTGAAAAGGTTGACATTAGTATGACGTGAGACACTGTGTCTTTACGTAACCCAACTGGAGTCTTATATGAGCATTACTGAGCAGAGTAAACTGAGAACATGAAGATCGAGTATTAGATTCTTTAAGAATGTGAACCCCAAAAATTAACAGATACATATAATAAAATGAGTGTGAATAGTATAGATTGCACTCATCACGCTTGTGACCAGTAGACTGTAAAGAAACTCAGTTTTTCAACCATCTAATCATTTTATGCTTATTAAAGACAAGTAGAACGATATATCCCTGATTTGAGACTGAACAGCTCAATCGAGGGCCTGACTGCACCTACTTTCTGTCCTCAGGGTGGGTCCCCACTTGCTGAGTCCACACATCAGTCAGGAGACAGCTGGGTGCAAACATCTTCTTAAGTTCCTGCAGATTCTGCTCCACGGAGGCCAGGGAGCTAGACAGCTAGAGGAGGGGGGGGGGGGGGTCAGACAGTCTGCAGGAGGTGACCCAGAGAATAAGAAGCTCATACAACAATGGAGCGAATGTGCCGTGTACACAAAGTGAGAAGGGAGAGGAGTAAAACGGGAGATAACGGCTGCAGGAGGCTCCTTTGGGATGGCTCCTACTCACCCGGAGTACCTTCTTGCGCATCTCAGAGACCTCGCTCCACTCGGACGTCAGCAAGTTCGCCTGAGTCAAAACGTCACACCTGAAATAAGTACAGCATGGAGATATGACCATTAAATCTCAGTCCAACTAATAAGACTGAATTAGTCGTACACAATAAGTATGTTTAAACACATATCAGGGTTGGACTAAAATGAAGAGAGCAAAACACACAGGACCCAGAGAGGGACCACGACCCTACAGAACAGAGAGGGGGACAGGACCCAAAGTGGGACAACAACCCTGCAGAAGAGAGGGAGACAGGACCCAGAGTGGGATAATGACCCTACAGAACAGAGAGGGTTACAGGACCCAAAGTGGGACAACAACCCTGCAGAAGAGAGGGAGACAGGACCCAGAGTGGGACCATGACCCTACAGAACAGAGAGGGGGAAAGGACCCAGAGTGGGACCATGACCCTATGGAACAGAGAGGGGGACAGGACCCAAAGTGGGACAACAACCCTGCAGAAGAGAGCGAGACAGGACCCAGAGTGGGACCATGACCCTACAGAACAAAAAGGGAGACAGGACCCAGAGTGGGACCATGACCCTACAGAACAGAGAGGGGGACCTAGAGACGAAGCATGACCCAACAGAACAAGGTCCAGACAGGTCCAGGACACGCGAGCTACAGTCAAGAGAGCATGAGCAGACCAGGACTCACAGTTGCTCCGTCTTCTCCAGTGTCTGTGTGCAGTAGCTGCACATGTGGATCACCTCGGCCTTCTTGTGCACTGTCTCATTGTAATCATCCTTCATAAGCTCTCTGCAACAAGCAGGACAAGAAGTAGTTAAGCCTAGTTCATAGTTTATTTTTCCGCATTTTTGTGTGCTTTCGGGGCTGTGCACGGTTGTGCGCACTGTAGCTAGTGCTCCTACTCCATTTGGCAGAGGATGTGGATGGCTGTGGTCGGTGCATGGACACAGCAGTGATGAGGGCTGTCACGATCATTTTTACTTGACGATTAATTGCCAGACAAATAATTGCGATTAATGATTTGTCTTTTTCTCTTCATTTTATAACATTATCAGCATTGAGGTACCCTCATCATAGTTTAATATTACATATACACCTTATGAAGAACTGATTAGTGAATTTTGGAACAAAAAAAATAAAAATTGCATGTGCCTTTTAAGTTTTGTAAACAAAAATTGTAGAGTCCTGATATGACATTAACAAATCTCTCAAGATCTATACCACCTGCCCGATTTTTCCTCGCATGTTTGCACTGCTCAATCTGCCCGTCCTGCCATTTTACTGCAAATCATATTGCCCACATTTACAGCAACCTAAGCTGGATAACTTACTGGAATTAAGGTAGTCTGGGGTAAATATAAGACGATGAAGACAAAACACATTTAAGCTGCAGTACTTTACATTCGATAAGTTATCGGGCTAAGCAAGAAATCCGGCTTGGTGAAACACAGTGTTAATGATTCCGTTGACTTAAAAAAAAATCCATTTTCTTTGCTTCTCATTTTAAGTGTTCACGTGAACCACGTGAACTATTTTTGTGCTTTTAGTGCTTTAAAAGCTATTAAACTAATAATTAACAATGCTTCGCAGAAAGGTAACCGATTTGTCAAAGCCTAAGAGGGTTCAGTGAGTGATTTCCATTGAAACTAAGAAGGAAATAATTGAAAAGTGTGAAAGAGGTACGTATCCTTCCCGCATAGGCTAACTGATTGCTGTATCATAAGCAATTTTTCGTAAATTTGTGATAGCACTGATAATTTTTTTTATACATTTTTATTAACACAATTTACTGTAATATTTAGGCTTGTTTTTCAATGTTTTATTGTTAGCAATAATTTTTTATGCTCGTTGTAGGCTACGCCGAGCAGCCTAACCTAGCCTAGCCTAGCCTACGGGACTTGGTCTCTTTCGTGTTCAATTGTTGTGCCTATAAATGTTTTGTATGGGGGTATTTTGGGGCAGGATAACCAATTAATCCCTTTCACATTATTCCTTATGGGAAAAATTGTTTCTACCCACGAGAAATTGTACCCACGAGCGGTGTCTTCAAACCAATTATGCTCGTGGGTACAGAAATCACTGTACTTGTAGCTTTGGTTCACTCTAAACTGAAATATGAAATTTGGCATATTTTGTGTTTGTTTCAGCCATATTTATGTATAGGGATGCGCATAACTGGTATGCAAGTACGCATTTGCTGTATATGCAAATGCCTTTTTATTTTATGGCCATTCGCGCCTTTATGACAAGAAATCACTGCGCATTTTAGCCTTTATGCCACAAAAGAAGTATTAATTAGCCACATAAAGGTTAAAATGCAAGTTAATTTCTAGCCATAACAGCATGAATGCACATAAAATACTTATGCATTTGCGCTGCTTCAAGACATTTCCGCATTTATCGCTTTACGGAGAATGCGTACTTGCATGCTTGTTATGTGCACCTGTGCGTATCACTCCAAAACAGTGGGATCAGAAATAAATGGACAAAATAACATACATTTATCTAGTTCTTTGTCCTATTGGCATAATATACTGACTATGCTGCAGCAAAATAGTGACGGCCGTCAGGGACATACAGTGATCCCACATAACAAGACGCATAAACACGCACTCAGACACAAGTGCATGTGCTGTGCAGAACATTCAGAAGACAGAGAACACAAATGATTTATTGGGCTGGGCTGGTGGGGATTGTTCACAAGCAGCCTGTAAAATGAACCTGAAGTGGTGAGAAGAAATACGAATGGAATCAGGCTGGGTAATCAAAGTGAAACGGGGTGGTACAAATCAGGCACCATCATAAAATTTGCCGTGAAGTATAATGCTGCGGATGCGCAGATGTGCGAGGTACAAATGTAGCAGGTGGTATGCATCAGTTCAGAAGTGCAACGCGATGATGTCATTGCATGAGCTCAAGTCAAACACTACACGAAAACAATGTGGAAATAGTAATAGAAATATACCGGTTCTGTCTCATCCAGCTATTTTTATACAGATGAATGGAGACGATTCTAAAGATTATGCAAAAATTAATCATGGTCAGTTCAAATAATCCCGATTACGTGATTATGTAATAATTGTGACAGGCCTAATAGTGCTGGTTTTCAAAATACCATATACCTTGGAATAATGTCTGGACAGTATGAAAAATCTTATATACAGATACCTCCAACACTCCTCATACAGCTGCTCACCATAACAAGAACAACAACCACGACGACAACAACAACTATTCTTTCTCTACTCTTTCATTGTTTACCACTGACCACTGAAATTCTATGCTGCCACCTACTGGAAACACCCAATAAATTATCCTGCACATGCGTGTTCGATGCACATGCATGTGCAAGAGTTCCGTTAGACATAAAGATCTGGGCTGCACGAGCACCGACCGCAGCCATCGGCATCCAACCCCAGATGACGAGATTTACGTCACGCCCCTCGTCCACAGCCAAAAGCACAGGCGGAAAAGTGAAGTATGAACTGGCCTTCAGAGGTCAGCCCTCAAAAGTCAAACTGGTTGACTTAGTTTCAAATCACTTATTATCTAGGTTCCTAGTGGTCTCTAAACACTTTACCTAGTTGGCGGTAAATTCAACAGATGGCTCAACAAATCCTAGTTTCGACTGATGACTAATTTGCAGAATGTCTTACTCTATAAGCCTGACTGGTCGATGTGGTTCCTATGGTTTAGGGGGCAGGGTCTTTGTTCTAAAGATACGGACATTATGGTTTAGGGAGCAGCAGATAGACAGAGAGCAAACAGCAGAGTGTCACTGAACCTACATGAGGCCACGGACTCCCTTCCGCATTAGCTCCTGGTAGAGCAGAAGTTGGCCTGTCGTCTTCCAGAGATAGCCAACATCTCCAGCGAAGGTCTGGTGGGAGTAGGAAGAGTTCCTTACAAAAAACCTTGAAGAGTTCCTAGCTGTAGGTAAATGTACCTTTTAGTTTAATTGAACATATAGGAATCGACTCTAGGAATCGAAGCCAGCACAAATTCTAACCCCACCATGTGAGGATGACTGACAATAGCAAAGTCTGGGGCTACACGGTAATATGAACATAAATACTATAAATAACTAAACTGCATGTGGTAAAGATGCTCCTAAAACAAAAGATCTACTGACCCCATTCATCAGAGGAACATCTAGTGAGTCTTTAGTAAAGAGGCCCCTCATGGGCCACCCTCCCAGAGAGAAGCCCACAGCGGTCCCTACCTTAGCGTAGCTGGCATCCAGATCCAGGTCGTAGCGAGGCTGCACTTTTGGGGGGCTCGCTGAGGAAACGGGGAATTGCAATGAGGCCACGGAAACGTGCATGCGGCATGTTTAAACCTGCAGCTGCACTATAGCCATCTTTGGAGCAAGAAGATATTCACTTCCCCAAATCAAAGTTCACCGTATGCAGTAGAAACCTAAACTTAAGCCACAGAGGATCATGGAATTACATACTGTCCCTGACTTACAACCTATGCGACTGAATGTATTACTGCATTCGGGCAGCCATACTCACGGCAGCACTATGTTACCCTGTGCACGCTGCAGCTTACAGTTGCCGCGGAAAACTACTAGACTGTATGGCAACACAACCATCCCAGCCTCATTTTCACACCTAAAAGTCAGCACAATTTACTATTACCGACATACGTCCATTTTGATATTCGACCTGCCTGTTGCAACAGAACCCCTCCGTAAGTCAGGGATAGTCTGTACATCCACAACATGACTCTTCATATAAATGGCTTTTACATACTTTGTATGCTTTAGAGTTTAGGAGGAACTGTCAAATTAAAAAAAAAAAACTAACAGCTTGGCTGGGAGCACCACAAAGGCCATAAATCAGCCGTTATAGCCTCGGACATGGTATTTAATCTCACTCACTCCAGTAAATGTACCTGCTGTACAAAGAGTGGAAACCTAGGCTGACTGGCTGTTGATTAACCAGCGGTGTTGAACGGCGGGGGGCGGGGCTTACGGTCCTCGAAGAGCAGCCCGATGGTGCCCACCAGCTCACGGCTTAGGAGCATGATGGGATTGTCCTGGGTGGTGCCAGGGAAGCTCTGTGCCTGCCGATTCGGGTCTAGCACGAGGTGGCGGCCCTCGTATATCAGCTCCTGGTTGGCATGGGCAATGTTGGTCCTACGGAAGAGCAAGTCCTGGAAATGCGTCGCCCTGTGGACACAGAGAGAACTGCGACGTCAAACTGACGGGAACCCACTGGGAACCATAGTGGGTCACAGACCCCCTTTTGACCGTAATGTGATGGGGAAGGAAGAGGGCCTCCCGAACGCGACCAACTCACGTGTTGTACTCGTGGATGTAGACGTGGTGCAGCGTGGCCTGCTGCAGGCTGAATACGTAGACCACCTGTCGGTGCAGGATGTCACTGGTCTCGGCGAAGAACTGGTCGAAGCCCCAGCACTTCTCCTGGTCCGCCTCCAGGATGTTGGCCAGAACAGGGGTGAGAAGGCTCTGCAGGCCCCTGAGTGACAAACAGTGCAAAAACTATGCGTAGGTGAAAAACAGCACAATCGGACGTTTGATTACTGCACTGATGTGCTTAATAGACACAGTTTAACCAGTTATTTTTCTAGCTTTTTATAGTTACTCTTCTAATGGATCTAAAGCAGTGTTTCCCAACCCAGTCTTTGGGGACCCACAGACGGTCCACATTTCTGCTCACTCCCAGCTCCCTACTAGGTTCCCAAGGACCAGATGGGGAAACACTGATCCAAACCAGCCCATTTTTGTAGCCTACAGAGGTCCTGACAAAATCACATACTTGGACAGACTGCAGGACACAGGCATCTCTGAGCTCCACTCGATCTTGCCATTCTCAAACTTCTGCAGCCCAGAAATCGCACCAGGAGGCTTCTCCGTGATGATCTTGTACCTGGGAGGAAGATAGCAGCCATAGGTTTCACAAAATGAGGTTCTTCACTTAGAAACAGGAAATACAAAATAGGAGAAAAGAAAGCTTCAAAAAACACGTACTGCAGCAGTGAGGCATAAAATCCACATCTGGCATAACCTGCTGTATTAGAATCAGGATTACACAAGACAGGGCATGTAGAAGGGGCTGATGGGAGAGGAAGTCTAGTCTTACATCACTTCCTTGTTCCTGCGTGGCCCCTCGAATGGCCTGAAGGGTAGGCTGCCTGTGGCGGCATGGTAGAAGGTCACTCCAATGCTCCACAGGTCCACGGTGGCACCATATTTCTTCTGGTGATCCTTCCTGAGTACGGCCCGCTCGTACATGTCCGGGTGCTGGATGACGAGAGGACGACCCGGTCAGGAAGGTTCTGGAGCCATCCACATCTCCGCAGACAATGTGTTTGGGCCATGAAGAGTTAAAGGCTAACATATCACCCAGAAACACCTTAGAACATTTGACCAAGGTTCTCTCGGAAGTTCCTCAAGTTCCCCGACCACTCACCAGGTACTCCTCTGTCCCATAGAGAGAGACAAACTGCTCATCGTCATCAAGCTCACGGGCCGCCCCAAAGTCCGTCAGCTTGTAGACGGAGCGACCGTCCTCTCCGATCATCCTCATGATGTTGCCCGGCTTGATGTCACGGTGAACAATGCCATACTCCCGAAGGTGGTTCATACCCGCCACTGAAATGCCAGCACAGAGTTACTGTCTGCAGCCGACGGATCTCCCCAAACACCATGTACCTTCAGCCTCAAAAAGACCCAAACTTCATCCTACGCTACAGCTGTTACAGTACACATATTCGTCATCTGCTATTCAGTAACATCACTTTAGGCCCGGTACGCCCAATGAAACAAATACATTTCTTGACACAGGCAAGGGCTAAATTCAAAAGTAGATGTTCAGGATGTTCATTATGCTGATTGGTGCTGTGAGCTGGTTATGGCTAATGCTGGTTACAGTCAGGCATAATTGGTGGTTTGGGAACATTTTGGTTTCCCGATCAATTTAGTTCATTATGATTGTTATGATGTAGTCTCATTTTTAAATTTATATTCATTTAACATATTTACTTTTCTGCTTTGAAAATAAGAATCTCTTAGGTGTTGTTATTCAGACACATCGACAGACACATTGCCTTTGGTTTAGAACCGTCTTTAATTGCATTTGCAATTTTAGTAGTTTTAGTAATCAAAAATTTCAAAACAAGTTCAGTTACCCCTGCTGTACCAAAACTGCACCAGATCATGAACCCAAAAACCGAAACCTGAATTTTTCACACCAGGGCATCCTTACTCTACGCACGTTCATTTCAGGTTCTTACATAGAAGTACACAACCCTTAAGCTGTTTAAGTGCGAGAAACATTTAATAAATTATCACTTTATTAGTATAGCCAGCAGAAGGGTGTTACTGTGGCAGGGGGAAGTGTGACACACTCACCCACGTCATGCAGGACGATGAGGAACTCGTCTTCCGGGAGGCCATACGCGTTGGACGACTCCTCCAACACGGTGTACAGGCTGCCACACGGACAGTACTCCATGACCAGTACCTTGTGGCGCGTGTTGGTCTAAAAGGTACACACGCATTACCCTCTTGGGTGACCGTCGTTTCACGGTGCCAGGGGAACGGTGACTGTCACCTTTACATTATGTTTTGTGATTCAAATGGCACTCAAGTGACAGACCGTTTTAATCTATTTATATAAACCTGGATATTTTACTTGAGAAGAACTTAATTTTACAATCTACTAGTCAATACTCAGATACTAATCAATACTAAAAATGACTACTGGATTAGATACTCATTTGCAACAGTATCGATACCAGTAGTGCCATCTTCGCCTCCTCCAGTTGACGCACAGCTTCACACAGCCCCTACCCTGAACACATGAACACTAGCTGACATTAACAACACTGAGCTGGCTGAACGTGGCAAGCACTGCAGCTGAAGGGACTTCGCAACCAGTTTTAGTCAAGAATGAAAAAAGCAAAAGTGCCTTTTGGAAGTATTTTGCATATGCGGCGAACGGCCAGGGAAAAGCTAAGGATGTCAGGAAGCATATATGCAAACAGCGCTACAAAGTGGGGGCGACAAAGTCGAGCAGCAAAGCAAGCTTGGCGAAGCATCTTATAGACCGACACCCCAGTCTTTATAAGGAATTTCAGTAAAGCTCCCGTTTCAACAACCATGAAGTATTAAACACTTATCATGAATGTTAACTTGGCCGGTGCACATGTCAACATTAGCTGTTTAATTATTACCAAATTGGCCAATAGCTACATGTTTTCATTAAGGTAGCGACTACGGCTAATTACAAAACAATAATGTTAATATAGGAGCTAGGCAGCGAAGGTTATCACTCTTGCCCATCGATAACGTTAAGAGACGGTGCTTATTTAACAGGATAGCACAATTATTTGTTATGTTTTTCTTCAAGTCCCAGATCGTAGCTGAGAAAAGTTGAACCAGCAACTAGACAGAAACAGTACACATTGTATCAAAAATAGGACTGAGTATTGAGAATTTTTCTAGGTATCAGTATAGAGTTTGAAATTGTAGCATTGTGACAACCCTACAGTCTACCACTGAAAAATCTGCACTGTGATGTCATGAAACAGGACACGACTGAAAAGCTCCAAATCCTCCTGCAAGCCTCTACGTTTGTTCTCAAGATCTTCTGAGCCATCATTGGCAGTTAAATGAATACTCTCACCACTGTGTACCTAAGAGAGACACATTTCACCAACAGCCATAAAAAGTTACTTTTACTTGTGCCTATAGCACCTTGAAAAGGCCAAGTCTGTCACTCTGGAGCTAATCAAATAAAACAGGAACATTCAATGCAGGGGGGGATCGCATGGATCAGCAGATGAGCTAAGGGCCCACCTCCTCTTCTACAGCAAACAGCTTGACGATGTTCTTGTGGTTGAGCTTCTTCAGCACCTCAAACTCCCTCATCTGCACGTCCAGGGGGCGTAGGAAGCTCAGGTTGTTGAAAACCTTGACGGCATACAGGTCTCCTGTTTTCTAGACAAAGACATCACATCACATCACATCACATATGAGGAAGAAAACTTGTATGCAAGTCTTAACTGCTTATTGTCATGCTCATTCAACAGCTCACTTTCTTTGAGATGTAAATGATCCACATAGTTTCAGCCTCCAAGAGGTGAAAATGGTGCTGAACATCGATCATCCATACCTGGGCCTCAGCCAAGGACACTTAGACAGCTCACCACAGTCACACATCCTGTTGTTTAATCACTTGTAAATGAAATATATCTGTTTCACCTATCTCCTCACCAAAAGAGGTTTATCTTCCACATTTGCATGAAAATAAACCTCTAAAACCAACAAGTCAAAACACAGACATGGCTATGGGGATGAAAAGCGATGATCAGGGTGAACGATGAAAGCTGTAGGGGATCTCAGCACACATCAACATTCATGTGATGCTAGGACGTCTGGCACGGTTAAAAAGGCATCAGCACCCACATAGGATGGACCTATTTTCACGGTAACTACGGGGAGTCAGGAAACTGAAGTGATCGTGTTCGTATGTTTTACCTCAAGCTGTTGAAAAAAATGGTACTCATGCAGAAGCTCAACAATGACAAAGTTACGAGATGCTTCACGTGGTTTCCCGAAGTCAGAGAGACAAAGAGAGGTACCAAAGGCACAAACTAAAACCTGTACCCCGCTACTCATATTTATAGCTACTCTGAGACATCTTATTCCACTGCCAAGACAATAAACCTGTTTTTCTGCAATGCAGCACAGCGTAACCTTTCAGGCAAAGTAGGCCGGTAATGTGCGACAGACCGTTTCGCTTCGCTCACATGTCTAGCAGTGCTGACAGACCAGTTCAAGGATATGTGATAGGGAGACCGGTCCACACCTTAAGTAGGCTAAGAGCTGCACTTCACAACGGAGGGAAACACACCGAATCGCCATCGCAGTAACACTGAATGCCTATGAGACACATAGCAAACACACCACTACGCAGATGAGTGAAACTGAAACTATGCAGCCTTTAAAAAAACACACAGTGAGCTAACCTACTTTGATTTGCATACAGCATGGATATCCTCAAAAACCAATCCCAAAATGAAATGGAAATAGTCCTTCGAGACACTACTCAGGCCTGACTAATCTATCTTAGCATAAGGAGCAGGACTGGGTGTTCCTTATCCATACATGTCCAGCTTCTGTATCATTACAGGAACTTTTCAACCACACCAGGTACTGTACTTTTGGTACTTCAGGAAAGTTTTGATTATTTTTCCCACTAGAGTAAATACTGGTACTAGCACTGAATGACGTCACAGCGCAAGACAGGGTATTTTGTAGTGAATTTGAAATATACCAACATTGCATGTTATGCACATGCAATGCATACATCGCTAGTCAGTTGGATTAAGATCAAGCTTTTTCTTACTTTCAGTTCTATACGAATAATACAGCACAGTGAATTTAACATTTTTACTCCCATAGAAAACAACTTTAGCAAGCTTTACTCAATTTTTATTCCTTTTATAAATAATCTAATATAGGTTTAAAAATCAGTTTAAAATTTACCTCCACTGCTTTTGCATGAACGCAGGATATGCTCCCTGTGACAATCACTTTCATCCTAGCTGTTTAAATCACAGGTTTGTGAAAAAATTATGCTGAACTCATTTTTTGCTTTATAGTTACCCCAGTATTTATTTCAACCTAATCACACTGAGATATTTGGAAATTTTCCAATACTGTGCTGTCCTAGGATATTACACAAAATACTTAAAAAAAAAATAAAATAAAAAAATTCCTGTGATGCCATCCTCAACTTGTATCTGTTCTTCCGACCAGATCACAATTTAACCTTGGGTCTCTTCATTGGTCCTCACATCCATTATTACTAAATTGTTTTTTTGTTTGACTTCGTTTGTTGTTGTTTTCTGAGCGTGTAACTATTTTTCAAGGCAGCGGTTGTATTGTGTTTAGAGGCAGGCTATTTGCATAACCAACTGGCAAAAAAAGCATTTGCAAGTTCCACCCCAAAGTACTGAAGTACCAAAAAGTACCCCGGGTGGTTTGATACCTCAGGTACTGGAATTTTTGGGGAAAATACCGAAAGTACTGTACCAAAAGTATGATACCTGGTGCGGTGGAAAAGCGCCCTATAAGACATATGTTCACTCATGTTTATATTTAAATGTGTCACTAGAACAAAATCAGCTTAATTGCTTCGCTCCAGAGTACAACAGAAGGACCACTTCTGGGACTTGAACCAACAGCCATCAAGTTACATGCCTGTTTACTTAACCACGGTACTACCTGCTGGCCTTTGCACCTGGCCAACCTCCTCATAAATTCCACAAAACACAAGTTTAAAGGTCCTATACAACCCATAAAGAACACTAGAATAAACATCGACGAAATAAGAACAAAATCATATCAAATGCCCTAAATAATACAGAACGACTCACAACCCAGGTTCTGTAATGACTGTAAAACGTCATATCCAGACAAGCTCTTCTCTAGCAAATCATGTGCTGGCGAATGGGCGGCTTTTGAAATGAAGGTGGCTTTTCGGTACAGACTCCCACTGACCTTATGCCTCCCCCGGTACACGTTGGCAGTCGCTCCCTGGCCCAGCAGGTCCGAGATGAGCCACAGGTAGTTGTTCGTGCTCTGCATGATTGCTTTACCTGCACCTGCCAGCGACCAACATGCAGTGTTCACTGTTTTTGCTGAGTTTTAGGAGTCGCTGGCCAGTGAGAACTCAGCCTTATTATGAAAGAAAGAAAGAAAAGAACATTTTTGTGTATACTGAAATAGTAGGTCCACATGTTAAAGACAAACAAGGACAAAATGTCAAACAGAACCACTCGATTCATTGCTGTAAATATCCACTTTAACTCAAACACCAGCGTGTATTGTTATAATAAAAATTCAACGCTCAGCTAGCACTTCTCCACATATATAGGCATGTCATGCACATGTTTAATGGATAAAGGAAGACATTGCTCCTTCTAATTCTACAACTTACCCCAAACCTGTTACATCAGTAAAATACTGGATGCTAGGTCTCCTACGGGGACCGTCAGGTGGCTACATGCCTTACAGTAACCTGGTACATTAGAACCCTAGGCTCAGACGCGAGGCTACTTTTACATCAGTGACGGTGGGCGACTGTGGACGCTCATCACGTCCTGGGAAATTCCCGCAGCAGGACCCGCGCCAGCGCCTGATCCCGATTAAGCGCGGGGGTACAAGCACGAGGGACTTAAAAAGGTCGCCAGCAGTGACGGGCAGAAGCGACTCCAGATGGCAATGTACATTTCACATCCCTATTAGATGGAGGAGACGCATCTTGCGCTGCCTCTAAGTAACCTCTGATTTTCTGCTGCCTGCTGGTAGGAAACAGATAAATAATGATATTACACCTGCCAGAGTGATCGGGTAAACCGGCAGCGCCTCTTCCAGGGTAGGTTATTCAGAGTGTAGAAATCGAAACGGAATATTACAGTGGAAGAATGCGGAGCTAATGTCCATACAGTCATCATACATTACCGCCACACCAAGCCGGGCACACTAGCTCGCTAATATATCAGCAGTCATAAGTGATTCGTGCCAAATATTTGTACAATAAGATGATTAGCAATGTAGTTTTATGATGTTTATACCCTTACCCGAAAGTGCCCAAAGCTGACCCTCTTCCCTTTCCTGCTATGACATCATGTGGTCATGGGGCCACACACGTGACCGGAAAGGCATCAACGGAACGGCGACACAATTTCTACCGTAATCCATAGAATATTGAGGTGGAAACCCCCGAAGAGATGTTTGAGGGTAGAATGGCGCCGAATGCGGAAACTGATAATATGATATCCTTAAAATAATAATTATTTTAATGCCATATCACTGATTTCAATTTGAAATACTGTATAGTAATCTTAAAATCCCATGTTACATAAACTAAACGAACGCTTCAATATTATGCTACACCGTATATATTATACTACATTTCTACATATACTACATACAATACTACATGTATTTTCATTCTGTACTGCCGGCGGTTACCGTATATTCGTTTTCCAAGGCTGTAAACACGTTTAGTCCAACGATAATATTAACAATATATGGTTATATGTCACTGTTATGCACACTTCGAAAAATTGTAGAAAAATATACATATATATATTATATAAAAATATACATTTATACATATATAAAAATATTTGCCAAGTGATATCTGATTACTAAGGATTTTCTACAAAGGCGTATTAAGGCCGTTGTAGAAAAAAAATAGCTACAGGAATAGGGTAAAATTCCGAGAAAAAGCTCCAGAATTTCCTCAATTAAAGTCGTAAATTTATGAGAAAAAACTCGGATATTCTCTGAGATTGTAAGTAGTACATTTACGAGAAAAACACTCGGAAAAAATAGTTTTATTTTTTTGTCAAAGAACCACATCATTTCACAACCTCATCACGCCGCGGAGACCGTCACTTAAGTAGGAGAAGCCGTGTAGGGCAAAATGTGTACTTCACTTGCACATATATACAAACCGGTATTAAGCACTTGCATAATGTCATGCACAAACATGCGTAATGTCATGCATATACATATATAGGGGTACACACATACATACGTATATATGTGTCAGTATGAGTATCTGTACTTAACTATTTTTGTGAGAGAGAGCGAGAGACTAAAACCAGGCGGCAACTGGGGGGGAAAGATATAGTGATTGCAGTGGAAGAAAGAAGCTTGAAAAAAGTAGCTCGACGAAATGTCCAATAAAACTGGTGCGAGTGTTAGAGGAGTCTTTCCCGACAGTATTCAACCTGTCATTGAGGCTTAACTATGGAGTGAGATCAGCGTCAAATATACGAGAGCGCAGATGCCACTTCCAGCCTGAGCTGCGTGCGAGAGACTCTTCAGCACAGCCGGACTGATATTCACACCATTCACATCATGCAAAGGGCATGCGTTGATTCCAAGAACTTTGAAAATCAGCTTCTTTTGAAAGCTGAAAACAAATCACAGAGGGTTCTGGTAGTCCTATGGTGTGTGCCTGAGTTCTTCTGGCTTACACAAACACCTAATATATTTGTATCCAAATAAAGTTTTTTGAACACCATGCACATGGAGTTTGTAATCCCTCAATCTGTTACAGTACTACAATATTTTTTGCATGATGTATTTAGGAAAAAGGCAGTCATCATGTATAATGATGGTAATGGCCAATGGAGCTCTAAGTAGCTCTAAGTAGTTATGTGGCTTTATTTTTCTCTGCTTGCGTTCTACGTAACGCTTGGACATGGAGTCCAGTCAGCTTTCCTCTAAAATGTTGGTTTTGTCCTTTGCAAGAGTATTTTATACTTTAAGTATGTTTTAGGGCCTGTACTTTTCACTTTAACTTGAGTAAAAAGTGAAGTCAATACTTCAACTTTTACTAGAGTATCTTTAAAAACATATAGGCCTATCTATACTTTTACTTGAGTGAAGAATGCGTGTACTTTTGACGCCTCTGTGTATATGAATACATCTATATATATATATATATATATATGTGTGTGTGTGTGTCAGTATGTATATGAGTGCAAGAATGCATAGTGTCAGTATCGATGTATGAGTGCGAGAATGTACATATGTGAGTGCTTAGTACGTATGTATGTGTGTACAAAAGTAAGTTATGTATAGAATAGTTACAATTTATTGCACAATTGCCTTGTTCTGCCTTCTTTCGCCATCTTGGCGCAGACATAGTAATGGAATACTCTGCATACATGAATCAGGTACAGCCAACAACGTCACCCATACACATTGAAAGTGAAAGACTTGTGAAATGATTGTGAACAGGTGTTCTAACATTTCATCTTACCTATCGAAACATCCTACCATTGGGTACTGTGCATGCACACAACAAAATCACACCCCTTCTCTTGTGCTTGTCCTCCTATCGTGTCATATGTACTAGCCTATGTGTTAATCTGCACTTTACCCCTGTAATTGTGTACATACAGCCCCTCTGTGTGTCTTATGTTGCACCGTGGAATGGGGGGACCAGCGTCTTGCACCACTGTATACTTGTGTATTGCTGGCATGACAGTTAAGTCCCACTTGATTTGACTGGACTTACCATCGGTGATTTGTAGTGTGGTGGGGGGCAGACTGAGGCATCGCTGGGGTGACGAATAAAGATGTGGGGAGACAACATTGACTCAAAGTTGTTCTTTATATCAGTCCTTACAAAGACCGCACAATAAGCAACAACACAGAGGGAATGAGTGGCAGGGAAACACGGGAAGTTACACTAAAGACAGTAAGTCACACACATGGTAGGTAAGTACACAATGGCTAAGACACTCGAGGATCAGGCCAGGACCAAGTACAATCACAGTTAAGTGCACAAATGACAACCGGATACACAGCACGGATCTACAGTAACAAATACAAACAGTGGCTATATACAAGACATACACAGGGCATTAAACACGCGCTTGCGAGGCATGCCGGGACATGCAGATGCTGCCAGCACTACACTGCCCCCTCCTCAATGCTCAGCTGTCCCAGCAACCACCACCCCCAGTCGCCACCTCAGCCTTGGAACAAGTCCCAAAGGTCAGGTGGCAGCCGCCAGTGTATCTCCAGTGAAGGGAGGTGGGGGTCAGCTCCCGGGCTCGTGAGCACTGGTGGAGCTGGCAAAGCAGGTCCATTGCCCTTACGTGGCTTAGAGAGGACTTGCTGCCACTCCTGCTCCCTGGATTGGGTGGCCCTGAACTGCTGCTCCCCGCAGGCCGTATCCTCGATCAGCTGGGCCCACAGGTCGCGCACATGTTCTCAAGACCACGGCACGTGCTGACATTCATTTCAAAAAGAATATTAGCGTGTCAGTTTCTAATATATTTTTTTATTGTTTTACTCTGTTTTTCTCATTTTTAAAGTCATTGCAATTTGGAAAAATTAAAACATAAGTTATCCCATATGAGCTTTGGGATCTTTGTTGACAGTGTCGAGGCCATCAGCAAGGCCTTTGAGGCAGCCCTGAAGCGTGGGAATCTGGTACTGGGGTTTTGTGTTTAATGGGGAATAAGGAATGAAACTCTTGCGCCAAACAAAATGTTCACCAATTGATGCAAAAATCTTGCTCCTCTCCCAGACATTGGAGGTGAATGGACAGTGCTTTGACAACATCCCTCTGTCCAAAGCCCCAGAAATTCTGGGAAACAATATGCACTTGACTGTCTTGGTGGAAACAGACCTGTTAGGTACATTTTTGGGCATGACACACTATCATGTTTTGATGAATCAATGTCCTACATGAAATCGCCCAGCACTTGAAGTTACTCCTGCAGTTGCAGATACTGCAACATCAATGACTAGGACACATAAATAGAATTTTTATGCTTTTGAAGATGTATTTTCCGGTTATTTTATCTTTGTTTATGCTTTCTCACAAAGAGAATCCTCTTGTTGCAGCACATGGCTTTGAAGCTCTAGTTCAAACCCATGTTTAGAAGGATCAGGAAGGCATCATTCATGGGATTGTGGCAACACACATGCCCTAAGAAGGTCTTTGTAATGGTGACAGAAGTCTTTCATCACAGAAATACTTGCACCCCTGCCATACTTGCAGATGTCTTCAAGCAGCGGGTTCAGGTCCATTAGTGTAGGAACTGGAGGGGTAGAGTGTCTGCTTGCATGCATACGTTTGGTAAGTGGGGTGGTGTCACAACTGATGCATCTGTCAATGGCCTTCCTTTTGGGAGCAGCAGTGGTATAATCAATTTCAAACTCCACTTGGGAAGATATCTTGTTTGTTGTGCTTGATATCACCCAGTATGCTGCCACCTGTCACCGGCAGCAAATCCCCAACATGAGTGCCTGATTCTGCAAGGCCAGCCATTCACGTAGAGTGTGCACACTCGATATTTCCACTTGGTGACAAAATGACCCATGGCTTCAAGGGGGTTCATTAAGTTGCTGAGTGCCCATTACCTAGAAATAATACAGACACAAGACAGAGTGAGTCATTTAACCTGATGTGTTCCACCAAAGTATGAATTGCCTTGTAGACACTTAATTGTTTTAAAATATTGGTAATAAAGATAACACACAAACACCACATCACATAATATGTAGTGAGAATCAAACATAACGTTACCTTGGATCTGTCGATGGAGTTGTCGCAGCTAGCCGGTTTGTGTAATTCCAGGTCGTGCACCCAGCCGTTTGTAAGCTGGTTGCCGGATTCCAGATACTTAAAAAATTTTAACTGTTGGCAAGTATACCTGCTTACTCCAAACAAAAGGTAACCACCGATATCCACAACGGTAACTGGAGGCAATGCGTTTAGATCCGAGCTCCAAGCGTGACTGGGCAGCTCGTATGGGTCTAGGTGGTTAACAAGACATATTTCCTCCTCATAGCGAGTTCTCGCTTCATTCGTAGGCTTTTCTCGGCATGCGCATTTAACTCGATCCCGTCCTTTTAGCATACTTAAGATAAATGTTGATTATTACTAGCGAAAAACAAAACGAGGACCACGAGATTACAAGTACTTAAACCGCCGTGTCTCGCTGTATGAAATGCTCCACCCCCCACGTACCACAAGTTTGACAGTCATTCCAGTCCTTATACCTTCTGCAATTGCTTACAGTCTCACACTGTCATTCTTCTCTTAA
>JAODKC010000001.1:28900221-28924967 GCA_026777985.1 Mormyrops attenuatus
TTCAGGGTCTGTGGAACTAACCGCAGGCAGCTATCACAAAGCGAGGTCACACAGTACTCAAAACAATCACTTCTTGCGAAAGGCCTAAAACAGGACAGACCCAATATGCCTCGCCTCCTGGGCCTACCAATGTCTAATTCTACATCCACAGTTTACAGCAAGAATCTATGAAATTCTCTGAGCCTACATGAACTTACGCAATCAAGCAAATATTCCAGCTTATGGTGGACCATATGTGAAATGTTTCAGAGAAAGTGAAAAATCAGTTCCAGAGGCAAAATGGGTCAAGGTTGGTTAGTAATATATCTTACAAAATATTCTGCACACCAAAAAGATTACGCAACTGAAAAAATGCAGTCATTTTTCTTTTATATATTACATAGTTTGCACACGTGTTCGAGACCTGCACCTTGTCCTCCTACCCTATTGAGCAGGTCAGGTCAGTAAGACTGAGAAATAGAGATCTTACCTGAGAATTATGAAGAACCAGGAGTGGACCTCAGAAGAGAGAGTAGAGGTAGATATGATGTCTCGGGGGCTACAGGCCCATCACCCTAAATACAATAGGATCAGTGATCAGTGTTCCAGAGCATTCCAATAATACTTGTTCAGACTGTGTAGCTATTTGTGATTTCAGGAACACCCATTGCTCCTTCAACAAAGCATAAACAAGAAAGTGCGGCCTATACAAGGACGAGCGGGGCAAGCTTGGCTTAATGTTGTTTTCCGGAGAGTGCCAGACAGTAAGCTGTTAATTTTTCTGCTCTCCAGGGATCATTCCATCCATCTTTAACTTTTCTTGCAGGCTTACCCGATTTTAGATTCAAACTCTACACGCATAGAGGCCAGGGCGTGATTCAGACCCGCAACCATACACATGTAGTTGGAAGTTTCTTATATTTGCACAAATGCATGGCCGAATTAATGAATAAAATAAAATTAAAATTGATTTTCAGATTAAACTAATTGCAAGCTTTTCTGCAGTGTAAAAAAGAGTATATTGGAAAAATACCTATCCATCCATCTTCTGAAACCGCTTGCCCAATTCAGGGTTATGGGGGGGGGGGTCTGGAGCCTAAGGACACAAGGCAGGCATTAACCCAGAAACAGAGGGGGGTTAATTCATCCCAGGGCACACTCATACAAACTGGGAATCTGGTAACTCCAATTAGCTTCAGCATGTTTTTGGACTGTCTGGGGAAAAGCGGAGTATCCGAAGGAAACCCCACAACAACATGGGGAGAATATGCCAACTCCATATGCATGGAACCATGACAGAGACTTGGTCCCAGAAGTTCAAAGCAACAGTGCTAACCATTGCACCACCATGCTGCCCATTATTGGAAAAATATTTTAGCCATAATATCAGCCACTAATGCGTATGACTGTCATAAAAACATATAGAGCATGTTATCATTTGTAACTGATCCAAATTAGTTCTTAATAGTTTACTCCTCAGGCAACATCGATGCGGTTAAATGATGCCGCTAGGGGGCGTGTGCATTTCATTGCCATTAATGGGTGAGGTGAGGCGGACCTTTGTAAGGAAAATCGTCACAAAATACTATCTGCAGAGGCGCGTCGGATTGTTACACCGCATCCAACTCACGCACACTTAGTGCACTTCCCGGCTATAGTCCCCTGTGGATTATGTAGATTACACCTGCGCTTTCACGTTACCATACGACCACCTTCATGTGAAATAAAACCCGCACCATGCGATAGCACCTGCCAAGCAAAGCTCTAAAGTGTATTTATATTCACCGGTAAGTGCTTTCTTTTATTTTTATTTTTAAAAATTGGTTTGAGTGCATTTTTCATAGCCATTTTTACATAGCATTTATTTATGTCAAAAATAATTCTATAACTTTTGGATGTCATTAATATTACATACGGTAAAAGAATATTGTTGATAAAAATTATAATCTAGTAGGTGCCGGGAGGTGACTTTCGCCAGGCGAATGAACCATTTAATTGCCTGGTTCACTTTGCATTTCATAATAGATTACATGGATGTGGTCCGTGTGATATTAGTATTCTACGTAGCGTATTGTTGAATCTTAAGCTTACGGTTAATATAAACCCTTCACAGTTTAATGTCAAAGATTAAAGGTACTGCAGTGTTCGAATATATTATCAACAGGCAGGTCTGAAAGAGATATTTACGGTGAATGAGTTGGGTTTCATGTCGTAGCCATTGGATATGTTTGCGGTGAAGAGCGGATAACACCACACCTGTGTCCGCATCGGTTACAGTAAGGAAGGGGACCGGCGGCTCTGCTGCACCTCCGAAATTACCGGGGAACAAATAGCGCAGTATAACACGCAGATCATAACAACATAATAAATAACTGGAACATTAATTATAAAACACCCTGCTGGCAGATTTTACGTAACTGAAAAGCGGAGAGCTATCAGGATTTATGTGTGTGTGTGTGTGTACGTGTACTGAAATTAGGTAGTAGCCAGTTGAGGGGTGGGATTAAGGTTTGATTAGGATAAATGTCTTTTTAGATTAACATAGGTTCATGTAGCCTGTTATGGCTGTTTTTGTTTACACAAAAAAATAAAAATAAAAACGCATCAATTCGACTTTAAGATATAGTCGGTTTTGATGAATTGTATGCTGTTTGGTTTGTGTGCCAGTCATGAATATATAATTGATGCCGTTTAAACACACTTGAATGGACAATTAATATTAATTGTATTTCCCTTGCCGGTCATTATTTATTCATGGTTTACGGGATAATCCTTGTTTGATTTTTGTACAAAAATATCTGATGTGACACCATCAACCATCAGCCTATGTTGTAACTTGTTGAAGTTTATTCAAAAGTCATTGCTCTACAGCCTACAGGTCTACAGTATTATTGTAATTAGTCGGCGACAGATTTTCTGGCTGTGTTGGAGGCGTTATAGTTTTGGTTCATTTGGACTCTAACAGTGTTTATGTTTTATTTATTTATTTTTGAGCCTTAAGAGTTTTGTTCATGTGTCTTGAATTTCTGGGACCAAACTGTGCGAGAGCTCGGTGTGACATGGGATCCCGTTGCCATCTAGCAGCTGGTGCTCTCACCTGCTCCTTCTTGAGATCTTGCCGCTTTACCTCCATGTCATTTTCCCCGAAGATGGAGAGAAAGAACAGATGAAACACGCTGCGGACACCTACTATATGCGCTGCACGACGTGAACGTGACCAATGAGTTACTAAAGCTGTACATATAGTGGACTTAATGCGTAACTTCATGCTTGTCCAGGAAAAATGTCTTGGAATAATGGATACATCAACGGGAGATGGATGACAGACTTTAGTTATGGTTGCTGGAGAAAATTCTGTTCTTGAGTAAAGCTGGCTTTTGGAAAATGGCCAGAGTACTTTGCATTTATGATATACTATTTGTACTATTAAAATATCATAGATGTCAAAAGGAAATAATGATTGTATAATGGATTATGTCCAAATGCAATGATACGTTTCCTCCCTCAAATGTGTTAAATGAACTGGTGTAGTCTCTCTTATGTAGCGTGGCTGATGTTGAGCGTGTCGTAGTGTCAGCCATGTAGTTTTCAGTGTGTTTTTGTTCTGGCCATTGGTTCCATAGCAACAGTGATGTCATCTGTGCTGTGTCCATGCCTATTGAAATGTCTTGCCCCAGGATAATAAGTCTGTCGTCACAATACTTCAGAAATGTTCCACAAAAGGATCAGCTAATCATCTTATTTTTTGCTTTATGTAGACTTGGTTGTTTTTTTTTCCCCCATGCAAAACCATGTCTTGGTAGATAAAATCTAGCATAACTTTAATGTAATTGGTAATGTAATTGGTAATAACCTTTTTTTGTATCTGGATTTGTCAAAGGGCGAAGTGTCATGATTGATAACTTGGGAAAAAAAATGTATAAAATGTGTTTTTTTTTGACTAAGTTATCAGTCAATGGATTTAGATATTTTCCTTGTTCCTAATGTTACCTACACGATTGTTTTATTTTGGTGCATAAGTTTGCTTTCTACCCATTTTCAGTGCACAAATCTTTTCGACAGGCTAACCCATTGACATGAAAACCTTTTTACACATTTGTTAAGGAAATCCTCTTTGATCCATAGATGTCTTTGAGTTGATCATAAAGCTATGAGTATCCTTCCTCAACAGACTTATTGCTTTGTGGTGTTTTTTATGGGGGGGGGGGGGGTGGGGTAGATTAGTATGTTGAAAAGCGGTGATTTCTTTCCAGCAGCAGAAAGTGCTCTCATTTGAGGATGTAAGGGTTACGCTTTATAATCTGTAATGGGGATCATATGAGTAGGGTAGTCATGTTCTGTGCATGAATGCCTGTTTGTAGATTGTGGTGTCACTGTACACAGAATGATGAGGGAAAATGAACAAAAATCTAAAATTCAAAGATTATCCAAATGTGCTACACCATATTTCCAGTTTTTTGTTAAATATTTGCTTTTACTTTACAATAGTTCATTCTTTAGGCATCTCTGATACTTCTGTGAATCCTGTTTGACTCCTTTTAGGAAGAGAGAGTGAACCCTTCATGTTCTTCTGTGGAGTGATTCAATTCCAGAAGGGTTAAGGACTGCATTTGTGTTTATCCAGATGCTGTTAACAGAGGATGTCCTTGTGACCGCGACCCTTATGTGAAAGTTCTTTTGGCAAGGCTTCCTGCATTCTGCTGGAGTATTTTTGGATTTTCTCAGCAAAGCTTCTTTTAATGATATTGTGCTGAAACTTAACTCTGTTCTGTATTAGCAGCACTGATCGACTGGTCGAAAAGAGCCCTATTCCTTACCAGAGATGTATTTCAAAGCATTTTTACCTGAGTCTTCTACACTGAGTTTGATCCTGGAAGCTAACTGCTTCACAGCTGCCATGTGGCTTGGCAGGTGCAAACCAGTGTTTGGTAATACGGGCAGTCCTTGGGTTAAGAAAATTTGACTTACAGACATCTCGTACTTACGAGCGGACTGCCATAAAGACTATTAAATAAAAAATTCAGTGGTTCATAAGAATGATTGCATGTTCGCTTTGTGATGCTCATGAAAACATTGCACAGCTTCAGCATTCATCGGCTTCATGAACAATACAGTGCTGAGTGTAGTTACTTTTATTATTACTGTACAATATAATAATAATTATTATGTATAATATTATTCTTTTTCTGACTTGCCTACAAATTTGACTTAAAGACAGACTTAGGGAACGGAACTCGTTCGTGACCTGGGGACTGCCTATATACTATAAAGGAAACCACTAGGTGCATGTTAATCTACTATAAATATACCAGAATGAATTGGAATTACATTTTGGCACATACTGTGTTGGACCGGCATCCTGTCCAGGGTATACCCATACCTGTGATAGGCTCCAGACCCCAAGTGATTCTGACCAGGATAAGCGGCTGTAAGTTGGATGGGTGAATGAATGGATTTTGACACATATGCTTTTGTAAGTGTGGTAAGGTAATCTGGTAACTTTTTTTTATCATAGATACTTCTTGCATATAGCAAAATTTTGAGAACTGTGTGTGCATGTATTGTAAAGTTTTCCTTTTAAATGAACATCCTCATCCCTGATAACACTCCACGCATCTTTCTATGAATGTTTGCAGGGGGCTGGAAAACTTCTATATAAAGTTAGGCTTAAGGCCTCCTGGGCCCAAGACTGAGGGGAAAACTGGACAGGTTTTGTGAATTTATCCAGTAGAAGTGCCCGCTGTTACGGTCTAGGGTCGGGACATAAGCAGCGAAGATCGAGAACGGGGGGGAAGAGGGGGAAGGGAGGATAAGTGTGCGAAGAATAAAGAATTGGAAGTGAACTACCTACACGCGTATCGATGAACACTTCCCTAACCCGAAAGAAAAATAAAACAATTACTAATTACAATTAATAATCTAACCCTTTCTAACCACAAAACAGGAACAAAACGTCGTACACGCAGAAAACAACGGCAGTCACTCCCTACAACCCTTACACATATAGATATATATACGGTATTTACAGAGGGCAACGAAATCCAATCCGTAATCCTAAGAATAGTCGATAACCAGACAGTATTCAAAACACGGGTATTTGCAATAAGAGTCGAGAGCTAAGAAAACAGGTCGTAACAGTAAGTCAGAAAGTAAGCAAAAGCAAAGACAGACATCAGGAGCAAAAAGATATCAGATGGGGTGGTGAGGCGTCTTGTATAGTCCATGACTGAGAGGCGGGAAATGGGACCGAGGCGACGACAATCAGTTCATCCAGCTTGGACACGGCTTTCATGGTGAGAAGTAGAAAACGGAACCGGATCAGCAGACTTGCGGAACGGGATCTGAAAGGGAAAAATGAATACGCGCACATACACATGCGTACGTAACACCGCCTCACACTTAATCTTGTTGCGAATGACCCGCCTTTGATTTAGGGAGCTCAGGTTCTGAGGCTGTGAAACCATGGCATTGGTGAGATTCAGTAGCAGCTGGTGGCTAAAAACTTAATACGTAAGTAATATATTTTACAGTACTACAATAGTGATTTTTTCCAAAGAAGAGAGGAACTGACAATGACAATAACATTTTAGTAATGACTTATTTCAGAGTTAATCATTTCATAATTTAATCTCAAATATAGAGGAGATACCACCTCTTCTACCCTAATGGACCCGCTGCCTCTGGTGAGATTCCATCTTTACTCCATCCCATCCAGGATGTACCCTGCTTTGTACCTTGTGTTTCTGGTGTAAGCTCCAGGTTTGCCGTGGGTAATTGGTCATAGAGAATGGATGGATGGATGGATGGATGGATGGATGGATGGATGGATGGGGGAAGTTTATCTTTAAGATTACTAGGAATGTGAGCTGGTGATGAATGAAATGAGGGACATGATACAAATGAAATGACAAGAACATAAAGGTATCTAGTTTTTAATAGTCCTTTCTGTTAGCAGTTGCTTTCATATGTAAATTGATTCCATTTATAAACACAGATACTCTGAGGAGTGAAAGGCTTTCTAGATTCAGAACAAAATTGGTAAATTGAGAGGTGGCCACCAACAGGGGTGACTTGATTTTGAAAAGTCAAGGTTAGTAAGTAAAACATTAAACATTTATGCTCATTGGTAAAGTAACTTGCTGGAAATGAGTAATGTCACAAAATGAGTGCAACGGCTTTAACTTTGTGCTGAGCTGTTGTTATGGAAATTGTTTTTTAATTCAATTCCAGTATGATGTGAAAGGTGACCTGTGTGGGAAGGTCTACTAGGCCCAGAGACAGAAGCATGTGTCTCAAGGAAGTTCAGAAAGATATTCCGGATTTATTTAGGGATGTTTCCCCCTTTAAGGGTGATGGAAAGGGGGGGTTTCGGTGGCAGAGCAAATGGAGGAATGGAGGAAGTAAAAACCTCGACAGAGCGGCCAAAAATGAGAGAAAGGCATCGGTAATAGAGCAGTAGGGACACGACGCTCTGAACACTGTGCGATCAGAAGGGGAAATTGGGGCTGAACTTCCTGTCCAGGGTCACTGGGATTGGAAAAATGAGAAACATTCATGTTCTCTAGGACAGCAAGAATGAGGTGAGGTAAACAAAAAGAAAAACAAAAAAGAGCAAAGTATACAAATCCTAAATATATCCTGACACACTTTCCTGGGATATATGAATAGTGACCCCCGTCCCAGTGTTAACCAAACATATCAGCTTAGCATCAATTTGTTTGATCCTGTGGATGTAGCTCCTTCTTTTAATCTGTAGCTCTGATGTTTCCAGAGTTTGGTTCTGTACTCTTGGGATCTCCCACAGCGCACAATCATTGTCTGATTTTCTTGCAAATTGTTACTTTGAAAGCAGTTACATCTTTGGAAACAGACGACACTTACAGATGAGGTGGGAATTAAAACAAAAACTAAAACTAAATGAAAACTAAAAATAATGCTGTTGAAAGTAACTGAAATGAATTTAAATAAATGTTGGATACTTTGTTATAGTTTTTTAATTAAGTGTATTACGGGGATGCCTGGTGGGGCAGGTGTGTGGAGTTTGCGTGTTTTCCCCATGTGGGACTTCTTCCGGTTACTCTGGTTTCCCCCCACAGCCGAAAAACATGCTAAGTTGAATCGGACTTACCAAATAGTCCATAGTTATTGCTCTATCCTGGCTTATTTCCTGCCTTGCGCCTGTTGTTTCTGGGATAGGCTCCACAAGTGGAAATGGAAGGTGAAAATGGATAGTAGTAAATTATAAAAAGCTATATATACTGTAGCACTCCATGGAAAGGCTTCCATGATATCCCATAAGACAGCATAAAAGTCCTAAATCATAAAAAATGGTTTATGCTTGCTGACACTTAATATGCCATGGCCACATCAATTGATTTATGTTTATTTATGTAATTGATTTATGTAATTGTTATAAAATTAAATTAGAAACATAATAATAATGAAACGGCAGCCATCATATTCAATATCAAATCAAGAATTATGTTAAGACTTAAACAGCTACGTAGTTTTTAATGTAACTCTAAACTTGTGTTTCAAATAATATAGTTGTAACAGTGACATTGAGCTTTATGTATTTTGCTAACTATGTATCTGCCATATTCATTTCAATAAAGCGTTCACTTCAGTCAGGTACACTCTGACTGTCAAATTAAGGAGGGAATACCGCCAAGAGGCCAAGAGGGTAAGAAGTCTGTTTTTTGTGGAGCAGGTAGGTCAGCAACAATGGCTCTGAACACGCCACATGAGAGAGATCTGTACCCGAAACATCCCGTTTCTTAGCAGCTGTTTGTTATTTCTGTGCGGATTCCCATTTACGTAATGGCCGTCCTGAAGCAGTCTTCCCTACCCCCTTTTCATTTTAGTTCAGTCCACTCACAGTCATTCACAACGTGAATCTGCTTGCTTAACCTTCTACCGACACCTTGCAAGAAAACATGCTGCTCGATATCACCTGGTCAATACGTCACTCCTGCAGCACTCTGATTACAGACGATTAGTAAGGTGCCAGATCTGCCATTTTTCCTGGGGTGTGAGTTTAAGTCCATTCATCCTCCATGCATTTATGCTGGTCAGGGTTGCCTAGGCATGAGGATGAGGGTCACCCTGGATGGGATGTTAGTCCATGGCTGAGCATACGCACATAGTGGGGAATTACGAGGGGCCGGTCAGCCTGGCTTTTGGTCTGCAGGAGGAAACGGGGAGATCACGCACAGGGAACACTGCTATCCAGTCAGCCGTGGTGGACAAGTACAAGTTTTCACTTCCTGTGGTGAAGCTCCCATCCTCAGGAGACTAGGAACCTGAGGGTGGACATTTTGGCACTGAATGTAGGAGAGGCAGTGAGGGACATCTCAGAATGGAAATAAAGAATGTTTCTTTTAAATTTCACATCATTTGTTTGCTGCACTCTTGGGCCAGCTTGCTTTTTTGTAAAGGAGATGAAAGATTCCTATGTGACTTCCCAGAGGATATTGCACCCTAACATGTGTTTATGAGATATTCTCCATCCGAAAAGAACCTACTCTTAATGTCAGTGTAGGATAGCGCTATGGAAAGCTAAACCTGAAAGGGATTATGGGCCAGTGAAACCGCACTGAAAGTGTAACTGTGGGTGAACCTTCCGAGGCCCTCTGTGCCCTTACTGGCAGACTGCCTGTGGTTTCTTCATCTGCATCTGCTGTGACAAATGATAAGTGTGTTAAATCCCAAATTTACCAGTGAAGGACAGGACAGTGACTTGTCCAGAATATGTGGTGTTGTATATTCGGTAGTAAGGAGAGCGGATCTGTAACAGAGACACAGAAACAACAAGGAAGTCCTCCTGACTATTTTATGTAGCTTTTTGCAGCTTTCTGATAAACACGCTCATTGCTATTCCGTCACCCGTGCAAACGGGCACCGCATCCTCGTATGAGTCCTCCATTGCTGTTTGATAATGTGAAAATGCCTCATTTTGCTGCAGTAGACAGGGCTTGTCTGTTTCTCTGGTTTCTTTATTTAAATTGAAGTATTGAATTAGTATGATTGATGTAACATAATAGCCTAATAGGCTTACAGTCATTTTAACAATGGTGATCTTTGTGTAAATAAGGTTGAGAAAAGGAATAATTGCAACCGTCATTCGGAAAACGATTTGGAAACAGGTGGACAGATGGATGGTAATGAAATTGGTAATTGATGGATGGTGATAAAACTGCTTAACATCAGCAAAATGTAGCATTTCAATGACTAGTGCTGCGCTTCAGTTGTATATGTCATTAATATGGCATATTTTTTCCCTGTCTTGGGAGAAGCCCTCATGAAAACTGAATTACATTATCGGTTTATTTGATCTGCCCCTTCATTAACTTTTAGTTGGTGAATTTCTGGAAGCTTAGTGTGCCAAGCAGAGGGCTGGGTACGGGGCACTCGTTGGCGAATTCACACATGCTGAGGGCAGTTTTGGGTCACCAGCTACATGTGACTTACAGTAACTTGGCCTTTATGTGAGATGGTGTGAGGGACACGCCCATACTCATGCATGGCTGTGGGGGGGGGCTTACACCAAGCTGGTGAATTGTGCTTCTCGAACAACGAGGATGTGCTGTGCTCCTCACATTTTGATTTAAATATGCAATTCCCAGACGAGCTTCCGTGTGAAACCCATCCATCAACATGTATGGCCTTCATGATCTGGGGATAATTCAGGAACCATATTCAGATGATGTAACTGCATTGATGCTAACGGCTGCTCCCAAATGACCGCCTGTCCCCAGATGAATGGGCCCCTCAAGACAGGATTAGATTTGTTTTCATGTCCATGTCACCTGCCTGATTAGTCATCTGTCCCTAGGAAACATTTTGTATGTGGAGAAGAAACCCATTGACCAGAATGCAGTGAATATACTCAGAATAAACCCTGTGTTTCTGGGCAAGGAACCGTTTGTCATTTAGTGATTTAACCCTGTCCCTAATGAAATGTATGTATATTTCAGCATGAAGGCTACAATGCAGGTTACTACAGTTATTGTATTTGACTGATTTGGGTTTCTTCACTTTTTTAAAATTCACATGACGGTTCCCTAACCGTAAGACAAAGAGTGAGATAATGATCTGTGACTGAGATGCCATTTAAATTTCCTGGTGAAAAACAGATCCCAGATTTTTGCAGTTGCTGTTCACATTATGTGATGACTTTGCCATCATGGAGACCTTTCCTAGTGGGTTGGGTTCCAAATTGTCCGGACAGCCAGAGCAGGGGCATGCACGGTATGAGTGGTCATTCCCGGCATCCCGATGGGTGTGCTTGAGAAGACTGGTTTGGTTGTATCTGTTCAGGTCTGACCTCTGGCTTTGTTCTCTCATGAGATTACAGTAATTTGGGGACGTAACCCATGTCAAAACTACAACATGGTGCTTATGAAAGTTCTCTCTTTATCCAGTTGAACTTCATAAAAAACATATTGTCTTTAGAAACTCAGGTGTTATTGAACAGGCCCTGTAACTAACGGAGGATGTTATTGGTCATTTTTTTTAATGTAAAATCTAAGAAGCCTAGTCGAGTGCTCTAGCAAAGTAGAATCCACATAGGAAATATTCTGTCAGTATCCTCTCCCAGCCGTCTCCTGACCACACAGTAAAAGTTAACAGACTGTGCCTGATTTTATGGTGACATTTCCATTGCTTGCACTTGTCATATGGTCACATTGTGTTTAATTAGCACTGAGGGTATAATGAAGATGGATGCCGAGATGAAGAGACTGACTCTGATTGTTGTGAGGTGTGCAGGGATATCAGTCCAAGTCAGGTGTGCAGAACTCCCGACAAAAGGCGTTCAGCCGGCTTTAGTTACATTTGGCTCCCGAATCGCACCTCAGTCACCAGGTGTAACAATGCCAGAGCAGATACTGTGTTTACTTCAGCTGTGTAATTAAGTCGCCTGGATACTCAAATCAATCCCTTACTCAGGTCTTCATGATTTAAGGACTCTTCTGTGAAAATACTCAACTCAAATTCACTGACTTTGTTAAGTGTCTGTTAAAGATGTTTCAATGGTGAAACCTTTGAATGTCAGTGAAGCACTTGGCGTGTTTGCCTGGTGTTTATGAAACTTGATCTCTTTCTGGGAGTTACTCTTGCACAGACAACATGTGGAATGATATTTTCAAGCAAAACCAGGGTTGCCAACTTTGGTCAGCTGGCTGGAGTGAGATTTTCAATTCGAGACAGGTCTACACACGTGCAGATGCATTTACATGTATGTGACAGTTTTATTACCTTGTAAATAGTCTCTATGGTTTGCGAAGTACCCCAACGATGTTGATGTAACTAATTTTAGGTTTGTAATGGAATTACATAGATTTGCCATAAGATTTCTTGCGAGCGTGAGACTCTGAAAGCGTAAGTGTCATGCCAGATGCGTCAGAGTTGCCAGCCCTGAAAAATAAATATTAGGAAATGTACAGCAGCTGTGGATATATGGCTCAGTTTCATGGTATTTATGTTCTGAACATCTTGAAAAGAAAAGTTTCTTTTTTCTTTCTTTAAGGTTTCCAGTTTGAATCCCCAAAGGGATCCCTGCTTCTGCTCCTCTGAACAAGATGCTAAACTTAAATTTTTCCAGCGAAACATGCAACTGTATGAACAGATAAACCTTTTCAATGAAACAAAATGTCAGCAGAGGCACTGAATGGAAAAGCATGTTAACAGTGTGGCCCTCAAGATTAAGAGCTAAGTGACTGGACCCTTTAAACTCTGACCTCACCTCTGCAGTGGGTGGACGTTTTACCGATGGACAGCCTAGCTTTGCGTAAACAAACAGAATCCTGCATCTTTGGCATTTAATAGCACTGTAATAAAATGGTAAATCCCATAGTTAAATGCATTATGTACCTTTGTCTGGGCAGGTTGTTTTTGTAGTGATATGGAAAGAGGGATTACAGCTTGTAAATTTTAATTAAAAATGTCTTATCCTGGCTTCGGAAACTGTTGCCAAGGAAATGGAATTCTGTAAACTTAAAATACTGTTTTTCTACACCTGCCATCAAATTAACTAAATATTCTTATCATATTTTAGTTTTTTTCCTGGCTGTGAATAGTGTGATTGATGTAATTCACATGTATTACTGTATTCTGCCAGTCTGCGATGATTCAGGCTTTCTCATCATGTTCAGCTTCCCTTCATCTCAAACTGGCTGTTTACAATGAGAGCATCGCTTGCAGTTTAACCAAAAATACTAAAATATATGATGTTCAGAAACCTTTGACTGCCAGTATAGAACATGAACACTCAGACTCATAATTTTTGCACACCATGTACTACCACATTTGAGTTATGACTTTTGGAATCGAGTTTTTCAACCGCAAGAATCTGGTGCTATAGTTTCAAATGTTGAAATTATGGCCTTCCTTAGAGTGGGCCGCTCTCCTGGTGATGAGGCCCTCACGCCCGCTGTTTGTGTGTCAGTCCCCTGAAAGATGCTGGCTTGGCCTCCTAACACGGAAGGCCGTCGGGGGCAGAGAAGCATGAAACTGGTCACCTTTGTCACACGTCTGTCATGATGGGGTAGGCGAGTCAAGGACTTCTTTGTTGCATCAGTTTCTCTATTTCTCTATTTCCAGAAATAGCTGGCATTTATTCAGATTTCTCTGTGGGGATGGTTAAGATTAAATGTTTCCAAGGTTCTCTTTTAAATGGTTCATGTGTTTGTTCATGTGTTAATTTTGATGAGAGTATGAACTGAAATTACCCCGATTCTCATTTGCCCGCAGTAAATTCCTGGGACGTGGTTGCGATGGTGTTCCGGCAGAGATGCTTCTTGCGGTGCCAGTTGGGCTGGCCCGAGCCTCCAGGCACTGTGGGAAACCGGATGCGGGCAGAACACTTACCCAGCGTGGTGGCTGGTGCTTCACCCCGCAGACCCTATGAGTCTGAAGTGTGGGAAGTGCTTGTCTTTTTATAACAGTGAAATGCTGGACTCTGGGAGAAATTTGCTTCGTGATAGACAATGATAAACAATAATTCATCTTAATTACAATTTTGTGATACAAAATCACCCCGATGGGAATATGCTGATGAATGTAAATCTCTCTTTGTGTACGTGTGTCTCTGCTTGTGTGTGTGTCTGTGTGTGTGTGTGTCCATGGGAGGGGCTGCATTTTGCCAGTATGAAGACTGGCGTGTGCAGTGTGTTTATCTCCATGTAATGAATTTAAAGTGGAAAGCAAAGCTAATGATGGAGCAGGGTGTCAAAATGGTGCTTTGCCACTTGGTTCAGCCATGTGATACACCTGCAGTCATTTTCTGCTAAAATTCAGTTATATAATGTCAACAGAACCGTGTATATTTGTACGGGCGATACTCGATGATTGTTCTCATCATGAAAGATCTTAAATGGGAGCCAGAGTAATGATCACCCAGGAGAGAGGGTAGACTGCTAGGTAAAGCAGCTTGTGGTAGATAATCTGCTCTTGAGTTTCAGCTCTGCATGACAGTGCGCAAGCGTGTTTTTTCTCCAAAACCAGATTTATCCACTCAGGCCTGAGGCTAATTGCTCCTATCAGCAGACTGACAATTTAGCTGTCATTGCTGAAAGCTCTTGAGTTGTGCATGAAGTTTATATATTCGTGTGTATAATTTCACAACTCTCTTGAAGGATGGCAATTGGCATTTTCAAAAAAGACACCCATTGTCACATTGAGTAATTAGGGAAGGGGACCTCATTGCACCTTTCATTAGGCAAGGTGAAGTGTCTCGTTTGTACTAGTAGACGGTTAAGAAAACATGAGTTTAGGGCCAGATATTCTTACACGCAATTTAACACCACGAATACCGTCCCTCCACTCTGCTCACACGGGATTATGGTTGTGACTGTGTGGACATGCACATGCTTTGCAAAATCCTCTTAACGCTCCAGACTTGGAGAGCAGAGGCAGGAGTGGCTGTTTACTCGACAGAAGCCTGAGCAAAAGGCAGCCATAGCAGCCAGCTACCGTGGTGAGTCTGCGCTCGTCTTTGGGGGTAAGGTGCAACTCACACAGTGCGTAGGTGCTAATGGAGGAGACCTCAGGGGTGGCTTAAAGCTATTAAGGACCACTGGGATGGTTGGTTTGAGTCTGTCTGGTGAAGAGGGATTGCTGGTAAAGACCAGAGGGATGATGCTGGTTGGGATGTGTTGCTAACTTTACCTAGCTGCTTTGAAAGCTATGCATTACCTTAGCTTGTGTTTATGGGCCTTAGGTATAGATCAGATTTATTAAATGTGCTATATTTTACCACAGCCAGAGTGTGTGTGTATCTACTATATAATGTATGCAATGTAAGCCATGCTCGTATATACAGTGGTTTCTCCCATGACTGAAAATGCATTGTATTCTTTTGAGGTTGTTCGTCTCGTGGTTCCAGGTCCTTTGATGTGCCGAAGAGCACAGTGAACATCAACATCCGTACTTAGATTTTGTGACTTTAAGCAGGTACTGACCTGGGGGCACACTGCATATTGAGCATGTGATTACCCCATTGCATTTTGGGAAGGTGCATGGACAGGAACTGAGTAACAGGAGTTAGCCCACCAGCTCACAGCCTGTGGTACTGACTGCATGTGTGAGGGGATGCGGTGTGATAAACCAAGCAGGTAAAAGCAGTTTGTACTCCCCTAGCAGGTGTAAGGAAAATGCTTTATATAAAATTTCTAATTATATATGAATTTAAAATCGCATCTGTCAGTCAACTTCAGTGAGATTTCTGTCTCGGAGTTGGAGCTTGCAGCCCTTGGGAGTTCAGTTGACAACAGTCCCCAAATAAAGAAATAAATAAACCAAAAAATCAAATAAGTAATCAAATAACATAAATAAATAACAGTACGGTTAATCAGTATGGTGCAGACAGTCCAAGTCAGGTAGAAATATGGTTGAAAACATGGAAGGTACATGATGGAGTGCTGATGACTGCATTGATATGCAAAGTACTTTATGTTTTTCAGACAAACCAAGAAAAATGTAGTTCAAGATGTAAGAATACGACACAGACAATGCACAGTTAGTTATTACAGATCCTTTTTTTCCATAGTTGGAAACAAGCATCTCAAATGTGTCTCTAACATTTTAGGAAGGTGATTATTTTAGTAACATGCAATAATCACAGTTGCCAACACACCTGATTTACTTTTACTACAAAATATGCTTCTAACAGCAGAGTTGTCCTGTGTAACATTATAATCAGGTATGTTAGGTGAAGCCGCGATCTGAGAACTCCTTGTGTTGTCTTTCCCCGGACTTTGTGACTCAAAGAAAGAGCGGAGTCTTGCATTATTAACACGCTCCTGTTAGGTAAGGAATCTCAGGACCCTGTGGAAATTCCTACACCACGCTGTGACCTGAGTACATGGCAGAGTGAAACTTGTTGGCTAAAAGCAGCCTTCAGAAGAGGCAGGATAATCACGCTTAGCTGCTTTTCAAAGCTAGAAGATGTCCAATAAATAATAAAACAGTACGGCAAGGAGACGATGATATGGGTCACTCGAGATGTGGAAGAGTCGGCCCTGATCACTGGCATTAATCTGTCTGTTCAGTATTTCTCCCCTCTCCATATTTATGTGCTGCTGAGAGCTCAGATGATGCACAGCATGGGGTGGTCAGTTTTTTTTAGCCGGATACATTTGCATTTGAAAGGCGTTTATTTGTTTAATCTCTGAATCCATTGATTCATTGCTGTTTGTATTGATGGTACCCACATTGTACAGCTGAAAACAAAAGGCTTCAGGAAGCCAGACCATAAATCTCTCTGATATCCTGGTGTGGTTGTGTCTCAGTAGAAGAAGACTAGACAAACAGATCATAGTCGTCAGATCCACCCACAGGCCAAACAAAGGCAAGGATCTTCTGGCTTCTCATTAACCTTTTCAGCAAGATGTCCAGATCAGGTGCTTTCCCTGTTATGTAACATGGCAGCCTCAGATACCTGAAGGAGCTTCCCGGAATGCAACAGCAAGCACTTATTCTTCACACAATACTTAAGAACAATACCTCCTTAACAGTGATATTTGAATGCAAACAGTTGTGCACAGATTCATATTGTTACCAGTTACTCACTTCTGATTATTATGGTTTTCTTTGGCTGCTCTGGGAATTATCGTAGGAAATGCTGCACATTGTGTAGAAAAAGGTGTGTGTGTGTGTGGGGGGGGGGGGTGCATTCATCTCTGTTTATTACTGTTATGGGGGCAGATTAACAGCCTGTTACTAATATACTAAGCAGATCACCACTACGGGTCAACTCCTCCAGTAGCAGGACTCAGGCATGTCCGCTGTTGGATCCTAGCTTTCTGCTAACCCTTCCTCTCCTTCACTCACTCTTGACCTTTCATAGAAACATTGAAGTCACCCTTTTCTTTATGCGCTATCCTTCCATTATCCACCCAGGTCAGGGCTACACGAGGCACACGGCTGCAGTTCACCCTGAATAGTATACCAGCTCATCACAGGGCACATACGCACAGTTTAGTATCAGCTGCATATCTTTCAGACTCTGAGAGGCAACTGGAATATCCAGAGGAGACTTACTCCGCATGGGGAGGACACACAAACTCCAAATGCAGACATACACAAACAGTAGGGACAGGATTCAAACCCTAAACCCACGAGATGTCAGGCAGCAGTGCTGTTGTGATGCTTGTGACTTGAATTGCTCCAGTAAAATATCCAGCTTTGCTAAATTAAATCAGTAGCGATTTAAGCCTCAGCTAACCAACATTATTATTATTATTATTATTATTATTATTATTGTTATTTTCCTGCATATGTTTCCCAGAAGCCTCTTCATAAAGCTTTCCCATCCAGCCTGCTCTTGCATCCTCTGCTGCTCAGACTGGCTTGTCATTTCCACAGCTTTCACCAGAGGTCAGATGCACCTTCCACATGCAGGTCCTGCTGGACAGGAGCCCAGCTGCCCAGCCTGCCTGTACTGGGCTGTAGCTCCTCTTTGATCCACGCTGCAGGCTATCTATTGGGTTGCCCCTGGTTTTTCCAGGGAGGATTACTGCCCCAGCCCCAGTGTCCTGACACGTTTTCACGATGTCTGATGTTTTTGTTGCTGGTCAGGCTTCGCGTTCTGTGTGTGCACTGCTGAGGGGTCGGCTCAGCGCCTGTGGGGGAGTGGCTGATTATGGAGAGGGAAGAGCATGCGGGAGTGACCCTGTCACCTTGGGGGTTTCTTCCTTTCCCATCTAAGCAGCTTAAGAACCATAACTGACCACCTGTTGTTTTTATTACAGTGGAAACAAAATGGGGGAGATGTATATTCGCTATACATGACATGGAAACAGGGGGCAGCATGGTGGTGCAGTGGTTAGCACTGTTGCCTCACACCTCTGGGACCAGGGTGTGAGTCTCCGCCTGGGTTCCATGTGTGTGGAGTTTGCATGTTCTCCTCATGTAGTTGTGGGGTTTCCTCCAGGTACTCTGGTTTCCCCCCGCAGTCCAAAGACATGCTGAGGCTGATTGGAGTTACTAAATTGCCCATAGGTGTGAATGGTGTGTGAGTGTGCCTTGTGATGGGCTGGCCCCCCATCCTGGGTTGTTCCCCGTCTCTTGCCTGTAGCTTCTGGGATAGGCTTCGGTCCCCCTGCGACCCAGAAAGATAAGCGGTTTGGACGATGAATGGATGGATAGATGTGGAAGCCCAGATTAACTTGGTGTATCATTAAATCTATGAAGTAAAGACCAGCACAAAGACAGGGACAATAAATCCTTCATTTAATAAAACCTGGGCGGCGATCGATTCACCAATGCTATACCTCCCTCCCCACATTTGGCAAATTTGACTGTGTTTTATTGCGGGCACCCCATGCTTTGATTAGCATATTAACTTTCCATCATTTTTAATTCCCTCATTTCTCTTTTGGCTATAAAAAAATAGCTCGAATGGCTCCCTTAGGGGTCTCCTACCCATGTCAGCCTAGGGCCCCCAGACACGTTAGTCCGCCCCCGATGAAACCCAATTATTGTATTCAACACCCAGAGCTAAGATGTTTACTAGAAGTGAAAGATGACTCTGTAAAATGGCAGCCCTTGTGACAGCCCTGTGCTCCTCTATTTGCTGCACTAGATATTTATGTTTTCTGGGACCTTCCAGCCATCCGAGCAAGTCGCCCACAGATTCCCCACCCATCAGACAGAGAGGGTCTAATTAAAGCCGGCGGTGTCAGCAGTGATTGCTAGACACAAGGCTATTTCAATCATAAAATGTTTGCCGGGAACTTGTCGATCCCCATTCTCTCACAGCACATGTGACAGCATGTCATTTCGGCTTCATTTTTAACGCATACACACTTGGTTACATTTTCAGCATGTATGGGAGTTATTTAAATAGTTTGCGACATACATAAAAGCCCAGAAACCACGCTAGTTAAAAACTCAATTAGTAAACCAGTAGCAGACCAGTAGGGGCTTGCTGTGTTTTGATGCCTCCGTTGTGTGCCGTTGTGTAGTACCATGGCCTGCTAAACAGTCATTCCCATTTTCCCATTTAATGTTCCACAGCTAAGGTCTGGATTAATGGCAATAGTTATTTGTTGAGAAGCACTTGTGCATATTTTCGTGTTTTTTTATCATCTCTCTTTTTTATTTTTTTCCTGTTATATCAGACTCATGTGGTCTGCCGGTAGGCGGACACGAGTCGCCTAGTAGACGGGGTGCCAGTGATGTGATAGGACAGTGATGGACAGGAAGTATGTCCGAAGGTGTGCAGCGCCCACACACTCCGATTACACCTGTGGCTGACTCGCCGGGATAGGGGGTGTAACGTGACTGCTGGATCTGGCTCCCGCCGTGACCTGATTACATTCATCGGCATCCTGACGTGGGCTGCAGGCCGTCCAGTTTAGCAGGAAGGCTGAGGCCTGGCTGGTGCGGCGAGGCCTTGGTGGGTAACCATTACAGCAGTGTTTCTCAACCCAGTCCTCAGGGACCCCCAGACTGGCTGCGATTTTGCTTTGGGGACTGGGAGGGAGCAGAAATGTGGAGTGGCTAGCAGTTTTTGTGGGGACCGCCCATTCACTTCTATGGGCAAAACCCTAAACCCACAAATGACAACCTTAACCCTAACCCAGCCCTAACCTTAACCATAAGTAACCGAACAAAATACAAGACTTTCCCCAAAATACAAGTTTCCCCCTGTGGGGACCGAAGCATTGTCAAAATAACATTTTTTTAGCACATTTGGTCGCACACACACACACACACACACACACACACACACACACACACACACACACACACACAGAGAGAGTCTCTGAGTGAAATCCACTGCCCCTGCCCCTCAGTCTGTTCACATATGGACATTATGTTCTAATAAGACATAAAGGACCTTCCTAAATCTTTGTGTCTTCACAAGCAGAACATAAAAGAAGAGGGGTGTTAAGGGGTGTTCCCATAAGACAAACTCATTTTGTCTATTACATTAAAAGTAAAAGGGAAACCAGTGGGAATTCCGCGCAAAGAGGTGTACCTTATAAACACATGTGCGGGAGGGTGTGTGTGGTTAGGATGTGAGAGGGGGCGTATTGTGCTCCTAAATCAGCCATGCAGCCTGTTTCTTTGTCATGTCGTGGATGCACAGGTGCAATCGTGGATGCACAGATGCAGTCATGGAAGCACATGCGCAGTCATGGATGCACAGGTGTAGACGTGGATATGCAGGTGCAGGTGCAGTCATGGAGTTCTGGTGGTGGAATGTTTTATTGTACAGTATAGTAACTTTCTATTTATGTAATGAAATAGGACGGCACAGGTGTTGTATCTGTATCATGTCTGCTTATTGTAGCTGTCCATCACATATACATTACTGTATGCATACTCCATTATGAGTTAGATATGGACAGTGGGTCATTATATAGCTTGCTGCACTGCCCATTCTCCGGCAGCTGTTACACTACGGGATACACCCACTAACATCCAGCTAGGTCTGCTTTCAGGCGTCTCTCCATCAGTGTATATTATTAACTATGGACCTTGGGTGTAAATGCGATAGGATGTTACTCGATAGGAAGGAAGTCGACGGATACCTGTACGAGTATAAGTAAGTCTGATATCCAACACCTTTAAACCTGTGAATTGTTGTGTGTATCTGTGTGTGTATATGTGCGTGCACGTACCTTGCAATGGATCCCGTCCGGGCTGTAGCCCGGCCTTGTGCCCTGTGCCGTCTGAGAGAGGGTCCAGGCCCCCTTCTGAGACTCAGACCAGGGTCAGGGGTCAAAACATGGATGATTGCAATGAGAACAGGCTGATACAGACAGACCTCGATTAAAAAGTCAGTGTGGTTCAAATTCCTGAATCACATCTTGTAGACTGAAAGCCCATAAAGGCACTAACTCTGGAAGGTTCAGTTCACCTTTCATCCAAGTTTATGATTATCTGAAGTGGGCTGGGACACCTCTGGAATGAAGAGCCTCTCACTGCTTAGCACTGTGCTTGTGGTGCTTGTCTGTGCCTGACATGTACCGTGTTTATCCTCTGTCCTCTGAATGAGGGAAAGGCCCGCGTGCTGCTTAAGGCTGTACGTTACTGAACGTGTCTCTGCTCCAGACCCGGCTCTGCTTTTCAGCGCCATGACTCACTGCATAGTGGAACTCTAACTGTAGATCAGCACAACCAGACAGCCACCACATAACTACAGAGTCTCCCCAGAGGCTCAGGTTACTGTTTCATTGTGCTGGAGTCCGACGTAGTCGATGAAGAGGGGTTGACTGCAGGAGAGTGACGGCAGATCAAGGCTCTGTTAATTGGACATAATGAGCCATATCAATTTTCAGGCTCAGGTAGGGGGTGGTGTGCAGCACAGTGGGGTAGGGCTCACGTCCAGAATGTTGTGGGTTCAAATCCCACAACCTGTACAGTGATCATATTACTGTTCGTGCTGTTGGATGCTGTGCTCTTTGACCTTTCACTCATACCTCTCTTTGGACGAAAGCCTTTGCATAGTGATCGTATAAGTCAGGTCAAGGTCAGATATAATCCTGATACCTCTGGTTCTGGAGAATGGTACTGTGTACTGATCTCTAATCAGTTTTTAGAAGGTTAAGAGGAAGTCACTAAAGGGGACACGGCTGTGATTCCTGCTCTTGTGTGGAACCAGGAGTCCCATGACTGTCAGCTTTAGACATATGAGTACAGAAATAAAGTGAGAACGTGACTGAATCTAAATGAAGGTTAGCATGTCAGTTCACAGATCAGTATGTGGCAGCTCTGAAGAACCTCTGTGACCTTCAAAATGCTGATATGTTTACAGCTTTCTGCGCAGCCGAGGAAACATTATTAATTAGGCAAATGTTTGTCATTTTACTGAGTGATGAGATCGTACTTGTTTGAGGGAAATTAGGAAATTAGTTAAACTTAAAATCCTAATTAGGAAATTAATTAGGGATTTGATGTTTACTTACGGGCGTTATAAATCCATTTCAACTTATACCTTGATTAAAGCTTCAGAAATTTCAATACTTTTGCCTCTGCATGGGTCCACAGTTCATAATTGCATGGAGCCCCACCATCAAGATGATTTTTAATTTTTTTTTAACTTAAGATCAGGAAATACAACAAGTTGACGGTAAGACATTAAGTAAAAGCAAAAGCAAATTAACAAGGGGGAAGAAAATGTTTTTTTTTTTAAAAAAGATTAATTTAGAGGACCTGCACAGACAGGAGGACTGCATTCAGAAAACCATGCAACAGAACAACACAACATTCTCCAACCTTCAGTATTATGGTAATGCTAACAATAAGTGGCACTTGATGAACTGATTTATGATTAGGTATTCTGCCACAGAGCCTCATTTGCATGTGTGGTGTATCTACAGACAAACAAAGTTCGTGGGCAAATTATGTCACATGACGCCTTGTTCCTTTGTCCAATAGAATTTGTTTAATTCTTGGCCAGCAGGAAAAAAAATCAATATCTGTACCATATTGCATAGCATCGTATTGCATTGAATTGCATTGTGTTGAATCAACTCATGTTGAATTGCACTGCAATTCAACTGTTTGATGATCTTCATGTTAGTGTAAAACTATGGTATTATGTCTGACAAAGTGTATCAACTTATATCATAAAATAAGCCATTATAAAACCTCTCCTAAATTCACCCCAGTATGTGCTGCAACCATCCAATACGCCCATGTACATTTAACTCGACCACTAGCATACCATGTTTGAGTTACCAAATTAAGTTGAGTGATTAATTGAGCTGTGGGGTATTCCATGAAAGTAGCTAAAGAAAGCCAGACTTTTTTTTAGCTGAACGATAGATCGATCAAATGAGTCGGAAAGCGTGTAAAACGAGAGCGGTGTGTTTTTTTCTGCCGCAGAACAAACGCTGCTGATGGAGCTGTATGAAAAATACAAAGATGTAATCGCTAAAAAAGGTTATACTGTGGCCATAAACACAGCCAGGGAGTTGGCCTGGCAAAGAATTGCAGACAGACTAAATGCATAAGTTATGTAAATGTTACAAGTGCCTAGTACAGTGGCACGGTGGTACAGTGGTTTATGCTGTTGCCTTACACCGCAAAAGTTACACCTTACACCTGGTTTGATCCCCATAGCCAAGGGGGAACCTTCTGGGTTAAGTTCACGTGTCATTCTTACTGTATAATGTTGTTCTGTATTATTTGATCTCTGTAAAATACTTTCATTTGGATCCATGCGAAATGTTCTGCACAAATAACCATATTTCTTTTCAGTTTCAGTCATTGCATTTCATGTTTGACCTTTGTAATATGAGATACGCTTTTATTTAAATTATTTTGGAATTAATGGGAATACTGAGACATGATTTTTATAACCCTTTTTGTATTTATTACATGACATGAGCAGTGAGAGCGTGGAACTTCGTCCGACAGAACAATCTTTTGGGAATCTGTTCCCACACGTCGGACGTTCTTTGAGACAACGCTTAACTAAGCGAGACAGTTAACCTGGTCCGGATCAGACTTGTTCACTCGTCTAAGTTACCATGGGATTCATTTAAGACATGTTGAAGGAACGGAATTCCCACTTAAATGAGCCAGACTTGTCGAAATAAGTCAGACTTTCCCTTAATCCTGCTTCGTGGAACACCCCCCTGGTGATGAAATTTAATGAATACATAGAATGGCTGGGATGCCCCTGAGGAGAGGTTTGGGAACTGAAGCAGTGTTCATCTAGCCATTCAACCATATATAAGTAGCTTATAGAAGAACAGAAGGATTTCTTTTTTATTTTTTATTGTGTTGCTATTAAGTGTTAATTTTCATATGTTCTAATGTTAATTGTTTTTTTTTGCTTAAATATATATTTTTTCTGAGCAAATATACACTTACTCCCCAGGTAATAGCCATAAGCCATTTTCCTACAGTACTCAATACATGGGTGGGACTATAACAGTACAGTGGACAGTTTCACCTGTTTTTTCACACACTCTGGTGTCCCTCACACCTTTGTCAGTGTGGGAGGAGCAGCGAGCCCATATGCCAGGTGACGGGAAGCTGAATGTCCCTGTAATCTGAGGACGTCTGGAAAGAGTGACGCTCCTTTCTGTGATAAGCTTTTTAAGGACAAGTTAGTGTGTCACAAACGATGGGGCGCAGGTGGCCAGTGATTCAATCATTTACATAGATGATTTATGACTTGAAAAGGCATCTCACACTCTTAAACATGGATCTAGGATCCTGTTTAATTAATCTACTTGAGTTCTTTGAGGAAGCTACAAGAGAAATTGATCACAAAAAGGCCTACGATGTGATCTACTTAGATT
>JAODKC010000001.1:28928765-28968701 GCA_026777985.1 Mormyrops attenuatus
ATGCCTCTACAAGATGAAGTACGACACAAAGGAGCCTCTGCCTAAATCAATACAGTAAATGAAGTGAGATACAGTGTTAATGGTTTTGTGATAGCTGGTACGTTATATGTGCGGAGATTATGGTATTAGAAATTTATTGTACACCCATTGTTTGGCAAAACAGGAAATAGAAATGCGCTTTTTGTTTCTGATTTCTGTAAAAAAGATATCCTAGCGTATTACACAATTGGTAATAGTTCCACAAATGCCGACGTGCTAGCACCTCTTTTCATACGAGTTTGATCCGTATTTGCTTCATTTCTAAAGAGTGACCGACGTTCTTTTAGCGCCACCCAGAGGCTAAAGTAATTATTCCTCTTAAGTGCTGTTATAGGAAGGAACATCTTTCCTCCGGTTCATGTCCTCCACCCTCCAATGGTGATCCGGTGCCAGCTGTGGGAAGCACAGGCTGCCGCTGGCAGTCTATTTATCCACCACTTAACATCTGATTAGGTTATTAGGTTCAGTTCGTTTGGTATATTTTGTTTGCATGCAGGTTTGTCTAATTTCAGTAACTGGGGTTACTGACCAGATCTCTGTAGGGTTTTGCCTTTTGCCCGGTGGTGACCCGAAGTCCAGGGCAGCTTAGTGTGTCCTGCTGCCATATGTGTGCCTGTCAATGCTCTCTTCTGTCCCATGTGCTCGCAGGAACAGATGGCTTGTACTTCTTCCAAACATCCTCCAAACATAAAAAGAAAGGTACAAGCAGGCAGGCATTTGTGGTGCAGTGTGAGTGTTTTTAGTAATCCACTGATATTACTTTCCTGTTTACTCATCACTTAACTGGACATAGCACAGAAGTTAGTATATTTGTGGCTATACATCGACACCATATACAGGTTATTTAGTTAGTAAAATGCATTTTTTCTTGTTGTTTCTTTAGCGTGTGGGTCACTCACTACTTTGCTGTTTTTGGCAAAACGGAAATTTCTGCAATCAGAAACAAATACATTTGCTAAGAACACGAATTTAACTTAAACTTATAGAACACGTTGGGATGTTAAAGTACCTGCTCTCCATTCCACAGTGCACAAAATACATTTTCCTTAGAATCAGCTGCATCTGATCTGCACAAGAACAAAAACAACTCTTAGGTGGAATTAACCTTTTAAATTTCAGTAGAAATGGGGAGCTATTTGGGACCTTTTGTTCGTATGTGATGGATTTCTGCGTTATTGGCAGTGAATCATTTTCTTTGGCTGGATAAATAAATGAAAAACGACGAACGAAATGGGGATTAGCCGCTCTCCGCTGAGCCAGCTGTGCGGAGCGGCGTCCGCTGCCCGTCTGTCTCTGTGCTCTGCCGTGTCTGACACAATGCTGTGAGAGTGCCATTCTGCATGCTCTTTGCAACTCGTACTTTCCACGTTTATAGTAACCGTGGTGATTCAGGAAGCTCTGGCAGTGATTTGTATTATTGCCACTGTTTGCAGTTTGAATTGCTTGCTCGTGTCATGCTGTTGTTTATCAACGTTTTTTTTTCTCCATTCTTGAGTTTTGAGGTGGGGGTCCTTTGCTCACGGTGGTTCTGATTTGTTGTCCTCTCCCCCAAAAGAGCAAAGGAAGAATTACAGCAAAAACAATACCTGCAGTATGAGCGAGACCACGCAGTACCATGTGGAGGTAAGAACAGGCAGGTCGTTTTCATGTCATTTTGGATTTTCATTTTGTTTAATAGATATCTGTTTGATCTGTCATGTCTGCCAACTGATTCTGGAAGATTAGAAGTGATTCTTGGGTCATTCCAGGGCAGCTTGTTGCTTCAGTGGATAGCAACACCAGCTATCCAGATTTGAAAGTATGCTGTTGGCTTATTCTGCTCACGTCACATGGATTTCTTCCCGGTATTATGGTTTTTTTTCCATACGCCAGTAATGTATGATTGTGAGTGTAAGTATACTGTGATGGACTGGCGTCTTGTCCTAGGTGAACTGCAGCCTTCTTTGCTGCCTGGGGTTAGCTCCAGACTCTAGCCCCCTGGCCCCCCGTGACCCAGACCAGTACATTCATCTAGGACAATTTTTCTCAATCGGTCCATGTTTCTGGTCCCTCCGAGCTCTCTACCAGACAGTCCACATTTTTGCTCCCACTGGGAGCTGGGAGGGAGCAAAAACGTGGACTGTCTGTGGGTCCCCGAGGACCAGATTGGGAAACATTGATTGAGGAGGTGGCTGGTTGAAGAGTTATCACAGTATGAACGGAATGCACCTCCGCGCTCACGCTGGGCTCCCCATGTCGACCCTTGCCTCCCCTAGCATTTGACGACCTTCGTAATGGACCGCAAGGAGGCCATAATGAGTGTGGAGGATGGGCTGCGGAAGCTGAAGCTGCTGGATGCAAAGGGCAAGGTGTGGACCCAGGACATGGTGCTGCAGGTGGACGACAAGGCTGTGAGCCTCGTCGATGCCGACACCAAGGTAACTGTCGCGCTGGCCCATGGCTCGCTAACTACCGCCCCTGAAATGAAGCCAATGAACTGAAACCAGTGCTACTGGCTCCTATATGTATGCTGTTTTAATTCAGCTATAGTATTCATTAGATTTCCACCCAAACTGTACAAATTAGCCCAATGCTAAGGTTATACTTTACCTTCTCTTTATCCTTTAAGCAGATAGAGAACAGGCACAGACACTCGTGTGATTTAGGCAAAGCTGAAGACAGTCTGACATTTGAATTGCAGATCTGACATTTTGCTGTTCTGCAAGCTGCTTTGGATTGAATGCCCTTGTAAGATGACATCCGCCTTCCCACTGCCCGTTTAATCATTGGCCACAGGTTGTTCTCTCCAGTAAAACGTCCAGCTCAGCTCCTTAGCAGGTTGGAGTTTCATCAAGGACTTGATTTTCCTCAGGGGCTGCTAACTTTCTTTCAGGGTTCTGGTTGCCGTTCTTGTAGCTATCGAGGCAGCCAATGTTCACTTTGTCAACTGAGCTAATTGAAATACGGCTTTGACTTTAATTTATAGCTGCCTCTGCATTAGCTTAGTTTAAGGCGGTCATTCTCGGTTCTGTTAATGCCCCCCCTTCCCCCCCCAGCAAAATGTTCTTATTCCAATCCACACTGCTTGCAACATGCCACATTCATTATTAGCCTATTAAATACTATCTGAACCTGATTAAGGCAGGGTTGGAATGAAAATATTCTTGCACGGGGGCACCAGGAATACGATTGAGAACCACTGATTTAAGGGAACAGTGACATCCGGAAGTTTCCCTGTTGCCTCTTTCTCTGGGTTGTTTTATGTCTTATAGGTGCTTTTACGAAGTTATGTAGCCTTTGATTCCATCAATTCAGGTAATTGTAGTTCAGTAAAGCTTTAGTAAAGTCAAGGTAATTATTGGCACTTTTATCACGGCATTTTAAGGGTACTGCTGCTAATGGGTTGTAGCTTTACTCTCTTAGGGAAGTAGCTCTTTGGTGTCTCCTCACCTGCACTTACGCCCGTCTTGCTGTTGGGTTCCAGAATGAGCTGGAGAATTTCCCCCTGAGCACCGTGCAGCACTGCCAGGCGCTGCTCAAGGCCTGCAGCTACGACTCCATCCTGGCCCTGGTCTGCAAGGAGCCGGGCCAGAGCAAGCCGGACCTCCACCTCTTCCAGTGTGACCACATCAAGGTCAGCCACAGCCAGGCCAGTGCGTGGGACTGGTAGGGAGCGGGGGCAGGGTCACAGCCATTTCCGGTTATGCATTGACAGGCCTCAGGAGGGGCAGCGCAGTGGAGAAGAATTGACTTTGACTTGAATTGACTTTGACTTGAATTGACTCTACTTACACATGGATCCTGTGCTCTATGACCGCTGATCTTCTGTCTACATTCATTCACTGCAGAATTTTGGAATTTCACAAAATTCGTATTATAAATCAACTTTCTTATCGTGCTATTTATAGGTAATAAATCACTAAAACAATCCCAGCGAAGCAGACAGGCTGTTTTAACATGGGGATTTTATTCAGCTTAGAATAGTGTTGAGATTAATCAAAAGTAATTTCTCAGTCTAGACGGCTGTGGCTAATTCCAATAAGAAAGCACATCTTGTCTTCCGTCAGGCTGACGTGATCCATGCTGATATTGAAAGTGCCACTGGTGACCACAAGGGTGGTAAAGTAAAGAGAAGGCCTGAGGTGCTCAGGTACGAGGTCATTCTGAACCATTAATACATTCTAGTGCAGGGGTGGCCAATCTTATCCGCAAAGGGCCGGTGTGTGTGCAGGTTTTTGGGATAACCTTTAGGTCAGCTGTTCAAACCCAGGTGTGAGGACTCTTCAGCCAATCAGTCCTCTAATTAGGGACCTAATTAGGGAGTTGCAGAGAAAACCTGCATACACACCGGCCCTTTTCGGATAAGATTGCCCACCCCTGTTCTAGTGTGTCAGAGACACATCAGCTTTAGTGGGTGTCTCTCGTCACACCGCCTTGGTGCCTGTGCCATGTCGCTTTCTCACCATTTTCTTTGCCATAACACTAATAATAATAATAGTAATCCATTCATCGCTTGACACTTTTATAATAACGGCAGCAGCAGAAACAACAACAATAACAATAACGGCAATAGCAACAACATTAATGGTAATAACAGTAACTATAACAGTAACAATAAGAACAAAATAACAATAATGATAATAATAATGTTGTGGTGAAGAATAGTGGCTAGTAACATGTAAATTGCTGAGCAGTGATCACTCGCCATTCTGTTGCCATGGTTACCTTCCAAAAGGCGCCAATTATGGACCCCCTACTCCCTGAATCTTACTTCTGTTTCATATCGCTGCCTCTGATTGTTCAGCCAGTCCCCCTCTTCTCATCATGTGTCTGTGTATGTCCAGGATGATCCTGAAGAGCGATGGCGCCATCCCCCCGCCCCCAACAGCCCCAGCCCCTGGCCTCCCTGCCCCCACCACGCACGTGGATGTCAAGAGCCGAGTGGCGGCTTGGTCGACACGGACTACCGGCGAGCTGCCTGACTGTGAGGGTGCTTTTACATCTTGGGGGATGTGATGTCACACACCTTACTGTTAGAGTTGCCCCCCCAGGCAGAAATGCCAGTTTTGAGGAATGTTCTTCATGAAGACGTTTCTGCCCTGTCTGTGGAAGGGGGCTGCGAATAACATCAGCTAAACACCAGCACTCACACTCTGTACATAATGTAGTCACGGCTAACTGTACGCAGCACCTTGGTCTCGCCTTTGCCACTTAAGGCCGCCGCTGTGTCTCACGGCAGATGGCAAGCACAGGCTGTACTCTGGCCAAGACGAGCCCCCCGAGATGACCGCAGCCAGGATCGACCGTGACGTGGTAAGCGGCACCGCAACTCCTCTGCAGAATGCTGGATCTTCTGGTTGATTCCACTGTGCGATTCCTTTTAGGGCAGGCTACTGATGGGTGATGGTCACTCCGGCACAGACCATGACCCTCCTCATTCTCATGGATACCCTGTCTTTAAATGATACCCTCCTCATTCAGATAAATTCCGTCTTTAAATGATACCCTCCTCATTCAGATAAATTCCATCTTTAAATGATACTCTCCTCATTCAGATAAATTCCGTCTTTAAATGATACCCTTCTCATTCAGGTAAATTCTGTCTTTAAATGATACTCTCCTCATTCAGATAAATTCCGTCTTTAAATGATACCCTCCTCATTCAGGTATATTCCATCTTTAATTATACCCTCCTCATTCAGATATATTCCGTCTTTAATTTTACCCACCTCATTCAAGTATATGTCCCTGTCTTTATGATACCCTCCACATTCAGATGCATTCCCTGTCTTTAATTATACCCTCCTCATTCAGATATATACCCCTGTCTTTAATTATACTCTCCTCATTCTGATGTATACCGTCTTTAATTATACCCCTGAAGGTAAGATGATGTTTTGTTATTTTCTGATCTAAATCCTTAAAGTACGTGGCTATGGCTGTGTTTTCACGACGGACGATTCACTTTCCATTACAGCAAATTCTCAACCACATCTTAGACGACATTGAGTATTTTGTGACTAAACTGCAGAAGGCAGCTGAGGCATTCAGTGAGCTTTCAAAGAGGAAGAAGTCAAAGAACAAGAAGAAGGGGCCAGGAGGTGAGGAGCCAGTCTCTGCTGAGTGTCATAAAGCTATTATTTTGTGATCCAGCTCAAATCTGTTTCATGGACAGAAAGTAATGATAAAAAAAACTTCTTGGCAAATATCGTCCTGGTTCTAGCCCTACCAGACTGTACTAGCCACTGGCCTGCTTTTAATCAGGCATGGTAGACTGCTGGGTTCTCACTTACCAGATGACATCAACATGCAACATCAATCAGGTTCGATAGCGCTGTACTCCAAACACGTTAATGTTGTTTGATAAAACCCGCAGTGATCTGGGGAAGGTATCATGAACTCAGTAGGGGTACCCTTATCAGAGTATAATGGGCTGTTCCACAAAAAAATAAACTACAGATTGCTTAAATTATCTTGATAATGCCATTGTGGAGTATAGTCGTGACATACTTGTTTTCTCCACTAGAGGGAGTACTCACCCTGCGAGCAAAGTTGCCCGCACAGGAGGAATTCATTGACTGCTTACAAAAATTTAAGCTTGCCTTCAACCTTTTGGTAAGATCTGGGGATAATAAGGAATTTGCAGAGTGTTACGTCGTCTGTAAGGTGTGTGACATTTGTACCTTTCTACCTATTCGCTTGTACACTGCCCGGCTAAACCAAACTCAATGAGTTACAGACTGCATGCCTATTCCTGACATTGTTCCTCGCAAATGGAAGTTATCCTAGCAGATGGGATCTGCTAAGTAAATTGCAATGTGATTTGATCTGTTTGGAATAATTCTGCACATCGGTTTTTTGCCAGATGTTTTGAAACTTGTTGTTTTGTCCTTAATTTACCTAAACAAACATGCAGACTATTAAAGATGGTTGGAAGTTTCCGCCGTAATTCCTCATTTTATGGATGTCCTCTATCGATGACATTCAGGCAGTTAATGTCAGATAGCGAGAGGGGGTACAGCAGGAGTATCAGCAGCGTCCATGTGCCGCATGCGCTGAACATCCATCTTTTTGCAGGCAAAGCTCCGATCGTGCATTCAGAATCCCAGTGCTTTGGATTTAGTCCACTTCTTGTTTACACCATTAAACATGGTAGGTAAATCTATTAAAACACTGGTCGTCTCCTACCTGCTGTGCCACCTGGTTTTTAGAAAGTCATGTTTTCTAGTCAAAGTGACAAATTAGTGTATTTTTTTAGCTTTATTTCCTTATACCTTATCAGTAGGCTGCTGCAGTTGGCATTCTGGACACTGAATTGTGGATAACATACCTATGCTGTGTGAATTGGTTATTATGAGTAAATTGTTAGTAAGTTACATTTAATTTAATTTCAGTTCTGGGATTGAAGCCAGCAAACTTATAAATATCAGTCTGTGTTCTTAAATCTTATATGACATTCTTTGCTTATTAATGGTGACAAATGTCTGCACAATTTCCATGTTGATGACACCTCTTACCAGGACAGCCTGTGCAGAGCTCGAGGTGTTACCGCGTCCCTCATGCCTCTCTGCCGCCCCCTGCAGGTGGTCCAGGCCACAGGTGGTGTGGACCTGGCCAAAGGTGTGATCAGCCCTCTGCTGACACGGGAGGCAGTGGACTTCCTGCACTCCGCCACCGCTCCCCAGGAAAGGCGTCTCTGGCTCTCATTGGGTGACGGCTGGACAAAGAGCAGGTGGGAGTATAGAGCGTGGCCCCGTCCGCGGTGGTTGGAGCTGGAGCTGCTGCCGGGCGGCCCCAATCCAATGTTTCCCAGTCCGGTCCACAGCAACCCACAGTTGGCCCATGTCTTTGCTCCCACTGAACCCCCTACCAGACAGTTCACATTTTTTCTCCCTCCCGGGAGCTGGGTAGAGAGCTATGGGGGAGCAAAAACGTGGACTTTCCGTGGGCCCCTGTGGACGGGATTGGGAAACACTGCCCCAATCCATGAGCTGCATTATGTTACTGTGTCATTGCATCTCTTTACACACATTAAGGCTGTTGCTGCCTTCTTTCAGTGTGATAATAAAAACATGTCTGCTGATCACTAATCAACAGGTGATCCCACTCCTTCACTAATTAACCTTGTTCGGTAAGGAGCCATTTGTGGTCGAGAGCCCCCCCGCCCCCCACCTGGACACATGTCCCTTTCCTGCAGGGTGATCAGTCAGACCCCTGACAGATCAGGGTAATACCTGCATGTAGATTCTACAAGGAGCAGAGAATCCAGAGGACTGTTAAGAATAAGTAAGGATCAGTGGGTTGCTTTCAGAGTGATTAAAGAGCTCCACTCATGAAGTGCTACCAGCTGTAATATCCTGGAGATCAGTAAAGAACCTGGAACACTTCAGAATGTAAAGTGAACCTACTGGAAAGTCTGACTCCTGGGGCTGTAATAGACGCAGCGTGTTACGGCGTAAGTATTCTGATTATTATAGAGTAGGATATGAGTATGGATATGGGTGTAAGTGGGTCTTTACAAGAACAGCTTGGATTGGGTTACCCAGTGTACTGGGGGCATGAGTTGGCTTTTTTGTTTTGGTGTCTTGTAGGTCTTAGGAGCCTATGAGTTGAGTTCATTGTGTTCGTTCCTCTCCCCCCCCTCACTTTGTTGATCTCCCTGCACTTTTCCGCCCCATCCCGCCCCTCCAGGGTGGAATGGCCCAAGGATCAGCATCCAGCCCCCTATTCGCCCCGCTTCCGGGACGGCTGGGAGCCACCCACGCTGCCTGTCATAGGACACAGCCGAGAGCAGGAACTCGGCCAACTGGCCGAGTCCCTGATCAGTTCTGAGATGCAGCGACATGAAGAGGTGGAGCACCAGCTGGCTCAGGAGGTGAGTGCTTAGTCCTACTGGTGGTTCAAAGCATTGCTTGAGGGAACTTGCTGATGCAGTGTGGTATTTGTCTAACAGCTGGCTGTGTTTTTTTTCTTATTTCTAGCACCCCAGTATCCAGAATTTCCCCTCTGCTGATGGGTATGCCTTCAATAAGAGAGCCTACAAAAAAAAGCATCTTCAGGACCAGGACATGGCCGCGGCTGCTTCTAAGCAGGCGGTTAGCCGCTGTGTGGTTAGGTAACCGTGGTCAACAGACCAGGCCGGCGGCCATGGAGAACTGTCCCAATTCACTTTCTCTACCTACACTGTCAGGAATCCTATTGATTTGGTTTTTTGTCAGTCAAAATGACTCTGGATTTCTCTTTCTCTTACTGGCTCCTCAGATAAGCTGTCAATTGTCATATAGTGTAGTTATTCTCCAGATTTCACTTCTGGCTGATTCCCTTGTTCATTCTGTGTAGCCCTGAAACTTTGCAAAATCCTTTTCTAACCTCTGAAATTCCAGCTGGGATACTTCTCCATGGATTAGAAATACATATTTTTAATATTTTTTCGTCCATTCTCATTTTTAATGTGGAAATTCTTCCATCAGGAACTGCTGCCATGTAACACATACATCCACATCCACTAATTATGTAGCAGTTTACCTCCCCACAGACTGGTTTAATGTAGCCAAATGGCTACTTCAATATTAGTTTAAATACTACAATACTTTGGCCATAAGTGGAAATTAGCGGGAGAACATTTTAAAATGAATTTGAGGAAGCACTTCTTTACACAGCGTGTAGTTAGAGTATGGAATAGTCTTCCTGCTAGTGTAGCGCAAGCTAAAACCCTGGGTTCCTTTAAATCAGAGCTAGATAAGATTTTAACACCTCTGAGCTATTAGTTAAGTTCTCCCCAAATGAGCTTGAAGGGCCAAATGGCCTCCTCTCGTTTGTAAATTTCTTATGTTCTTATGTATAACTGGTCTCTTTGCTCTGTGGTCTTCAGTGTTATTTCATAGCATTGTCTATGGCCATAAATGGGGAATACATTTGGTTTTAGGACTGGTTCCCCTACTGACACTGCAGATGCTTTCTTGGCAGTGAGATGACTTAGTGTTTGATGGATCTTTTTCAAACTTTGCAGACACATTATATGAGTGAAGATCTGGAACTCATTAAATTTTGAGTAGTCAAACACAATTAAAATCACTGCATAGTGGATACAAAGGGAAGAGTGACTGCAGATGACATCTGACCTTGTGAACATAACTCAAAAAGTATTTAATGGATACTATTACTGCGTCACAAAAGCAGTATATGGATGAAGATCTTCACCTGATTTTATTTTGAGACAAATAACACCAAAATTAAAGTACCAGCGTTAGGTGGCAGCCACAGAAGGAAAAGGTGGTTGCAGAACAAGTAACAAGTATTTGATGGATCTTTTTCAAACTTCCCAGGAACATTGTATATCTGGGGCCCATTTCATTTTGAGATAAATGCTCCAAAAGTCAAGCAGTGTCACTTAGTGGTGGCACGTGAAAGGACAACCACACATGCAGATTTGATTATATCGACACAAGTCACACAAAGTTGGGCCTTTAATAGATATTTTCAATAGATTTTTCTGGAAAGGTGGGGATGGTGTGTTGAAGGCTTGAAATTTTAGTGGCTGGGGGGTATGAGAGGGGTAGGGTTTGGATGGGGGACGGAGTGGCAGGATCATCCGGGGAATCATTTTATTCAGTATGCATCAGTGTGCATCAGTGTGCATCAGACTTCACCTGCCAAAAAAAATGTCATTAGCACTGCTTCTGACCCCCACCCCCTGCACCTGTAAAATTCCTGATCAAAAAGACTGATTCTTCATTGTGCCTTTGGATAAGAGCCTTAATATATAACTGGCTATTAACAGCCTCACAGATTCCTATCAGAAGCCCTCATTCATCATACATGGCAGGTGAACCTGTATGTGTTCTACAGGAACCACGAGGCCCCCAGTGTCACCCAACCAAAGACCTACGCCAAATCCAAATACGACTTCGTGGCAAGAAACAGCACAGAGCTGTCTGTCCTGAAGGATGAAGTAGTGGAGGTAACGGCTCAGGGAGGTGTGTGTGTGTGTGTGTGTGTGTGTGTGTGTGTGTGTGTGTGTGCATGTGTGTGTGCGTGTGTGGGAGCTGCAGTGGGAGCTGGGGGGCCTGAGCACTCGCCCCCTTTGCCCAAACCATTAAAAGTTCCTTCCTTTAAAGGTACTGGGGACCCCATTACTGTGTGCGTGTCAAAGGCTTTGAGCACCTGCCACTGAAAAGTCTGTGCACGCTGCTGGTCAGTAAAGGGCTTCAGCAAGCACAGCCCCACCTCTGTGCTGGTCAGTAAAGGGCTTCAGCAAGCACAGCCCCACCTCTATGCTGGTCAGTAAAGGGCTTCAGCAAGCACAGCCCCACCTCTATGCTGGTCAGTAAAGGGCTTTAGCAAGCACAGTCCCACCTCTATGCCTGTCTTCCTCGACTATAATTCTCTTATTGGATATTTTTGTGCAGTTAATAATAGTTACACCTTGTAATTATCTTCTCAGTACCTTAGCAGTAAAATGTGCTTTTTTCTTTAATATGTGGCATTAATGACTTTAATTTTCAGGTATAATTCACATTTCTAAGAAAATCGATTCATAGTAATTCATAGTAATCGATTCATGAAGTAATTGAAGGTAATTGCATTACTGAACCATTACTGAAAGAGGTTAGAACCTTCCAGATATAGTCATGTGAGACTCGTCACCTATTAGCAAGCCTACCTAAGATAAGATGAGCTGTACTTTAAAAAAAAAACATTTATTTAAGAGGTATAAGTAAACTGAGAGATGTATGAAGATATAACATGTAGTTTCCATGTGCCACGCAGGTGCTGGATGACAGGAAGCAGTGGTGGAAGGTACGCAGTGCCACTGGGGCTTCTGGGTACGTGCCAAACAACATCCTGGAGATCAGCAGAGCGGTGGACATGAGTCTGGGCCGGGGCGACCCCGTTTACACCCACACCTTCCAGGTGAGCGGCTGGCCCCAGCACCTCCAGGTCCGCCAGTACATTTTCACATCATAAAAAACAGTTACTACACATGCACACACCGTTGGTGCTCCCAGAATCCAAAACATCCCTCCATTTTGCTTTTCACTCTTAAAAGCTCATGATGCCAAAGAAGGAGTTTCAGTTGTTCAAGGTAGGGCTGTTTGTGTGAACTTAGGATCCCCTGAGTCTTCTTCCTATGCCCCTAAATGGAGTCATAGGTGTTTGCTTAGGTAGTGTTACTGTGTGGCTTGATTTGGTAGATTTGGATCCAGGCATGAAATGTGTGGTGATCTGCTCTACCTGTTATTACATCCATGTGATGCTCTGAGCGTTTTTGGTCTAGTTGATGGGCCTGACAAGAACAAATATTTATGGCTTAATCATTTGACTTCTCAATAGATCATGTGCAGGGTAAATATTTAGACCAGTGTTTCTTAAGCCAATCCTCAGGGACTACCAGACGGTCTATATTTTTGCTCCCTCCCAGCTCTCGGAAAACATGCTCCGTCTGTGGGTCCCCGAGGACCAGGCTGAAAAACACTGATTTAGACCACATGAGTTTACCCAGAAGCCCTTTGACCTCAGGCCAGCAGCACTTAGCGAGGCTGAGTTTCATTGCTGCTCTCCTGCCCTGGTTGGCCTTATTGCCGATGTGCCCTCGAGGTTTGCGGTGGCTTCTGCTTCCTTGCCCTGGAGTTGGTGTGCCATGCCCCCCCGCCACACCGGGCACACTGTCATTCCTCTGTGTCTCTCGTTCTCCCCCTGCTAGCAATTGCTCGGCGAGTTAAACGAGGTAATTGAGATACTGCTGTGGAACTCCGTACGTATGCATTAATGATCAGTGTGGAGCAGTTTGTCTTGACATATTGCTGCTTATTAAAGCTGCATGCTCAGTATATATTTGTGTGAAGTTTTATTCCAGGTTTATAAATACTGTTTTTGAGATATATGATAATGTGAAATGTATCGTTCCCTTTTTCTGTCAATAGAGCATGGTATAAAATAAATATATTAATATATATTTATATATAAGCTGTACATCTTTTGTCCAGTGCCATCTGTACTTCTCCTATTCTGAACAGAGACTTTTAAGCATTTTGACCCGTGATACATCCAGTAAATGATCATACATTTGTGATATATTGCGATGTCATTTTGATGGTGCAGGTGGTCTTCAAGTCTTTATTTCCACAGAAACAGAGGACCGATTATGTCTCAAACCCGTCCGCCGCCCCGACGCCACCTCCGGGCGGCTCCGCCCCTGTCCGGATGCCCACCCCTCCTCCGCCCCCAGCAGCCACTGTCAGCCCCGCCCACACTGAGGAGAGGGCTTCTCCTGCCAGCACAGGACGGCACAACAGCACGGGTGTGAGCGACAGCAGTAGCAGCGTCACTATGAGGGAACAGCGCCAGGTGGACCGGCAGCCGCCTGTCAACAGTGAGTCCCGCCTCTTCTCCCAGCCAAATTGATTGGATGGCTAATTATTCTTATTGAATATATAAAGCTAAGGATCACTCCCAAAATAATGTATATTTAACAATGCCTCTTAAACATACTCATCTTTAATGTGTACTTTTTCGTCTCAGGCTGTTTGAATTACTATAGGTTTTTCCAAGTGTGTTTGCAGTATTTGCATGTTTAATATTGTTGTATTTCTGACACTTTGACTGTGTATGGAGGAGAGGATTGGGTAAATAAAATGCAAGTTAGGTGATTGGCTCATTTGGCCTGGCAGGAAGGAAGTCCAACATGGAAGAGGTGCAGGATGAGCTCATGCACCGCCTGACGCTGGGCCGCAGTGCTCAGAAGAAGATCCAGATCCCTCCGCGAAGCAGCGCCACGGCCGCCACCAACATCACCTATGACTCCGGCCCTGAGGAGGTCAGGGGCTGGCTTCAGGTCAAGGGCTTCAGCCCCGTGTGAGTGAGACGCCGCGCTGGACCAACACACTTTAGGAAAGGTGTCGATATCCTGAACATAAACTGTCACGTGCTGTGTCAAGCAGTGTTAAGCACTCTTATGTATTCATAGGTCTATATTTTTCATTGTTAGCCTCTCAGAACGTAACATAAACATTAATTCTATGAAACATCAGTGGACTTTCGGAGGAGGGTACTGCCGGATAGAGCAGCGTGACCCCCCCTCCCCCCATGACAGGCCACTCCCCCTTCACTCCCCTCCTCTCCTTTCCTCCTCAGCACCATCAACAGCCTGGGCGTGCTAACTGGGGCTCAGCTCTTCTCACTGAGTAAGGACGAGCTGAAGACGGTGTGCCCAGACGACGGGGCGCGGGTCTACAGCCAGGTCACCGTGCAGAAGGCCGCTCTCGAGGTCAGTGGCCTGGTCCACCAGCTCCATCATCCAGGGGGCGATGCATCTAAAATAGTTCACATTTCCCTGGACTGTATGGTAACTATGGCAAGGTGGCACTGGTGCCAATCTGCTGGGCTCTGGCATACCCCCTTGTCGGTCAGGGACTGGGTCTGGTCCTCGTTCACTTGGAAATTAAAAGATTGTTTCTTGGTTTACCTTTGCTAGAAGAGAGCTGCAGCAATGGGTGTGTCCAAAATTGAATACTTACATAGAACGTTCATTAGAAGCCCACCACTCGACAATTAATGTAGCATGGACTATATGTATGCATGAGAACAAGACGAATGTACCCAGACATACTGCAGACGCCAACTTGTATATTAGCTGACCCGGATGTTTACCAATGACGTTGCGTGAACCCCGCAAAAAGTAAAAACCATTAAAAACTATTACCAAAAAATATATATATATTGGAGTCAAATTATGTAACTGGGTGTCATGTCCTGCTGACATTTGTACTGCACCTCCTCTGTCATCTTGGCACAAATATTTGAGCAAGTGAGTTTCTTCACCCTTGGTTGCCTTGTGGCGTAGTATGGTGTCCGTTGGTATACTTTGGAATTTCACAGAATGTCATCTGGTCACCGATCATCTACTCTCTCGTAGATACTTTGCACTCTACATTTTCCTACTACATAGAAAACAAGTATGCAATTCTGGTGAACCCATACTGTTTTAGGTGCATGAGTTTTGAATGCTTATTTTAGAAAATTTCCAATCCGCTGACACTAGTGGTGGGATGTACAAAATACAGTGATCGTACACCTCATAACTTGTATGACGTGATTGGCTGCCTTTGTGGACTGAGAAGATTTTCTAGATTCTGTACAAGACCTGTACAAATTATCGCCAGAAGTGTCCCATTCCCATACTTCATACCATGTGTCTGCAGATTTTCGTCTGACTTCCTATGATCTCCTATGATCTTCGTATGATCTGTTGGTGTGAAGCATGCAGGTACTGTGTGTGTACAGGGATGACCGATCTATTTGGCTGGGTTCACAGGCATGATGTGGTTTCAGTAGAGGATTCTGCAGACTTTTTTCAGTTCACTGTGGCAATAACTTCTAAATACCCTCCTAATTGAAAAGTTGCAGTGTTTCATCACTACTTATTATTAGGTCTAACAAAAAAAAATACACCATTCCTGCCAAATGTTAAGTAACAGGCAACATTATGCAACTTGTTACCAGAATAAAGTCCCAGCACAATAACTATAATCTTTAGGTGACAGCGGATTTGAGGCTTCTGACTAAGAGACGTTCTTTTACATGCAGACATGGCTGATAATTGTCACATGTGTCTGATTGAATCCAGCTTACAGACTCTGTTGACTGTCCAACAAGTGGTACACTACCTGGCCAAAAAAGGTCACCATTTAAATAAGCAAATTTGCTTATTTGCTTCAGTTGGTCTGGTCTCGGCTCAGAAACTTTATGCAGCTATAAAATGGATTTTTTTCTTCCCCAACGGCACCGGCATATTCCACGACAACAATGGCAAGATTCTTCAGGCTTGAACTGTAAAATAGTGGTTCAGGGAGAAGGAGGAATCATTTCCACACATCAGTTAGTCGCCACAGAATCCTGACCTTAACCCCAGTGAAAGTGGGTCTGCTGGAGAAGAGTTTGTGGAGTGGTTAGACACTCCTGTTATCAATACAAGATCTTGGTGAAAAATTAACGCAAATCTGGATAAAAGTAAATGTTGAGACATTGCATAAGCTCGTTGAAACAACGGCACAGTAAATGCACGTGTAATCTCTCCTCCATAAAGCTAAAGCTGGTTCAATGAGAAGTATGCAACTTTTTTTTGGCCAGGGAGTGTAGATTGTCATAGTTGTGCTAGTGCTTCACATCTCCCTTTAGCATCCACTGTAGCACGGTCTAAGTATGCAGACCTGATCCTTGCTAGATTACCCCATGCTAAGTCAGTCATGCTCATCCCTCTCCATCTTCAATAAACCACATAGAATAGCAATAGCTAAGTGCGATTGGAAGAGATAACAGTAAACTGAAGGCTTGTGTATGGTGTATGGATTTTTATGTAGGAGGGGATCTGAGTGCGTCACTTTAGCTCAGGTATGTTCGAGCTGAGATGATGGACGTTCTCTGGTGTCATGGAGTCTCCTGAGCCTCCCATTACAGCAGACTGATGCCGCCCTGCCCAGCACTGGGTGACTGACCCATGAGTGTGAATAACATAGGACTCAATGGCCTTTTACTAGACTGGTTTTATCAGGTGTGGTTTCACATACCTTCTACCCCTCAGCCGTGCAGTGTTGCGAGTGGCTCGGACACGTCTACGGCGTGGTTATGCTCATTTTAAATAATGATGCCGTTCACAGATGGTGATCCTCCCTGGATTGTTCTTGCTCTCTATGATCTCAATCTGCAGTTTATTTACTTGAAAGTGTGTGGGGTCCAGGCTTGATTGCGGCTTTCATTCGTATAGTAATGCAACCATTTTCGCACTTCTCAGCCTTTATCCATCTGGGTCTCCCCGCCCACATGGTAAATTCGTTATTTAGGGAACATGTATTAAAGGCATCTTTCCGTCGCAATCTCCAGGCCCATCTGGTAGACCCTGTATGAAGGGTACGTTTATTGAAAACCTAATTGCTTCTCTCTCCTTCTGCCAGAAGACAACAAGTTCTGAGCTGCAGGAAATCATGCGAAGGCGGCAGGAGAAGCTGAACGCAGCCTGCGACTCTGGGGTGGAGTCCTTCGATGAGGGCGGAGGTCACTGAGCGTCTACCCTGAGTAGCCCCGCCCCTTCCCAGGGCCTTGCTTTACTGGTTTGCTGACTGCGGCAGTCAGGTTAGCCTGGACCCGTAATTCGCCCATGGGTACTCAGTAAACGCTAGTAGGGAAACACTGTGTTGTGCATAGATGAAAATGCAGGAGGTAGTAGTCGTGTTATACTGTATATCTGTACAGGCCCATAGGCATTGAGAAACAGGTGCTGTGTAATATTACTAAGGGTGTGCCCCAAGGAGGAAGCTGTGTTTCGGTCTGAAACGTTAGCAGCTATCGGTAATGATTCAGGATAGATGCAGCAAGTAATATGAATGTTTATATTAGACTGAACTAGTGGGAGAAAGTTGATTATATGGAAAACGCTCTTGAGACATATTTAAAGGATAACTGATTTTGTGACATAATTATTTTTCTTTTGAAAATATATTTATTTCATTGAAATGCCAAAATAGCACAATGACGATTGAAAAATGACAGAGTTGAACAATAGGATATGGTATTTTTTTTTTAAAACTTCGACGCTGTCCTACTGCACTGAGTTTGATAAGCATTTATTTAACTGGTGCCTATGGCACATTCTTTTGTAACACTGTGGAAGTTTCCGGACATATCCAACACTACCCTCTGGATGAGCAGGTAGGGGGTTCGATGATGTTGTTAGCACAGTTTTATGTAATATGACAGAAAGCAGCTTGTTGACACGGATCACCATCCAGGTACACAGTGCTACCTGATTCTCATACCAAGCTTCGGGATACAAGAATTTTATTGCAAGGCGGGTTGTATTGGTAGGTAACGTTAGTGTTTGGAAACTGAACATTGTGTTGCAACATGGGCACTTCCAATCTGTTTGCTGTACAGGCTTAGCCAAAAATTAGTGCTTAATTTAGGTACACAATTAGTCTTCCTTGGTACCATTGCCTTTTCAAATGTCCAATGAAAGTAATTGATTCCAGTCTTCTAAAGTGGACGCAACCTAAAACTATGGACATTCACTGCATTAGCCTGCTACTGTAAGGCCCCACAGCATTTCATAATGTGTGACATGTGGGTGCTCTATTCTGTATTACAACCCCCCCCCCCCCCCCCCCAAGGAGAAAACTGAGTGACAGGTCCTATATGAGGCGACCCCTTGACATGCTAAAGAGCCAGTGGGCTGATTGGTGCTGGTGTAGACTGATTTACCCTGACATGCCCAAGGTCCTTCAATGAAATGTTTTTAGTTGCAGCCTGGCTGAAGGTGGTCAAACGTGCCCAAACTTCACGATTGTTTCACCGTTTAAAAGAGAATCTGTACTATACCTTAGCGTGGAGCTGTTGTTAAACAGCCACATAGTTGGCCAAGATCAAGTTCTGGGAGATCAGAATGTGTAGAATTTTTGTAAAATAGACTGCACACAAAGACTAAGTGGACTCACTGAATTAACGTTTTGTTAACTGAACATGAAAGCTTGCGCATTTTGAATATCCATCACTGAAGATGTATATTTATAAAGTTATTCGTGGCTTAACATTTTGGACTGCAGTTTCTCTGAGCTTTACTCTACACAGCTGATTTTTCCTAAATCTATGGAGTTGATGGTGTAATGTGGTAGATTTAATCAAGGACCATTCTCTGCTATCGCATTTTTATTCTAAATGAATGGAAAGATCATTTAGTAAAAGTCATTTGATGGCTTGTCCTGTTCTTTTTTGTGTGGTTATTGATTAACTGATCCTTCGGGGAAAAATATCGAAATGTGTCAGGGGGAGATTTAATACATTTAGTGTAATTCATAATTGTACGTGTATAGCTTCCATGGTGCCTTTTCCACAATAATTTGATGGAATTCTACAATAAACAGTATTATAAAAAATTACATAGTGTGTTTTGTGTTTTATAAACTTCACAGTGAATTCAGAACCTTGACTGTTAATATTTTAGCTAGTTGCGTCCATTCTCTATTGGTAGTAATGGTCAGAATGGTGTCCTCTTTTTGAGAAAGACTCAAGAAAGATACTGAGCGCCACAGTTCATAAGAACAGATACCGAAAGGCTTTATTCAACACACACACTGAACTTATTGACAATTATCACCCAGCTATTCTAGTAATACAGGATCCTCCCTCTAGCGACACGACAGAAAAATACACGCAAATGGCACCAGTGACAGACTGAACCGGCCACACACTTAGGAAGAGAACTGGACGAGCAGCTGCCTTTTACTGTTCACTCGGTTAAATTGGGGAGAAACGGTGTTCAGCGCTGTCCCCAGACTCCACAACACACTGAACACACACCACACACACCACACAGGAAGAGCTGCAGCCCATTGGAACATGCAGAAAGGTTCTCCGGTGGCTAACTTGTTGCCTACCCTACATTAGCCTTGGTTTTCACACACTCCCAGATTTGCATTGGTCCCGTACCATTTTGGCCCACAAGCTTCTCTTCTCATCCAAGATTTACTGAGGGATATTATGTCTCTGCAGTGAGAGTCTACTGGCCATTCCTCTGTATCAAGGGCTCCACTTTCAGGTCCTCATGTGAGGCGATCAATGCTAAGCGCTCCACATGATAATCATAGCCTACGTATCCCGGGTGATGATGCTTAGGGTGAAGTTCTGCATCTGAATGGAGAAGCGGCTCCTTTACAGAACCATCTTGAAGGGAAGCAAGACAACGTGTCCCAGGTAAAAATAACCAGCGTGAAGGTACAGCGTGTTCAGCATGTATATGACGAGGACATATGAGGCCCTGCTTTGTCAACGGGGCCGGAAACCTGGGAGTAAGGAGTGAGCTGGGGATGATGTAACCGGAAATTTGTGTACCTAGTAATAAAACTCAGATCTACACAAAGTGGATTGTGAAGCCAATGTGTTACACTAAAGATCTCTCTGCAAATCAAGTCATTTTTCTATAATAAAATGATGTAAGATTTTGGGGAAAAGCTTAGATTACGCCCATATGCAAATGATTACAGTATCCTGGCTGCACAAGTTTGAAGATGAGCTGTTATCCAACTGGAAATGCGTAACCTGACATGACGGGAAGCATCCTGAAAGCCTCCCATGCCACCACCCCCCCACTCACATGACCAGGGTGGCGGGTGCCCTGCAGGCTATGTGACAGCAGAGGGACAGTGGTTTTCTGGGTTTGCTCAGTGGGGGGGGGGGGGCGTTCTGTAGAACAGTCCCTAGTTCACACAGCTCTTGTGTCCCACAGGAAAATATCTCTTTACAGCCTCCCTTCCTTAGCCACAGACTGCTAGGAACCAGGCCCTCCCCTTTCCGGCCACCATAACAGAGATAGCACTCATCAGGGCAATGCAGGGGCCTCTCACTGGCGCCCTCTGGTGGCCCTTTCTTACCTTCACAGCACCTTCAATCACTGGCAGTGCGACTGAATATTGGGGTTTGGCTTCCACTAAAATATTGCACAGATAGGTTTCAGGTGCTGAAAAGGCTAAATAAATGTGTACATGCATAACAAGCCTACTGTGAACCAGATGCCATTACATGTAATGCTTCCCATGGAACTTGATGTAACACTGCACTGTGGTGATGTGATGCCATTTTCAAAATGTGGGATTTTTTTTTTGGCAAATTCAAATGAATATTTAGAGGATGCTGCTGACTGACCTTCAGTTCCACCCATGTGCCACTAGAGGGACTCTCTTGATTGGTGTCAAAGGTGTTCCATTTCTGATGCTTCTTGTTCACCAAGAGTGAAATATCTTTGTGGGGGACAGTTCATTTTGCTGGATAGGCCAGAAGTTTTCTTAAAATATATTCTGACTAAGGCGACTTTGAAAAATATCCCAAAAACCAAAAGTTTTCAGTAAATAAATGCTGCTTTAAGGCAAGATCCCTTCCCAGGCGTCCTCCAGTTTTAAACGAAATCGCTGTTTCTCTTTGCTGTCTTCTTTTTTGGCATCGATGATTAAACAAATCTCTGGGCAGAGAACGAAAGCCTGAAGCAGGGGAGGGCAGATGAATCACTTCAACCTGTCAGGCAAGACATGAAAAACATAAACAATTATTGTTATTGCTCATACTTTTATTATTTTTTTCCAAGAACTGAATAGCACTTTCACAGTTCGCTGCCTGATTACATCAGTGATTCATTCCCCTGAATGCATTTCTGGGGGAAATAATTTACAAGTTAAGTAATTTATTCAAATCCAGTTCTGGTACTTTTTTAATGCTTTTTATTGCACATATTTATAATAACGAATGGCTGCATTCAGAATGGCTCACACTGCAGGACTCCACAATTACGACTTGATGACATTTTCGTAGACGACATCGCCGGTGACTGTCTGCTGCTTCTTCCTCCACATCAGTTGGACGCACTGATGGATAAACACGTACTGCTCCTGTAAAGAAGGCAGTTGTTCTTAAGATTGGGCCAAACCAGCAGGGGGCAGAGGTGAGCAACAAGCTTTTATCACTATATTGCTAGTGATGAACATATTCATCAGTTATGTTTAATGACAGAATGTGTTTGTTCACTGCATTTGTCTGGCACTGTACATGGAAAATATGCTTATATTTGCTGTTAACAACAACACTATGTCATGATTCTTTCACATGCCAATAATAGAATTAAAATTCTTGGCAGACACCTATCTAAAGTGAGTCACTTTCATTCATACAGTTTAATATCTTACTGGGATGATTTAGGTTAACTAAGTAGCTGACACAAGGGAATTAAACTAGAAATCTTCTGGTTGATCCCTGGCCCGTTAACGGCCACTCTTTTTGTCAACTGGGCAGTTTCATATCATGTAGGCATAGCCTTGACTGACTTCATTTTTCATAGAGTTACTCATTTATAAAATTCTAATAGTAAATATAACGTATGGGCCCTGACCTCCGTCTGCACCATGCACAGCCTGTGCGCTCGCATCTCTGCCACCAGGCCCAGCACATCAACAAACTCGTGCTCCCGTATGTGCTGCATCAGCCGGTCCAGAGCAATGAAGGTTCCTGTGCGACCCACTCCGGCACTGTGAGGGAAGGGAGGTAAGGTTTCATCAGCCTGGCTGTCAGCATCCACATCACATCATCCCGAACTAGAGAGAGACAAGAGCTTTGATATCATGATAATGGTTATTGTAATCCTACCCTGAGGTCTACCATGAAATGAGCCAATGCACGGAAGCATAGTGGACAAGCAAGGGAAACAGTAGATCAGGGTTTCTTGACCTTTCCAACCACAAGGGCCGGCAGTTCACACTGCTCAGCTGGCATGAGTTTCCAGCAGTGTTTACAGTACGCAGCACTAGTCTGTTGTGCGTCGGACTTCAAACTGCAAAAGGTACCACCACACCATGACGTTGTTACCTTGTTTATCTGCAATATCTCCTTTTTTAAAAATGTTGTGGCTCTGAGCTGTTGCTGTCTTCATCAACACTTGAAGCTTCCTCAAAGGGAGCGTCTGTCTTATACATAACCAAAACAGTAGCTTGTTCCATGCTCTGCTAACTCAACCAACCTTGCTGTGAGTTTGTTGGTTGTCTGTTCTTAAAAGACTGCGATATGATTGGTAGGAATTGCATTCCTTTCTGTGATCTGATAGGCTGATGCACACCATCAAGCAGTGTTTCTTATTAACAATTTGTGTTTCTCATTATTTTGTTGTTTAAATTTATTTGCCGATAAGTACTACATATTGGTTATATAAAAACTATTTATAGTTTATTTCTGTATGATATATTTACTAAAATTAGACTGCAGTTTGTAGCCCATTCTATTTGTCTTTTTTTTCATGTTCTGAATCTGTTTAAGGGGAATTCTAAGGGAATTTTAAGGAAAAATGGCCTTGAAGTAAAGAAATAATGACTTATAGTAAATTTAACTGTGATAATTATCAATATCGATTAATATGAAAAAAAAATTATTACAGTTAAATATTTTGACATATTGCCCAGCCCAACCTTGAAGTATGTTAGTGACTTGTTTGAATTTCCATCCATACATCCATTCATCCAACCTTTCTGTATCTGCTTATCCTATTCAGGGTCACGGAGGCTACAGGTGCAAGGCAGGGAACAACCCAGGACGGGGAGCTAACCAGTAGCAGGTTGCGTGAATGTTTATACATTTTATTTACTATGTCCGATTTATACTAGTGTATAAGAGTGCATATGAGTGCAAGCGTGGTTCTACCTGCAGTGTACGATAATGGGACCCTTCACTTTTACTGCCTGTTGCCTCGCAATGTGCACAAACTGCAAAATGCTCTCGATGGCGTTGATGGTGGGAACACCGTGGTCTGGCCAGGACGTGTAGTTCAAGTGCAGGACGTCCTGAGTCTCATCCACCTGCAGCACATTGAGAGAGGACTGCTGTGATCTGGGGGGGCGATGTCCATCATGAAGCAAAGATATGAATGCCGAAGTATTCCTGATATGAAACATTTCATTTAATATTGAACATTGAAGAGCCACTAGGGGGTGTATTTCTCCCAAATGAATCTTACCTAACATACCATGGCTGACTGAAATGTGCAAAGCGATGTTACCGAATGATGCAGTGGTAAAAGTTAATGGTAGAAACCGCGGCTTTCGTGCGTCATTATGGAGCGACGGCATGCTCTCCCAATATGTATATAATTTATCACCATCCCAACAATGAAGAACAAACGGCATCCCTACCCTGCCCCCCACTCCCTCACTCTACACATGCCTGCGTCTGATAAGCCAGCCGACAATGAGGCTCCTCGTCTTTCAAGACTATCGGCCATTGATTTATGGATGCCTTTCCTGTATCCGATGATCAAGGATCCTGTTGCTGGAATCTGCAATAAGGCTTTAGCGGTGAAATGGATCTCTGATGCGATTAGATAAAGTAGCTCCTGCTCTCTGGCGCCTTTCACTGAGGCCCATCTCATTACGACACTGAACCATCCTACGGGTAGCGACATCACCATTTTCAGAAGCACTCCGGATGATGCCCCGGTTTAACGTCGTTAGCGCTGGGAAGGTCTCACTCACATAGCTCAGTCTAAAGTTCCTGACGGTCCACTCCGGAGACTCCTTCTCCGACAGCATCTCCACAATGATCTCTCCGTATGTGACCGGCGCATCAGTGTAGGGCCAGTAGTGGTCACATTTCACCTGTAAACATATCAAACCAACCTTCATGTTATTGAGTTCAGCCATGACTGACTTTGGTGATTTCAAGATTAATGTGGCGAATGTAAAGGTACATATGAGCTATGCATTGACAGCCATAAAGCAAAAGAATAGTTACTTCATGGTCTTGATTGTACTGAAAGACAAATTGTGTTTTATATATTTTTGTCATTAAATATTTGTCTGTAATTTAATGTGTTTATGACAAACATTTGTTTACAACCCATGCAACTATAAATTTTGTAATAAAACTTCAATCAATTGCATTGTATCAGCAGTTAGCTTCATCATAAAATGCATTACAATATGAATGCATCAATTATTATTATTAATGCATGACATAACCAGTAAATCCCTTCTTAAGATTCCAGTAGATGATATGAAATACAGGGAAGCTAATAGTGTTTTACAGGGTAAAGAAGGCTATCTGATCATTTAACCTTCCTTCACTCGCATGCGAAGCTACCACCTACGGTACAAAAACACGTTCAGGCATGTCCACTATGCCGCATCACTGTAAACATGACACAACAGATGCTGAAATATATGGGTTTTTCTGCCTTTTCTCTACCATGTGGCTGAATCACACTAAGTGCCTGACACCGGCCTCCGTGAAGTTCACAGCCCCCAAGAGCCAATCAGGGGCCAACAGGGTTGATTGACAGGCGCCAAGGCCCACCCTCCGCCGCTCGTTGCACTGCGTCAGCATGACGATGATGCGACACTTCTGCTGCAGCACCATCTTCCAGAAGTCGTCGCGGGTCTCGGGCAGTGGGCCTTGGGTGGCGATGTACTCCAGGGTGCCCTTGTAGCCCTGCAGATAGAACCACAAGGACTGCGGGGTCAAAGGTAGGCCATCATTTGAAATGAGAATCAATCAAACTCTTAGCGACAACAAATCAACAGAAACAATACAAATACCAGCTATATATTCTCACAACATGCAGTACAACTCTCATGAGGCCTGGCTGAAACATTGCATTTTAGAAATTCATTCTATGAATAAAGTTTTTCCCCCAGGTCAAGTATCAAAAGAGAAACATCATGAAACGTTGTGTTCTTAATGCTCAAAGTACGAAGGAGAGACAAGGACGTGATAGAGCTGCTATCAGGATTCGATCTCTGCATAAAAAGCACTCAAACATAACATAGCTGATGGATCAGAAACTACGTGACTACAGATTTAAAAAGCGGCAACACTTACGGGAATATAATTAGCATTAATGTAGTCCGATCCTTCCTCGTTTTGCATAGAGAGTAGCTTGACACGGCTGAAGTCATCTGAGTGGGACAGAAGTCTGAATGTCACACATGCCTCATAGTGACGACAGACTTTGCATTGAGACACTTAATGAAAGTAGCAGATGGCTGACCGTCATTCTAATGGCTTTCAATTCTATAGTGCTGTAGGTGCTCTGGAACTACACACTCTAGACAATGTGCCTATATGACGCTTTGGTTGTGGTCTAGTAAAAACAAGGCTGGGTGATCCTCATCTCTCACCCTGGACCCCACAGAAGTATAGTAAGACCCACAGTAACTATAGCTTATATATCTTAAATAAATAATTCAGCACTGTGTGGGGGGACACAATGAAAAAGAGGAAATTATTGATGAATTCTTATTTAAAATATTTCTTATGTTTGGTGTTTTGCGGGATTTTCTCGTCTTAGCACTCAGATTGGGCCCAGTCTCCCTACATGTAACCGAGTGTATTTGTGTATTTGCGTGACTCACATGGCAGGATGTTAGTGTATCGGTTTTTGGATCGGTTGACAGCAAGGTCAGCAGCTTCATGGGACAGGTCTAAACCCACGCTCTTCAGCTCCTGTATCAGCAAGGAGACAACATGAAAACAAGAACAGCCATGAGGGTGGATGATTCCCCCTCAACTAGTATTGGTCAAATCAAGCTTCATGAACCATTTGCTGTATTTTTTGGCCCCACTAGATGGTGCTCTTGGTTTATTTTTCAGCATGCTTTGAGTCCTTTTCTGAAGAAAGACCATCATCTAGTGGAGTCAAAAAATACAGCAAATGGTTCATGATGCTTCATTTGGCCATCACTAGCCAACATTGACCATGTGGAAACCCGGAATGCTGATCCCTGTACTATGGATAATTCAGTCTCCAAAAACACATGCTGAATGACTTCTAAACACAGTTTGATACACAGGATATTGTGTCAGAGAGGAAGATCATGCCTTTTTCTGATGATCAGGTACTCAATCGATGCGCAACAGGAAAACCTCATCCAGATTCAATCCATGCAAGACTGCTGGACCAGACAACATACCTGATTATGTGCTCAAGGAATGTGCAGAAGAACTAGCTGGCAGATGTCCCCATCTTTAACATCTCCCTGAGCCAGGCGGCTGTTCATGGCCACCACCATCATACCAGCCATCATTAAATGCTTCCAGATGCTAGTCACAGGCCATATGAAACATGAACTACCCAGCTCACTAGACCCCTTACAGTTTGCACATCACCCTATCCAATCAATTGACATGTCCTTAGTCCTTCACCAGGCCCTGTCCCACACGGACCAGAAAAACAGTGATGTAAGAATGCTGACCACTATACTCAGCATTTAACAAAATTGTCCCCAAGTGGCTGATTGGGTAACTGAGCCTTTAACAAAGGCTTGAACATCTTCCTCTGCAACAGGTTCTTCCTGAGTGAAAGACTTCAGACATTCCATTTTAGCAGCATGTCCAACACAACCACAATGAGCACTAGCACCCCCCAGGGCTGTGTGCTCAGCCCAGTACTGTTCACCCTGCTAACTCCCTATTGCACACTGTAGCTCAAACCACATCATGGAGTTTGCTGATGACACAACAGTGGTGAACCTCACCAGTAGCAATGATAAGTCAGCATGCTGATCTAAGAGGGAGTGGCTGACAGGCTGGTACACTGGACACGTCTTTGCATTTTCTATCAACAACTCCACCACAGAGACAGTCAGAAATACCAAGCATCACAGATCACTGAACCTAGACACTTCTAGACACCAAGTTTAGGTAGTATCCCTATTATCTGTGATGACTGAGGACAGCAAGCCCCCCCACACCTGCCTGTCCTCACCACGTTTCATAGGGGTACCATAGAGAGTGTCCTAACCAGCTGCATCACTGTCTGGTTTGGCATCTAACAAGCCTCAGACTGATAGTGAAAACATCACCGGGGTCTCTCTCCTCCCCTCCTCCCCTCTCTGGACTCCAGCTTATTAGAAAACTCCTCCTACCTACCACCCCCCACCATCTGGAAAAAGGAAGCACAGCATCCACCAGACTGAATGGCAGCTTCTTCCCCCAGGCAGCCGGGCTCCTCCAAACCCTGCTGGCGCTCTGACTCAACTAACATGATTCAAACCCCTCCATATACTGTACTGGACCCCATGTTCACCTATGTATATGTATATGGATGTATGTGTCTATGTATCTATGCCATGTCTACTTCACACTGTACTCTGTACAGGGGCACAGTGACAAATTCTGGGCCTCCTGACAGTATGTAACCTTGCTCCCCCCGGTCTTTATTGCCAAGCATGGGGGAGCCCCAGCAATACATTTTGGATGCCCTATGAAGTGCTGCCCCCCCCCCCCGCCACCAATTCCACTGACCTCACTTTACTTCAGGTGCTTCTCTACGTGGATGAAATGTTAGTATTAGCAACACACCCTTGAACTTGCCCCATCTTCCTCTAATGTATTCCTGGCTCTGGTTTACATCCCAGTCTAGGAACCGCCATCCGCAAGCTACAGGCTCCTACCTCGAACTGCAGAGAGAACTTGTAGGCGGAGTCTCTGGTCATGTCACTGATGTAGCTGTCGAAGTCGTCCAACTGGACTGGGCTGAAGGCGAGGGATAAGGATTTTCATACATACGGTGATGCAGGGGGGACCCTTTCATACTGCTTTTTATCATGTTTCATTATCTCCCCCCAGTTTCTCCCGATAAGGTCACAGACGCGCTGAAGCGATTTTTTTTTTTTACAGGCAAACATATTTTGTCACCACAGTAAATGTAGAGGAAGGATTTTTACAAGCACATCAAAGACCTGTGATTTGTGCAGTCCTTCAAGTCTTTGCAAGCCCTGCCGTTTATTCCTGATGATACATGAAAATTTGTGGCAGATGACATACCCGTCATAAATTAATGCTTGCATGGGAGTGCATTACAAGATTCCTAATAACGTTTCACTGTAAACAACCTGCGCAATGTTAATTTCCTGCTAGCAAAAGGCCTTTATCCAATTTTCCACTTAAACGATTTGGTGGCAGGGTACAACTGAAACATTACAAGACAATGAGCTGGAATATTACAACAGTCAGCAGTCGATTTTTTAATAATGACTAATATCTTGAATACAGTACTGTGTACCAAACAGTGCATATTACATCAGCAGATAACATCAGCAGAGTCTTAGCACAATACAAACGCCATTCTAACTGGCCAAATGCAGCTCAATTTAGGTGTGGCCACTTGCGCTCACTGTGTACCGCTGTAATAAAGCGATTTTTACATTTATTTAGTAGATGAGTTTATTCAAAGCAAAGTTTAAATGAGAAAGCTGGATCAGACAGTGCCTGGAGCAATTGGGGGTTAAGGGCCTTGCTCTGGTGCCTAATGGCGATACAATCACTCAAACAGCCAGGGGATTTGAACCAGCAACCTTCACAGGCTCCTAACCCACTGAGCCACACACAGGCTGGAAACATTCAGACAGCATGTGGTGAGCAGCTTGCCACAATGGAGATGCTGGAGGTTGAACACAACACCATCACTGCACCCCTGAGCTGCAGTGGTAACTCATCCCCCTTATGACTCTCTACTGACATTGTGCTCCGTCAGGTTAACTAGAAAACCATAGTAATAATTATTTGGTGATTCAGAATCCACCCCGAGGTAATCTGCAATAGCCTACTGGCTTAGTTCTTAGTTTATGTTTTTAAACACCAGGACAGATAAGATGCGGAAGGGAAACCTTGTACAAAGTACAGTTCCGTTTAGAAAATATCTGTGATGGTTATTAATAAACAAAGGATATTGCAAATGATTCACAGTAATTTTGGATTTCATACAGTTCACTTTCTTTGCATTAATTGCAGGTGAAGCCTATTGGTTTCATGCATTTTTTGTAATAATAACATAATCAATAAGCACTTATCCAAACCAGCTCCACATTAAGCCTTGAGCCTCTCACAGGAAGCACAGGACAGACATTAATAAGTCTTTTGCAGTTTGTAGACGTCAATCTGTCTAAGCTGTATGTTTAGGGAGGTGTAGTTCCGGGAGGAAACCCACGCGAATATGAGGAGAACGTGCAAAGTCTACAAAGAAGCAGGACAGCAGTCAAACCCACAGGCCTGTGTGTTACATAAAAATAACGGGGTGAGCTGGCACACTCAGAGCTGGGGGCTCATTCTTGCTCTGGCTGTGAAGCTGCATGATCAAAGTGAGGAAAGCAGCCGGATGTCAAACACGGAGCCTGAAACACGACACCTACTCATCCATCTGGCTGCTGTTTGGTGCACTGAATGAGCAGCAGCCAGTCACAGACACATGCCCGGTGATGTCCTCTCCACCGTCCTCTGACACACCATGCGGAGGAGACTGGCTGTATGGTTTCCATGTGAACACCATCTGAGTGGGAGCTGAAGCTTCACTGACCCCCAGTGTGCATGAGTGTCTTTGCTCTGTGTTTCATGGTGATCATTCACACACATGCAGACTCAAGGACGCAGATTTATGTGCAGATGGTATGGGCCTATTCTCACCATTTTTGTTGGAGTTTATGGGGGCGGGGCCTTCGGGGCTGATTTGACCCCTACTAATGTTGAACACAAACCTACACTCTTGTGCAGACTTACCATGTTAGTTTCCTCTTCTTTAAGGCAGTCTTGCTCCTAAAATTAAAAATGAAAGATTTTGATGATAAGCGGCACAAAATTAAGGTTAACACCACAGCCAGTTCATTTGCACAGAGATAAAAGCATTTTGCTAATGTGGTTCTGTTAGCATAGTGATTTTTGCAGAACTGTAGTATTCTTTATGTTATTAGACATATTCCTACAATCACTTAAGAATAACACAGTATTATATATAATGGTGGCATGAAGGCATATGATTGCAGGAAACTGCAAGGGGAAAGATTTCAGTTGATATTTAGTCCAAAGTTATTCTGTGCTCAAGACGATTGAGAAATCCAGGGATGTCATAAACGGCAATCATACTATGTCTGATCCACATGACTACAGCCAGCCAATCAAAGCACTAGACATGTCAAACCCTAAGCCAATAAGCAAGGGAAGGATGTGACTGAACCACCTACCAGGCCCTTAGCAGCCAGCCACTAAACCTGAGAGCTTCAGGAATGGTCTGAAAGTTGCACTGCAATGCTTCACATACATGCAAGCAGCATTTTGGGATTGAAGCAAACGTCCTTCCATTGTTAGTGCTGTGCCACTAGCCACTACTATGTCAGTGAATGTTTGATTGCACCATCAATATTCACTCAGAATCCTATGTGGATGTAAGCAGTTAGAGCCTCTGGTGCAGAATGATTTGGTCGCAAGATTTAAGCGCAACGTAGATCCTCAGTGAGATAATGTGGGGGCAAGAATGTCGTGTCAACTAAAGGCTCTTAGTCTCCAAGTCATATATGTGTCCGGTTATGCCTTCAGGAATCCGGGGTGGCCCCGCCCCCCTCCCGGAGCGAGGCCCCGCCCCCCTCCCAGTGTGTTCGCCAGCGTGCAAACAGGGCCGTGCTTCCGGGGGATTGCCGAGGGCACGCTGTAGCCTAGCAGTCGGCTGTCAAGGGCTACTTACCATGGATTAATATAAAAAGCCAAAAGATAATCAGTCCAAAGGCAGGATGGCAGGAGAGTTAGGAAGGCGAAAAGGGTCCTTCGCCTGAGGAGTTCAAAGATGGGGGTAAAGGTAGGGACAAGAGATGGTGCTCGGTTAGTACGGTGGATGGCAGAGAGAGAGAGAGAGAGCACCAGAGTCCTCCATTAGCGTCTCATTAGCTGTTAATTCATCATGCAGCCTCAGCCTCATCTCAGCCCGCACACACAGCATCAGAGCAGCGTCGCTGCGGCAACGGAGGCTCCCCGGGGACCGACGGCTGTTCCGTAACGAGCGTCGCTCAAGGAGCAGCCTAATTCCGCCTGAGTCGCAGCACCCTCCGCTACTCTGATGAAGATTTCATCTACCTCCCGCGTCTGTAACCATCCAGCTGGGCATAAATGGATAAATATCAGATATCATTTATCAGTAAATTCACAGATAGTGTTTGTAACGTATTACAGTGATGGTAGATAACAAAGCACATTTACCGTTCACCTGAGGCTGAATGAGGTACGAGGGAAATGCATTAAATCACAACAATGCATTTTCTTAAGATTATTTTCTATGCATTAAATCAGCCGAATTAGTGTGAAATTCACTATGTGGGTCAATCGGGAAACAGCTGAAGTTAATTTCCAAGAAAGACGGATCCCTTGCACATTTTGCTTTTCCTTCAGCAGTAATATACTTCAGGGGCTTCAAAATAAAGCCAGAGAAATTGAACATCAATAAAGTATGTTGCTATTCTTTAGATGATTTTTGGGCAAAAAAATGCAGCGTTTGTCTTTAAAACTCATTCTTCTTTTCATCCCAGAAGACCTAGATATATATAATTATATTACCTTTATTTTTATATAATTATACTGCACTTATTGTTTTGGTGATTTGAATATCGCAGGTGTTTTTTTTATTTTTACTGGGAAGTGTGTGCAAAGTGTATTCTGGGCATATACAATATTACCTGCTCTGGGCAATATTTTCTAATAGAACTGAATAGAACTAATAGAACAATTTCACTTTCTCCAGATAGCTGTGTCAGAGCTAAATTTGTGGCACAATGTTTTTATTTTATTTTTTTATTATTTTGTAAATATCCTCACACTTTTTGTTTTGGCCTTTAAATACTCAACAAAATGAGTATTAAAAAGAATAAAACAATGATCTTCATGAAAAGAATCAATGTTATAATTCATGGCTTATTTAAATTTTTGGAATGAGTATTTCAGCAAAATCACGAGAACTGACATTATGTACCTCCGGTAACACTTTCCTTAAGGTCATGTTTTCAGTAATTTATAAACACATTCATAGTGCATTATAATGCATTCATAAAGCATTATAAACATGGCTGTACATATTTATAAAAAGGCATAACACATTATAGCCATGCTTATTATGCATTATGACAGTAATGCAGTAGAAAGCACTCATAATGCTTATACCGACCGTTATAATGCATTATAAAAGTATCTATAGTGCATTATAGATGAGAGCTTCATAAGGCAATTATAATGCATAATAAACATGACTACAATGTCTTCTTCCTTTTGATAAATATTTATAGCAGTGTGTATAATGCTTTATGAATATGTTTAAAAATGACTAAAAACATGGCCTTAAATAGAGGTTACTGTACCTTCTTCATCATTCACACCTTTCAGTGGACAAATGAAAAATCCATAAAATTAAATAACCACATTTAAAAGACCAAACAGCAAAGTGTGAAGATTTCATTCTGCCTTAAGAGGATCAGATTGCTTGGGGTCGGACCTTGTATGTATGTTTTATCTAGTTGCTTTAGGACATGCTTAAGCAGTATGTAAGCAAAGCATTACACAGACAAATCCCTCATCTTGCTCTAATCTTCCATAAAATTTCACTCTCCACATTTCAGAAGCTATGGCCAGCGACTGGATTAGATACCACAGAGTGCCGTTTTTTTTTCTTTTAAAGAGCAGAGCACAGGAGCTGAGATAACCTGGTGAGGGTGGGAAATGTACTTCCCAAAATAATCCATCAAGTACACGGGGGCTTTAAGGTGAGGCATCCTGTCCTAAAACCAGGTTGGGTCCGAGCCTTCTTCTCTGACAGGCGTTCTGAGCGGACGGTGTGTAAGAGTAATGGGGTCCTACCAGTTGTAGGGTAGCTTCCCATCTCGCTCAAAGGAGGCAAAGTTGACGAATGTCCCAGCCCCACACTCTCTGAAAGAACAAACAGATGTCCATCATGACAGCCTCCCGGGAGACGTCACTGTCTCTGACTACCTGCCTCCAGTGTTGCGGGGTCCTACAAATCCAGCTTACACAAACAGCCCTAATTTTCTGCTTGCCGAATCTTACACACACCTTTTGTTTAAAGATCTAACCTGCATTTCAAATTTGTCTCATATGGTAAAGAATATGCAGGGGACACAGAAGAGGCCAAGCAAATGTCACCGGTGTATACCCAGCAAAAATTTACACCTGCGTTTTGGTCTGATAACCAATGCACCTGTGCATTTACATTAGTTAGTCTCTTGCTTAGTCCATCCTAATTATGTTTCATTATAGTGCTGGAAGGGACATTCGAACTACAATCACATGGCAATTACAGGCAGCAAGAGGTTTTCGAGGGGGCTGATCTTACCTGGACATCTGTATGTGTTTCTTGCGGAGCACGATGAGGATGAAGAGGAGCAGGCTGATGAGGAGGACGCTGAGGACGGCCAGTGCGGAAATGGCTGCCACACTGGGATTCAGCTCCCTGGCTGGAATGAGATGGGATGCGTGTGACAGAGGAGCAAAACACCACAGCCACAAGACGGGAAGGAGGGGCATTCATTAAAGATCGGGTGTTTCTCAAAACCAAGAACGCAAAGATTGCACTTGTGGTCTTGGCAAGACTGGTCTTGATAACTGACCTCCCAAGAACGAACTTGCACTGCAACGAATCATGGGATTGGTCTCATTTGGTGAGGATGCATCCAATGTATCCTTGATATTTGGGGAGGAAGAAGAACGACATCTGGGGATTTTTACCATCCCCTGAACTTCTCTTCTTGAGTATTGGAACTGGTTTCCGGCAATGGAAGATGACGTAAAATGGGTACACAACAACACAATTACCCCTTGCGAAAGCCTCTCAATACAGGGCCTGAAAAAAACCATGGTAGATGCCAAATGGGGCCAGACAGTTTGGGAAAATCTTGAGAAACATATTACTCTCATTGTGACCTACAACAGCTAGTAGACTCCATGAGTAAAACCAATGTGACAGAAAGCAGCCCCCCCCCCCCCACCAAGGGTGCCTCCTTCACACTTAGATGCCACACGCCACCGACGTGCAAAGGAGCTGTCATCGATTGTCCCCTCTGTGTAACCCTGTATAGCATGTCCAAGTGGGGGGGGGGCACCCACCTTGGGTGGAGATGGCCACATAAGCTGGCTCGCTGGGAGTGCTGTAGCTGTAGCTGGTGACGCTGCAGTTGTAGGTGGTGGCAGGCAGGAGGTTGGAGACTGTTGCCACATGCGAGTGGACAGTTTGGGCTTCCCTCTCCCCCTGGTCAACGTGGGACAGACTGTAAGCACACCCATGTGTGCGGCTCACAAGACCGCAGTCATCACCAAAGCCCAGTAAGGCCGTAACCGAGAATGAGAGGTCCCAGTAAATCAGATACCAAAAGCGTAACAGGACCACAGTAAGACGAGGCCACAGTTTAACACAACCACCAGTAATACACAATCCCATCATGATATCGGCACTCAGTAGACATTCAAATAGAGAGCATTTATATCAACCAAAACTTCAATTCCAAAGCCAGGCCAATACCTACTAAAGCAAAGGAGATGTATAGGAAAACCAAGGATATTTCAAGAAAAACCAAAAAGATGGCTAGAAAAGTCAAGGCAATATCAAGGAAAACAAAGGTGATGTCTAGGAAAACCAAGGGGATGTCTATGGAAGCAGTGAAGATGTGTAGGACAGCCAAAGAGATGTCTACAAAAACCAAGGAGATGTGCAGGAAACTCAAACGGACACCCTAAGCTAAGACAGACTGGCTGGGCTACAGCCCTTCCCAATATGTTAGCCTAGTAAATCACTTAAGCTTAAGCATGTTAAGGTGCTGTTCAGCCATTTGGACATAAACACTAGAAGCATGCAGCCTGGCCCTGTCATTAAGGAATATAAATCTCCCCTCTCCCCTGATCCACCATTACTGTTTACAGCCCTGGCCCTTGGCCAAGAATAGATTCATTCACATCATTAAGTGCACCCTCAGAACCTTACTGCTCCCTGCTCCAAAACATTTTCCTAGCTTAAAGACATTAGCTGAAGCAATTGTGGTTTTACAACTGAAATATTGATGTAATCAGCAAACATTGATATATATGTATATATATATATATAGATTAATACCAGTTGGCTAAACTATAAACTCTCTTAGCGCAACCTTTAGCTGTTCTGCTTGACTAAGACATCAGCACAGGTACTATTAAACTGAGGGTGTCAGGAAGCTGTGTCTGTGACCAGGAAGTTGCGGGTTCACAGTTGGGCTCCTGAGCAAGGCATGTAAACCCCCGATTGTGACAGGGACTGTCTTACTCTGATTTCTCAAAAAAAAGTCACTTTGAATAAATCTGTCTGATAAATAAATTCATAAATAAATAGGTTTCTGTAATCCAGGATGCAGGAGTACAGGACAGAGGTATGAAGATATACATAGAAACACCAATAAATGAAAAAACTTGTTTTAGTTATATACTGAGCTGTGTATCCACCTCCAGTGATCCATGTACAACAGTGAAATGCCCTTGAAATCCCATATGCCACTGTGTCAGGACGGTGGCTTACTTTCGTGCTCCTACTGAGGCCCACTTGCTTGCAAAAAACTCGGTAGAAATCCACAATTCCTTCCTCGACCCAGAGCAGAGACACCGACGTGTGTGTCGTGTTGACAGCATAGAGCGACTTTGGACGAGCTGGTTCTGTGAAATATCACAAATTAAAGAACAGCCTATATATGTATTTTCATTGTAAGTCTTGCTATTATGTACATGCTATGTAAAAATCAGTATTCATTATACGTCCAGGTTTCATCCCAGAAGTGAGGATGTAAGTCAATCTGGATGCAGCCCTGTCTTTATAGGGGAGAGGTCAAATATACGAGTGATGCACGGATACCATTTTTTTAGACCGAGTACAAGTACTGATGCATGGTTTGTGGTACTTATTGATACCGATACCAATTAGGGCTGTGCAATGTCTAAAAAATAATATGCCAAATTTTAACTTAAAAATATTGGGATAATAATTCTGAAATGCCCCCCACTGCAACATCAAGCGGGGCACTCAATTTTTTTGCTGAAAAATGAAAATCTCAAAGCCTGAACAAAAAAATATACAGATAATCTGCTAAACAGTCAGCATTATGACTTGCTACCCAGGGGGTGGGTGGATAGCAGATCATAGCAGTGCTGATTATTGTTTTTGACTCTCTGTGGAAAACAATGGATTGGCAGGTTAATTATGATGTCACTGTAAAACCTCTGAAGCAGTGGGTCCCACTGTAGCCATCTCTCCACACTACAGATACTGTAAGCATTGTAACCATCTCTCCATGCTGCAGTTACTATAAGCACTGTAACCATCTCTCCACGCTGCAGTCACTGTAACCATCTCTCTACACTGCAGTCACTGTAAACACTGTAATCGTCTCTCTACGCTACAGTTACTGTAAGCACTGTAACCATCTCTCCACGCTGCAGTTACTATAAGCACTCTAACCATCTCTCTACACTGCAGTCACTGTAACCACTGTAACCATCTCTCTACACTGCAGTCACTGTAAACACTATAACCGTCTCTCTACACTACAGTTACTGTAAACACTGTAACCATCTCTCCACACTGCATTTACTATAAGCACTCTAACCATCTCTCCACACTGCAGACACTGAATGCATTGTAGCCATCTCTCCACACTGCAGTGGTTCTGACCCAGTTTGATGATGTGTGGTGTGGATGTATTGTTGCTGCGCTCCGTGCATGCTGTCACAGTCAGGTTGTAGATGTCCCCAGGGGGCAGAGTCAGCGTTGCCTGCATGACGGTGCGGGGCACCTGGAGAAGCAAGGGGGTATCAATCAGTAATGGGGGCTCCTAACACCTGGACTAAATGCAGTAAGTAGCAATAAGCATGATAACTATCATAGGCGTTACAATACTCATCAACTGGCATCTCTTAAATAACTAAACTGTATTTCTCTCTGGAGGACACAATGCTAAATGACACTGCAAAGACCTGAACTATTATCTTGGAATGAGCTCCATTCAATCTGAGACATTCCTCTAGAGACAAATTCAAGTCCTATTCACAAGCAGGGTTACAGGTAACCAATACATCATATGTCACTCACACCACCTTCGACTATGCTCTTGACTTTCCAAAATCAGGATCTTTCACATGGCCCTTTGTAAAGTACCTCCAGTGTGCTTTTGGGTTAACCGCTACCCTTGTCAATCCAGCACCCTCCAACACTCACAAAACCCTGCTCCAGTGTAGGTACAATATCACATGCTAGCAGGCTAATTGGCTCGAAATTTCAGGCCAGCCCAGGCTTCAAAATATTAGTTTGGCAGAATATTCTTTAATTAAGCATCTGCTCTGTTGTTGATTGTAAAGGGATGTCGGTACGGGAGGTAATTGGGCCTGTTAAGTGCCTTGTGTAGGAGCTTAGAGTGACAGGGGGGCAAGCAGCGAGTTTCGAGGTTGAGGTCTTGACACCCCTAGGCCTGAACTGCTTTAATTAGCCCCCTAAGGAGCACTGACAACACGATCGATGCCCTATGTGCCGACCTCATTAGCCACCCACATCTGCTGCAGCCAGCTGAGCGGCGCTAAGCTGGCTCGCGCGTGGGAGACGGCGCAAGAAGCTCACGTTGGCAGATGCTCGTCTCCTGGCCCCTCTCATGCCCTCGGCCGCCACCTGCCAGTGCAGCATGCGGGAATGGGACAGGTCAGTGAAGATGTCCCCGTAGGTCCACCTGACGTGGAGCACGCTGCTGGAGTAGTCCACCTGGGATATGTGGGGCGCCTCCGGAGCTAGGCGGAGCACAACACAGGCAACACAGAGGGACACTGTCCTGATTGCGGCATTGGTTTTCAGGCATTGTCACAATCTAGCATTATATGCTCGAAAGGTAGACCAAGCCCTGCTCCAGATTTTTGAACAACAGCATCATATCCTCACAACATCAACTTATTATCCACTACCAATATTAAGATAAAATGCTCAATAGGATTAGCTATAAGAATACAGAATATCTATTAACTGTAACTGTAAGTCAGTTAGTAGGGAAGGAATTCATTGATTTATTGCTGAAATGCTGTACGTTTTCAGGTAGTAGGTAAGAAAAATCAAACTATGATTCAGATTCTGGCTGCTTGGACGTTGTTGTGGGAGCGTTGCGTCCTGCCCCCGGGGGGGCAGGTGGAGTACCTGTGATGAAGCTCACAGTGGATCTGTCACAGCAGCTCCGTGCCGGCTTGCCCCATGTCTCCATGGTGACGCGGAATTTGTAGTACCAGGCGGGCAGTAGGTCTGTCACCCTCTGAAAGGCACGTGAAGATCAGCCTAGTGAAACCTATGTTCAGCCCTATTACCAGCCTTCTGTCTGATGTCTGCCCTCCGGAACACTGTGATGTAATCTCTCCCACAGTCATGTGCCGTGAGTCAGAGTGGCAGAAATGAAGCAGGCCGCACTATAAGTATGAGGTGAAATGAAGGGACACCACCGGCTCTGCTCTCTTCAAACCCTGGGGAATGTGATTTTACCAAACATCAATGGGCCACAACTGGCAAAGACTCGTAGTAAACTGTACTACAGGGATTTATGCTAAAATCCTTCTTAACTCCTGAAGTCCACTCAAATCAAACAGAGGCCTAAAGCAATTGATGTTAAATGTCTACCCTTGCAGGGATCACACAGTGTTGTCAGCTTTGAGGTCCGGTGGGACACAGATGTGCTTCCAGTGTAAACCGAGTCCAAAACTTCACATGTACAATAGGTCATATGGTCACCAAGGAAGTAATGAAATTTTTTTCAACCAAATGGTCATTGGTTTGAGTCTAAACGAGCTCCTGATATCATTAAAAAACTGTCTGACTACACAATAAGAATACCTACATATAGGGTTTAAAAATGGTTTATAATCATGTTATTAATTAGGTTGTACCACTTTGTAAACAATTAATTGACAAATGTTTTTTATTAATGAGTCAGTACCATTTATAAATGGTAAAAGCAGCCTTATTGTATCGTGGCACCAAAAATTTGATAGTCTGTCAAGCGAAGTTCAAGCTTTTAGTTTCACTACAATATTGATCGTAGCTCAAATGATGGCACTTAACATCAGTAACCATCCAGCTGAGTTAATGAGTGAAGCTGCAGAGTGCCTCTACATAGGGAGCAGTAGGTGTTACCACAGAGGCCACCAGCGAAGAGGTGGCAGTGAGCTCGTAGTGAGTGCTCCACTGCGAGGTGAGCGTGGCCGGGTTGAAGAAGAAGGTCTCTACGATGTACTTGTGGAAGGCCACGTTGTGCGGCCGGTGCCAGCTTAGGATGGCCTCCCAGGGACTCAGAGAATGCACAGCCAAGTTTTGGACACCCAGGGGCACTGGCAGGGAATAAAAACACTGTGTAACCTTTTAAACATTTTAAAACCAATGCATGTATGTAATATGTGGTTCCAACAACTTTTCAATCAATTATTTGTCTCTCTGCACAACTGTAAAGTTAACCTGTGTACAACTCGGCAAATACAGGTGCTGGTCATATAATTAGAATATCTTCAAAAAGTTGATTTATTTCACTAATTCCATTCAAGAAGTGAAAC
>JAODKC010000001.1:28968801-28992654 GCA_026777985.1 Mormyrops attenuatus
TTCACTTCTTGAATGGAATTAGTGAAATAAATCAACTTTTTGAAGATATTCTAATTATATGACCAGCACCTGTATATTAGTAACAAATTAAAGTAACAAATGTGACCAACGTGATTACAGTAACCTATGTTTAAACTGTTATTTAAAGTTGATTTAATTTCTTAAAATCACCACCTTGAAGAACTGTGATTTGTAACTGAATTGATTGTTCTCTCCACTCCTAGTGTGCGGCTGTTGTTGCCTATGCTATCACTATGTGGCACTGCTTAAATTTTGGTGCGATATATCTAAAAATAGTCTTCGCTGATAAAATGCGCCTGCAAATTTTGAAAAAGATCAATAAAATACTTTTAGAGTTATGGGGTTCACAATTTCAAGTTGCCCTTTCCTTATTTTGCTGCCACGTAGCACTGCTGCTTCAATTTTGTGGCAATTTCTCTGAAAATGAAATGAGCTTTAGATATCCATCCATATAATGGTTTTCTGAAGCAGTAGTGGGATTCAGCAAATACTTTTTGACTTATCATATTCACAAGGTCAAATGTCAGCTGCCGTCACCCTTTCCTTTGTTACTTTGATACTATAATTTTGGGGCGATTTTTCTCAATATTTGACAATGTGTCTGCTAAATTTGATAAGACCCTCCAAATATATCTTGAATTATTGTGCTATTGAATGATGGCAGACTGGTCTTAAAGTCATATGAATTCCCCATCCAGGTAATACAATTAATCTGTTTCTAGCTTTCTTCAAAATTGTCTTAAAAGATGATACATGATCTCAAATTAATTATTGTGTTAAAACAATGGATCAAAAGAATATCTGTTTACATTTTAAAAATGAAAAACAGCTAAATGAGGCCAAACAATGCTCCACCAAACACTTTTTTGTTACCAAGGGCCTACATTCAGCACATAGCATGAGACAGGTCTATAGTCTTGTATTATTTTCCAATCTTTCACTCTCAGATGACTGATTGCCACCAAACATCTCTACAGCACTGAGTGCTATAAGCCATCAATCAGGATGTAATGGCTGATTGTTGGGTCCATCGCGAACTCACACGTTGAAATGATGATGGGGTCTGAAGCAGGGCCGACAAGAGGGCCATTTGTGAAGAAGACCAGAACCCGGTACTGTGCACCGGGGGTTAAGTCGGTGATGATGTCACTGGTAATATTTTCCTGTGGAGACAAAAACATTCCTTGTCCAAGACATTTACAATGACCCAGAAACCATTAATCACCTAAGAAGTAAAGGTTTCCAGTGTGCTAAAACACTACCAATGACAGATGTGCAGGGTACCTGCAGATCCTCTGGAGCAAGGAGGATTTCTGCTGATTGTGTTTGTCTAAATCCCAAAAATTACAGCTGATAATTTCATACCACCCACACATGTGTTACAAAGCCCAACAACTAAACTATCGGCAACTGACGGTCATAGACAACATTCATTGCATGGCTTGGGTACACTTTTATATACCTAAGAGTTTTGTTGAGCTGGGGTTCCTGGAAGGAACATCAGGTTTGGTAGGTTGGTGGAAACCTGTCTATTGTCTGAAAATGTTACTTCCAAGAACTGGGATACAGACGGGGATGGTATAGGGCTAGGAAGCCATAAAAAGCTGATCAGAACAGCTTGTTAATCATATAGCAGAGGTCTTAAGCTCCTCTGCAGAATGTGTCAACAGACAGTCTGTCCAGCACAAGATTAACATGCTGCTGTAACTGTATAAGAGTGCAGAGGTCCAGGGTCACCTTGTTGCAGTAGCTACTCTCTAGCCTCTGGCTGAGTCTCAGTTTAACATGCTGCTGTAACTATATCAAGAGTACAGTGGTCCAGGCTCACCTCACTGTAATAGCTACTCTCCGGTTAAACATGCTGCTGCAACCATATCAGAGCCCAGTGGTCCAGACTCCCATCACTGCAGCAGCTACTCTCCAGCCTCTGACCAAGCCTCGATATAATGTGCTGCTATATCTGTATCAGAGGCTAGTGGTCCAGGCTCACTTCACTGTAATAGCTACTCTCTAGCCTCTGGCTGAGTCTCAGTTTAATGTGCTGCTGTAATTGTATCAGAGTGCAGTGGTCCAGGCTCACCTCATTGCAATAGTTACTCTCCAGCCTCTGACCGAGCCTTGGTTTGGAGCAGGTAAGGGACAGTACAGACACCAGGCTTCCATTAAGGTTTGTTGAAGGCGTGGCCCAGGAAACGGCTGCTGTATTGGAGCTCAGCATCCTCACTGTCACACCCTGGGGTCGTTCCTTGGGCTCTTCAAACCACTCCCCACTGGAACCTGCCAACAGAGCACTGGCACTGGGAATCCTAACAAATGCTATTTAAAAACAGTAAATACTGGTTTCTGCAATCTATAGCAAGCTACAGATATCAGGTCTTTTAGCTAGAAGTACTTGCAAAAGACAATTGTTATCAGTTGTGCCAATTGCAAAGACTTGCAAAATCTCAATGACATCATGCCAGTTAACTACTGATTCCAGGAATATGCCAATTATACGTAGTCCACTACTCAAATAATCGTGCAACACAGGAGTACATAGCGCAGAATTGACTGAGGTCAAGTCTGCAACCACCTGTGATATGCACAATTAAGTTACAACTGGCAGGCAGAACTGCATCACGTCCAGTAACAGTGACACCCGCAGGTCTGAAATAACAGTTTGCTTTAGTAGATACCCAGGAAATCAGGTGTCACTCCACACACCACGCTTACAAGCCACACATTAACAGGACAAGACCAAGTCATGAAGTGGTTAGTCTGGCCAGAGGGGGCAATATGACAATTACAGGACTCTTTTAAGGTACAGAGGGGAGCATATTTGGTGAAAACAATTACTTGGTTGATCTTAAACAGTATACCTCATCTGCCGTATCCTACATCAGCAATTGCATTGAAAGTGTAATCAACACAAAGGAAGTTCAGGAGTTTCCTAATCAAAAACCCTGAATGACCAAAGAAATCAACAACCTACTGAAACAAAAGCATGCTGCTTATAGTGCAGGTGACATCAGCCTGTAGCTTAGCTGAGGCTAATCTAAGGTGAGGCATCTGTGCAGCAAAACACAACTACAAACTGAGGATTGAGGACAATTTTAATAACAAGAAACCTTGATGCATGTGGCAGGGCATTCAAGCTGTCACAGATCATAAAAGAAATAATCATTTGCTTATGAGTAGCAATCTCTCAATGGCGGAGGAACTCAACGTGTTTTTTTTTTTTCACGCTTTGATAGCGGCAATAATGATAAGGAAATGCTAAGGTTGGCACTGACACCAGATCAACTCCAACCACTGGTATTGGACCTTAATGAGGTCAGAATGGTCCTGCATAGTGTCAGCGCTCCAAAGCTGCTGGGCCTCACAGTATCCCAGGTCAGATACTTTAGGCGTACACTGATCAGCTGGCAGAGGTGCTTATTAGTACAGTTAACCTCTCTTTGACCACTGCAGTGTTCCCACAGTGCCTCAAAACATACATACAATTGTGACCATCTCTAAACAGTAAATTGTGAGCCGTCTATCGTCTGATTGAGCTCACATGATTTCTAAGTGACAGGAGCCCTAAAAATTTGGAACATAACTGGATTGGGCTGGGTTGGGGGTTCAATTTGATATGTTTTCATGGGGCCCAAAATCTCTAGCACCATCTTGACTGCAGGAAGTGGGTGGAATGAAACCTGAAAAACCTTTTCACTTATCCACATGTTCTTAAATAATTCTTTCATTTGTTATAGAAGTGGAAGCATCAGAAATGGATGAGGGGGTGATTCTGTCCCTAGGTCAATGGAACCTGGTCTAAACTCTTCCCGTTTCCCAGAAATTATGATGGATTAAAGTGGAGACACTGTCTGAAAGAAGCTGCTCATCTGTTGGTAGTTGTACCAGACCACAAGAATCTAGATTATATCTGAGATGCTAAAAGAATGAACTTTTGACAGGTCTGTTGGGCCCTTTCCCTCATTCAGTTCAATTTTGCAGTTACATATCACCCAGGAACAAAGAACTCCAAGACTGATGCCCTTTCCCACCAGTCTGAACCATCATAGAACTCTGTTTTCATTGAAACCATCCTGACTCCATTGTGTGTCGAGTCACCCATTAGATAGGAAATTATGGAGATAGTTTCAAGAAGCCATCCATACTGCAGGGTTACCAACGTTGGTCAGCTGGCTAGCTTGCTGCAGTTGATTCTCTAAAATGTGCTGGATGATACCCCTGCCAGGTCTGCCTAGTGCAATGGAAGTGGCAGAATGCATGTTGAACCAGTTATTTAGGTTCTTCAGGATAACACAGTGCATTGTCACTGACTGTGGACCACAATTCACATCTCAAGTGTAGAAGGCGTTCTAAGATGGACGTCATTAATCCAACGAAGGGAAATTACAGGAAAATTCCTAAATGTCCTATTAGGGTTGAACCTTAGTCCATATTCTATCACCCTCAAACAATTGGACAGTTATAAAAACTTAATCAGGAAAATGGTTGTTGTCCTGAGATAGTACTGCTCTTCAAACCAGCTGGACTTGAGTCACTATTTTCCTTGGCCAGATTATGTCCAAAATTTGCTAATTCATTCATCTTTACACTACAATGTGTTTTAGGCTACCAGCCTCTTATCCTATGGGAGATGAAGGTCAGTGAGATCCTAGCTATGAGTGGCCAAGTTTGGGAAAAGGCCTACTGCAACTCCAAAGAGCTACAAAAAAAAGAATAGAAGCGATTTGCTGACCACTGCTGCCATCCTACTCCCTTGCTCCATCTGAGACAATGGGTTTGGTGGTCCACCTAGGACGTCAAGCTCTGCCTTCTCTTAAAGAAGGTCAGTGCCTTGGTATATTGGTCCTTTCAAGATCATAAAACACATTAACCCTATTACAAACCGTTTACAGTTGCTGCTTGGTTATTGGATATCGCCCACGTTCCACATCTGAAGCTGGTCTTCTACAGTCCAATGAACCTGGCTTCCTCCCCTGCTGAACCTCCCCCTCCTCTGGATGTTGGGGGTGAACCTGCTTATACAGTCTGTGCCCAATACAGTTCAGTTCAGTTCAGTTCAGCTCAGTTCAATTCAACTCAATTCAATTGATTTTTATATTGTCTCTTATAGTGTTACCCCAAGGCATGGGTATGGGGATGTAGACATTCCTACATCACTTATACAGAAAATTTCGAAAACAGATAAAAGGGGATTGGATTCTAGGTGCCACAGAGGACAGTTGTAATACCTAGTGGATTGTAAAGACTATGGAGGAACAATCGTGGGTTCATTCCCGTGACATCCTTAGCCCGTCCCTCACTGAGGATTCCCACCATGCTCACCCCAATCATCTTGCTCCTTGTCCCCATGGTCACACACATGGTAGGCATTCTAGAGCTTCAGGAGCTGCCATGGAATGGGGTACTGTCATGTCATCACCAAGCTCTACTGCCACCCAGCCATGCCCAGTCACTTCCTGCTCTGCCTCCCCCCAATATTAGACCAATTAATCTAATCAATAAATAAGTCTTAAAATCACTGGTACTCAGCTGAGCCACATTTTTGAGAAAACAGGGCCAATCGCTGGAGCAGGTTGTTGGTCTTCAGATTTGAATTACTGAAGTTAAACGTTTGGCTTCTGCAGGTAGATCCTCTCTCTGTCATTACCGGAATACTATAACGTAAGATAAAAGAGACGAAACCTAAAACCTTGCAGACACTATCATCTCTGGTCCTCTGCACACACCTCAAATTGGCAGTAGAAGGAATTCTGTTTAACAGCAGCGTAGTGACGTTTATCGGACAGAAATACAGGTCGATACAACAGCCACATTGAGCCAAACAGTCAATGTTCACCAATGGCAGTCTGAGCTGCAATTAACAACCACCCCGAAGCCTGAATAAAAATATGTGTCCAGCTAAATGGCCATTTTAATTATATATTGCTCCCAATTCCGTTAACTATGCAGGAAAACACAGCCATAGGGGTTAGTGTGAGGGCAGGGGCAGCTTACTGAGGTAGAAAGTGAAGCTGGTCTCCGCACGGCTCTCTCTGGGCTTACAGTCTCCGGATGAGCTATTCGTTGTCACCAGCACCCTGTAGGTCCCAGGTTCATTCAGCTTCCTGACAAACTCCTGTGTGTTTTCGTCCAGCTGGGCCACCTCTGGGTGGCTACCTGCTTAAATACATGCTTAGTTACATTCATAGACCTACCATATTCACAGTATTGCGCTAAAGTCTTAGGCTGCCAAAGAAAATTTTGTTTAATTTATGTTATATAAAATTACGATGCCCCAGTCATTTTAACATCTCTCACAGTCACTCCAGTGTTTGCAGTAACCATCTGATATACCCATGTAATCAATCAATCTAATTAAATTAATTATAAATTGAACAAATGGCTTAGGTGCCCATGAGGAGAGGTATGCGAACCGAAGCAATGTTCTTCTAGCCATCCAGGAAGCTATCAGTAATGTTTTTCAATTTCAGCAGTGTTCAGCCCTGTGTGGGTCACTAAATTACCCACAACGGGATCCATTTTTAATATAAAAGAATGTGCGTCATTGCACATGCAAGTGCCTGTGTTGTGGCGTCTCACAACACAGCACATAGCAGACGCACCGTTTCTGGAGATGTAGACTGCAAAGCCATCAAACATGGTCGGCGGGCGAGGTGCCTGCCACTGCAGCTCCAGCAGGAGGTGGGGCGGCCCAGAGGTGGGGAACAAGGGCGCACGATGATGGGGTTGGTCCATGCCAGAACCCGAATCACTCTGATCTTCAGATTCTAGGACTGGTGCGTTTACAAACTCCTCGCTCGATATGGGGGCAGTGGAGGTGGGGCTGGCCGTGGCCAGTGGCCAGTAGGCTTGCAAGGAGCTCTCATTTCTTGTACTGTTGGTGGACGAGTCATCTGCCGAGCTGTTGGAGCCTTGAGTTGGGCTCAAGTGTTCCTGTCCAACGGCAAAGCTCCTTGGGTCCCCTCCTTCCTCCACAGGCTCCACCTCCTCCTGTTCATCTATCAAAGGGACATCACCAACCAGGCGAGAGTATGACCCGCTACGTGCAAGCCGCGGTGGTGCTCTCCCGCTCAGACGAATAATCCGGAAGGAGACATTGAGGGGTGGGTTGGGTGCTGTGAGACAGGGACCGAAAATGAGCCATAGCAATTGTCTTAAAGCCACATATATATTCATTTTCAACAGACAATGATTTTAACGACATCTCAGAGGGAACATTTGATTATTTCACATTAACATGTGCAGTCTCCTTTGATGGAAATAGCCACTCAAATTCTCTTTGAAAGAAGCCTCAGCAGTATTTACGGGTAACAGATTTGAATACTTAATGACTCGGCAGGCATTAATCTGCAAGGGAAGCCTTCCCCAATGAGATCTGGCCCAAACGCAGGCACCCCTGGAGAGAGTGACATTTAATCCAGTCCCCCTGTTTCAAATGAACAACTTTGTGAATCTGAAACTCCCTGCCTGAAAACATCAGGTATGAGCCTCCAATATACTCAATACCAAGCCTACCGCCCTCTTCGCACGCTGCAGGTCAGTGGTTTGTGCTAGCATCTGGCAACCCCCCCCAGCCTGTCACTTTGAAAACCATCTTCCCAAGTCTTGCCTGATTTTAAAAAGTTCCCAAAAACAAAATTACATGTAATCAAGCGTGTAACTTATCTTGGTGGATGGGTTAAAAAATGCACCTTGTACTTTTTCATATAATGATTACTCTAAACTGAATAAAAGTAACCTTAATCACAAAGTAATGGAAACACAGATCATCACCATTAGACCTTATTATTATTATTATTATTATTATTATTATTATTACATAATTACATGGTGGCACTGTGGCCTCATGTTGTTATTAGGATTTAACTCTCAATCGGATTCCAGTTCTATACCTGACCAGGTAGATCTCGCTATCCAAAGTGACCTACGCTTGCATTAATGCCCCGCTTAAGGTGAGCATGTATTGCCGCTGCGTCTTGGGTACCTGTCCTGTGCCGGCCGGGCTGGTGGAGCACCAGGCTGTGCCGGACCAGGGTGCTCTTGTTGGACGTGGCCTCTGACACCAGCTGGAAGGTGATGTTGCTGTAGCAGGTTCCAGGAAGCCAATGTTTGAAGACGGTTTTCCCCTTGAAGAAGTCTAATCCAAAGGAAAGGTTTCAATATTAATAATGACACTTTATTGATCCTTTGATATAATTCCATTCAATATGAAAGATCTCCAAAAGACCACCATAAGGTCAATATATATTCAAATTAAGAAACCCTAACAGTATTTGTACTTTGCACAACTGAAGCATCATTTCAAAGTACTTAAACGTTTACTCTTATGTTAAAAATGTTTAAAGGACGTGCATACACTATATGGACAACAGTATTTGGACATACCACACAACCACTGAATTCAGGTTTTTCATTCAGACCCACTGCCACAGTTCTATAAAATCAAGCACCTACGCATGCAGTCAGGTTTGCAAATATTTGCAGAAGAATGGGTCATTCGGAAGAACGTGGTACTGTCATAGGATGCCACCTTTGCAAGAAGTCAGTTATTGAAATTTCTTCCCTGCTAGATATTCCAAGGTCAAATGTAAGTGGTATTATTGAGAAGTGGAAGCATTTAGGAACAACAGAAACTTAGCCACGGAGTGGCAGAACACGTTCAGTAACAGAGCGGGGTCACCGAGAGCTGAGGTGCATAGGGCGTAAAAGTCACCAACACTCTATTGACTCAGTAACTGCAAAGTTTAAAACTTCCTCTTGCATTAACTCCAGCACAAAAACTGTGCACCGGGAGCTTCATGGAATGGACTTCCATGGCCAAGCAGCTGCATGCAGGCCACATATCACCAAGCGCAATGCTAAGCGTCGGATGGAGTGGTGTAAAGCATACTGCTACTAGACGCTGAAGCAGTGGAAACGTGTTCTGTGGAGTAACAAATCATGCTTCTCTGTCTGGAAGTCTGACGGATGAGTCTGGGTTTTATGGATGCCAGGAGAACGTTACCTGCCTGACTGTAACGTTTGGTGGAGGAGGGATAATGGTATGGGGTTGTCTCTCAGGGGTTGGGCTAGGCCCCTTAATTCCAGTGAAGGGAACTCTTAATGCTTCAGCATACCAAGACATTTTGGACAATTCTATGCTTCCAACTTTGTGGGAATTGTTTGAGGAAGGCCATTTTCTGTTCCAGCATGTCTGTGCCCCAGTGCACAAAGTAAGGTCCATAAAGATATGGCTGGGTGAGTATGTCTGTGGAAGAACTTGACTGTTCCACACAAAGCCCTGATCTCAACCCCATTGGGCACCTTTTGGATGAACTAGAACGGGCCAGGTCTTCACATCCATCATCAGTGCCTGACCTCAGAAATGCTCTTCTGGATGAATAATGGCCAGATGTCCCAAAACTTTTGTCCATATAGTGTAGTCCACAGGCAGATTCCAATGCCTTGTAAAAGTAGCAGACTGTACTTGAGAGTGAAGTCGTTCTGCATGCTTAGCGGAACCTACCTTTGTACAGCATCGACCGCTGCTCCTGTCCCTCAGAGTAACTGATATTTACTCTCGTAAAAACATTGTTCTCTGCAGACTTGAGCTCAAAGATAACGCTCGTTTCTGGGGCAGGTTTGTAGTCATGAATAAACACGCTATCTATTGGAAGAGGCTCTGAAATATAAGGACAAGGATATACTACAACATAACAAAAACTTACTTATGAAGTATATTTCTGTCTATCTGTCCACCCACTTGCTTACAATAACTGCTTTAAAGTCCTTTTATAGATCATATTAGCCAGAATATAACAAACAAATCTAAATTTACTGCACTATATTTACAGAGACAAAAAATAAACGTCTATTCATCTTTCTTTAATCAAGTGTGTGACACCTGAAGCAAAAAGGTCATGGAGTTTCTTACTTGTCAGGAGGCTGATAGTCTTCACTGGCTTGGACCACACAGTGCCATTGCTGACCATGAGGCTGACTGTGTAGCACAGCCCGTGATAGGAAGCGTTGAAGACCAGTGGTGGAGGGACAGAGCCGCTGAGGTTTTGAAACAGCAGGAAGTGGCTCTCAGGCTCGCCAGTCACCCGCACACCGTACACCGTGCCATTATCCGCCATGTCTGCTGGCTCCAGTAACATCAAGATGCTGTTGTCCTCTCTGACAGTGGCCACGAATGACACGATGCCCTGTTTCATGACACAGCATGCAGAACGAAGCAGCCTTAAAGACACTTCCCACGCAAACAGGGTCCAGTGGGGGGTGTAGTATTTAGACATGAGGTTTCTGGTTCCTGCAGTGTGAATGAATGAATGAATGTTATATTTACATAGCACTTTTCAAGACACCCAAAGCACTTTACGGAACCAATGTGGAGCCACTTCAACCACCCCCACTGTGTAGCCCCCACCTGGATGATGTGATGGCAGCCATTCTGTGCCAGTATGCTCACCACACAGTAGCTAAGGTGGTGAAGGGGCAAAAGAGAATTCACTAGTTATAAGGGATGATTAGGAAGCCAGATCTGAAAGGGCCACAGTGGGCAATTTTAGCCAGGGCATTGGGGAACCACCCTTACTCTTTCGAAAGGATGCCCAGGCGTCTTTTATGACCTCAAAGAGTCAGGACCTCGGTTTTACATCTCATCTAAAGGACAGCACCATTTTTACAGCACAGTGTCCACGTCACTGCACTGGGTCATTGGGATCCAAACAGACCACAGGATGGGCTTCCCTGTTGGCCACAGTATCCCTGTCACTGCACTGGGGCATTGGGATCCACAGAGACCACAGGATGGGCTTCCTCAGTTAACCAAAGTATCTCAGTCACTGCACTGGGGTATTTGGGTCCACACAGACCACAGGATGGGCTTCCCTGTTGGCCACAGTGTCCCCATCACTGCACTGAAGCATTGGGATCCACACAGACCACAGGATGGGATTCCTCTGTTGCCCTTGTCTTCGAGCATGAATAGTAATGGTGTTTGGACTCAGCTGATGTTACTCACACCCGTCCATTACAGACATAGTCATTGATCTCCAGTCCGAACCCCATAAACTGGGCGACAAAAGTAGCACAGGAAACGAGACGGGGTGCAACAAGCGACACAGACCTGACAGAGTTTACTGTGTCTTTTTACAGTCCTGACCTAGGACGATTAGTCACTCACAGGGAGCCTACAAATCTCTACTCCCATTTAAACTGTAAATATACAGTTTCTCCATTCAGCAGCAGGCAACATGTATCTGCCATTAGCTATAAATTCAACTTGGAGTGTGTTCCAGTTTCTATCTGAGCTGACTGACTCACTCTCAGTACCGTGTAGGGAGATTTTTGTATTTAGGCTTACAGTAACATCGCTAGCAAACCAAAAACATGACTGACAGTTCACCTCTCTGAACTTCAGTTCACCTTTAAAGTGAAAACAAACAGAGACTGACATTGCCACCATGTATTAAAGACCAGAAAGAAAGTGTGCGCAGCACACAGCTTTAATCACATGAATGTAATTTGACAGCGTCTACCAGGTTGAAACACTGATTTGTCCCTGTTGGACACTGAACTCCAGGTTTGATGTAACTAACGATTTGCTTGAAAACAGCAGATGGCAACCCTCTGATCAGGGAATACTCTACAACTGAAAGCTCATTGGTTCCTACATTGAATAGTCCCCTCGGCATTCTGCAGGATTTATATCCTTCTATTTTTATCCTTCCTGTTTATACCCGTCATTCTCTGTCTTACACCACTTCTGCACCCCATTCCTTCCTGTTTATACCCCCAATTCTCTGTCTTACACCACTTCTGTACCCCATTCCTTCCTGTTTATACCCCTCATTCTCTGTCTTACACCACTTCTGCACCCCTTTCCTTCACAGATCTTTTTACATCATTGATGGTCTATGCTACACCAATCCTAATCCCTTGTACCTATAGCTTGGAGGTTCTGGCAGTAGCAGTGACCTTGTCCCTTGCTTCTCTGTGTCAGATTAAGACCAGCACCCAGCTGCCCGACATGGTCATCCTCAAAGTCCTTTGAACCGATTTCAGGAATTTTCACTATGTCGATGGGAGGAGAAATGACCTTTATGAGAAGGGAGCTGATTCATTGCATTTCATTGCTAGAGATGATTCACATGAGAGTCACTCTGGATTTAAAAATATATATATCCAGATTCAATTTTACCATTATTGGAACATCCGTAATATTCAACAAAATCTAACTAATGGATATCAGCTTTAATATTATATTTTTAAAAAATTATATTTATATAAAATTATGACATGAAATATGATACGCAATATGCTTTGTGTTCCAAAAATCTCCACCTCCACCAATTTAACCACACAACGTTTCTCCACATCTTCATTGTGTAACCCTGGAGATTTCTGCTGATCTACAGACATGCTTTCGAGATGGTTCTCTCTGAATAATGGCTTATTTCTTATGCCTCTCCAAAACAGTGCCGTCTTATGGAGAACTCTTGATATGATTGACCAGTGAACATTTACTATTCGCTAAGTCAATGAACTGTGTATCTCTCTTATCAAGCACATTACAGCAATAAGCACACATATGTGTGGCCAGTGTCTGCCTAACATACACAAGTTGCGTCTAAATTATGTAATGATGTAATACTAAAGTAATTTGTTAATGGCCAAGATGTCTATTCGAGGTCCGTTTTGGATTTGCAGGAATCACGACCTGTTTGCGATCTTCCCACAATGTTTTTGAAGTGGCCTAATACGCATGACCTCAAATCTACCCTGCCAATTAGTATTACATTATAACTTGGGTACTTCGGGCAGACGTTTGTGCACATCAGGGCAGGCTCTCCTCAGCTTCAGTCTCCTTCTTGTTCAGCCACTTTGGAGGGTCTGTGTTTTTAGACAGTGTTAGGTTGGTTTGATTCAATTTCCACTTCCTGATGTTGATCTCGTATGCCCACTGGGACAAAAACCTAAAATTGGTTTGTACTCTTTTCCGAAAAAAGACTTCATTCATCTTCATTTTAAGAATTTCTCATTCCATTTTCCACAATTGATCTCTAGCTAAGGTAGGGTTATCTCCAGAGAAATGTAGCTGTTGGAGTGGTGCTTTGTCATTGAGGACCCTGCATCTGTGATCGGAACGCTGCTCTTTCAAATCCCATGGTGTCGCATTTGGCCTTGGCTGCCCCTGCTTCTCAAATGAGTGTCACTTTGCATGAAACCATCTGCTAATTAAAAATAAAATGTTACACTTCAGTGGTACACAGGAGCAGACCAACAGTGAGGGAATTTTGATAGGATTTTTTTTTACCTATTAAAACTGTAAAACCATAATGACATCACCGATTCACCTCCCATAATCTCTTATCCAGTCAGGATCATGGTCAACCTGGACCCAGGAAACTCAGGCCACAAGGCACAGACACCCTGGATGGGAAGCAGGTCCATCACAGTGTACCACTCAGAGTCACCGATTCACCTAACATGCATGGAACATGCAGAGCAAGAGGCAGGATTTGAACCCTGAGCCCTGGGGGGTGAGTCTATAGTGCTAAAACCACTAAACCACCCCAGCTGGTGCTCATTTAGAGTTAATGCAGTTAAGTAGCTCAGCTGGCGTTTTGCTCAAATTAAACAGGATAGTGTGCTAAAGCCCTGCTGGCGAGGGGAGTCTGCATGTTCTTCTAGGGTCTTGTGGCTTTCCTCCTGCAGACCAAAGACATTCATTTAGGTTAATGGGGATCTCTAAGAGTGTTGCCTCATACCCTCCTCACTCCATTGTTAGATTATGGTAACATTGCACTTAAAGTTTTGGGCCCAAGCACGCTTTTGTCATCATCATATGACTTTTTGTGTTTGAAGAAAACTTAGGAAGAAAATCGCTATCGCACAGCACAATGGAGTTCTTCGTTTTGGGTGCGATAACACAACCATCTTACAGATTTATTGAGTAGGTAATGCATCGATTATCATTTAATCGTGCTGTCCTGTGTTTTACCAGATATCGCATGTTGCATCTAGTTGTTCCTAGATACTCTTGTCAGCCCAAATTTCCAGCAAACGCTGCACCTCTGCCATAGACCAAAGTGATCCCTTTGCTGCAATGTTTGTTCAATATTTGTTACTACCTGGCGCTACGCTACCCTGCTGTCCTCCAAGCCCTTAGTGTGTTTCCCCAGCCCCCCAGACTGCCGCATAGCTCATTGGGCTGAGCCTGCGGCTATAAATCCTTCGGTCATGCATTTCAGACCAGCTTCTTCTTTATTTGTAATTATTGGATTTTGTTCCTCAGTATTTATTTTCTATTTTAGTTTTCTTGATCCTAGTTTTTGGTTTGCGTTCTGTTCTGGGTTTTCCTAGGTGCCCATGTTTGTGATTATGTATTACTTGTCTTGTTATATTCTTCATATTTGATTCTGTTTTTTAGTTTTCCTGTTGGTCTCTTAGTTCCATGATTAAGTTTATTTGACCCGCCTGTTTCCCTGTGCGTCATGATTGTTCTATCTGATTGCTTGTTGTGTTGCACCCTCTCTGATTGTTTAATTGTTCCATGTCTCACTCCTGCTGCTGCATTACCCGGTATGATTTCTGTATTTATGTTCCTGCCTTAGTTCAGTTCTGTAGTTGGTCATTTTGTCAGAATGTGCATTAGCTTTGTGCTAAAGTTGCTGTGTTGCTACGCGGGTCCCTTGGCCACTTCTGCGCCCCATGATGCTCCATTGGCCACTTCTGCTCCCCATGATGCTCCATTGGCCACTTCTGCTCCCCATGATGCTCCCTTGGCCACTTCTGCTACCCATGATGCTCCCTTGGCCACTTCTGCTCCCCATGATGCTCCATTGGCCACTTCTGCTCCTCATGATGCTCCCTTGGCCACTTCTGCTCCCTATGATGTTCCCTTGTCCACTTCTGCTCCCTATGATGCTCCATTCTCCATCTGTGTTTCATGTAGTTATTTGTTGTTTTCCTCTTTTGCTTTTTGACCCCTTGTGGTCCCTGTATCTTGTGCCTTCCCGGTTTTGGGGAAGTGTGAGTACACCCTAAGTTGCCCACAGTGCATGACTGTGTTTAGTCCCTGCAATAGACTAGCATCCCATTGAGGGTGTACCTCTGCATGGGATAGACTCCAGGCAACCACTGCAATAGTTCAGTTAACACTCCGCTTCAAATGAGGCCATGCTGACTTCTGTTGAATAGATTGATTATGTCATAAGGAGCTTGCTGGGCTGAACATGATACAACCAAAAGTGGAAAAGAAGACAAAAATTAGACAGCTTTTTTCAGCAAGAGTCAGTTTCCTAACCAATTCAGCCATCCAGCTTCCAGCCGCTTAACCCTAAACAGGGAGAGCATGCAAACTGCACTCTGACTCTGGATGTATGAGGCAGCTGAACCACCCCCAAGCCAATCAGCCTGGCTGTGTCTTTTCTGTTCTATTCCTGTTTTTCTGTAAAAAGTCAATTTCACTCACTTGTAAGCATGATTTGTTGAAGTTCACAGTTTTACACGACAAAGCTGCTGGCTTGTTTCTGGTTGGTTTGTGCCACCTGCTCTCCAACCCAAACGGCCCTAACAGCCATCGGTCTGTCATTAATGACACTAATGATCACCACTACCCCGCCGTCACATAAAGACGCAGCGGTTTCTCCTCACCGTCAGCAAGTACCTCAGCTTGTTTTTACACTCCTCTTTGGGATTACCATTTCGCTATGTTTATTTTATACTTCAGACTTGCTAATCATCAATCTTTGCTTCTTTTTCACACTGCGTCGTCTGTATCTCGTACTAAAACAGCAGTGGGATGACGGCTCTGTTTTGAGCTTTTTTATCGGTTTGTTTAGGTGCAACAAGGAAGCTCTGCTACTGGTGAAATAGAGGAGTTTCCTGCTGTGAAGTGTGTCAGAAAATAGACTGACCCACTGATTCCTTTTCAACACTGTCTCTACATAAAGAGAGGAAATTAATTCCTCGTTTCAGGGCTGAATCTCATTACCCTCGATCTCATCTCCACAGGACACTGCCCCTGGCAGAAGCACTCCTCCAGAGCTGCATATCTCTGAGGAACATCTCCTCAGCATGCTGGTGTGTGCCTCTGAATCCTGATGACCCATCTTCCTACGGCGTGGGTGTCCTCCCGGGCCACACGGTCCATTCTGAGCAGCCCCGAAGCATCACCTCGTCTCTTTGTTGCCACGGCAATAGCGCTCCGCCAAATGGTGATTTTTCCAGTTTTTACCCACTCAGCGGGATTCGCTCAGCACCATAAGCAGTTCCAGACCCTATTTTTGTCTCAGTCCCCCTGAAAACGATTTTTTAAACTGATTTAACAATTTGTCCTGTATTTTCATATATATGTTCCCCCTCTCGGCAAATGTTATCGTGGGAAATGGGAAACCCCCCCCCCTCTGCAAATTGGTAGTGGTGGTGGTGTCCCATATTTCTTCAGGGATCTTTTGGGAAGCATTTTATATGTACTTATATCTCCACCCTGTCTGCGTTTGTGGAGAATGAGCATGTCTCAGAGGACTTTTTGGTGAGTGAACAGCCGCTGATGGCACATCCATTGACAGGATGCTGTTTCATTAAGGCGAGCGGTGGGAGGTGGGAAGCTGGTGAGCTTGGTGACAGCGTTACGGCTGGACGGCGGCCACAGGATACCACGCTCTGCAATTCCTCAGAGAAGGAAAACATGAATCCATTCCTTAGAAAAATTTTGTGGAAAACAATTCAATCAATTTCTGGTGTGAAGTTGAATTATATTAACATCACAGAACGTGATATTCCACCAGCAGACAAAGGAAAGTGAACAAGAGGGTAGCAGCTTCAAGAGATACGAGTCCTCAACCTAAAGGACCAATTCAGAGACACCTGTAGGAACCATCAGTCTCCACCCAGAGAAGCATCACTGTCTCCATTCCAATTAAATAACATCTCTTAGCACACGGGAGAACCCAGAAACCAGCACTAGGCCACTAAACTCTCATCTGTTGGATGATTTTATTGCTGTTTCATCAAGAGGTTTGACGGGAAGAGTTAAGAAAGGTTGGAAGATGGATGGACAGAAGAAAGTATTAAGAGATGGCAACATAACTGTGTTTGTCACAAAATGCAGGGTACTGCATTTCTGGTCCTGATATGGATTTATTCTCTCTCTGATCATACAACTAACAAGCCTTGCCTCGGTTTCTGCCTCAGTATCTGACCTTGATACTGTATGACAAATCAGCTAAATACTTTCATTTTAGTGCTCATTTTCTTTTAAATAAGAGAATATACTTGATTTTATTACTGAACCTAAAGATATTTCAGTGTTAGGTCATCTTTATAATCCGACACTATGACCTACCTTGCTGTTTAGTCCTTAAGAGACATTCAAAACAAATGCACTTTACGCAGTATAGCTTTGGCACTTCTGGGTTTGTCCTTTTGCTTCTGCAGTGGACAGTATCCCCGTATCCCAGTGAGCTCAGCAAGTGCTGTGGCCTCACGCCTTCTACAGTGGACAGTATCCCCGTATCCCCGTGAGCTCAGCAAGTGCTGTGGCCTTACGTCTTCTGCAGTGGACAGTATCCCCATATCCCAGTGAGCTCAGCAAGTGCTGTGACCTCATGCCTTTTGCACTGTGGGCTCCATTCCTGCCCTGATTCTGTGAATGTAGAGCTTGGATAGTCTCCACCTGTTCCACCAGGTTCCTCTCATAGTCCATGGACATTCAGTGGACTGGTGTCTCTATGTTACCCTTGTGTGTTTCCAGTGAATGGACTCAGGTAACTTCTTCAGGTCAGGTCAGGGTGGAGCTCGCAAAATCACAGTGACATGCTATCAGGGCTCTTGCCATAAAGCAGCCAGAGAAGGAAACAACGACAATATTAATTTAATATCCTCCCCCCCCCCCCAATTATGAATACTTCCAAAAATAAAAAATTCATGACTGTACTTCTGAAGAAATTCTGTCACACTTAATAGTAAAAATCCGATTACTTTCCACAGAAATTCCTGCACTCATTTGTTGAAGCAGGAATATTAATAGTACTTTCTGCATTTGGAGTACAATTTTTAAAAACTGTGTAATATTCAAATTATTTTAAGATTACTCTGCAATAATGTTTCGGTTGGCCCCTTCTTGCTGTGTGGTATTACTGCGATGGGATTCCAGACTCTCGTGAAGCTCGGATGATTCAGGACCACACAGGTCTCTCAGCTAAGGAACCCTCTCTACCTTTCACTGCAGTGCCTGAAAAGGTCTGACATCAGGGCAAACAAAATCTCAGCCAGCCACACTGATTGAAAAAACCAGCAACGATAGATTAAACAGCACTTTCCAGAATGTCAGCGCTGATGTAGAGCATCCAGTTGAATATTAGGACCCCATTATTTCCATAACCTTCAAAGAAATGTGATGATGTACAAATATACCTATATAAATTTTTTGCTCAATTGTAATTTAAAATTATGTTTAGTAAATAGATAAAATATAAATTGCCAGGAGTTATTTCACTATAGTTCACAAAGATATTCTACTGTTAAACCAAAGATTAACTTTACCCCAGCCGAGCAGCTAGACGGATCATCTGTCTGAATCCAATGTAAAGGTGAAACACTCCCATATACCTCCTACTGGATACACCAACACAAGGGCAGCACCTCTGAGTTTAGCATCACATCTTGGTAAATGTGTGGGCTGGTGTTCTTCACGGCAGCCAAAGTGATCCCCCGCTTGGCATGACCTTCAACATGACCTTCAGAAACAGGCCAGTGGAAAGTCATGTTTTATTTAAAAAAAAAATCTGGTCTTGCTGGAAGGCTGCAGGGAATGGGATCGGTATGGGAATAAGTGGAACAGGGAATAGGCCACCATGAAGAGGTGCAGAGAGTCTTAGACCACAAACAGAATAATGCATGTGCTTTTTGCATTCATTGTGGAGTTACAGCTTCATCACCACCTCTCTGACTGACGATTTTTAATGATGGAGATGGTTGGAGAGTGACTTTTTATGAAAAGGCAGGTCAAAGTTGACCCCCCCCCCCCCCGCCATTTATCAAACACAAACATCAGAAAGGTCTGGAGATGCACATGGGTTCTCAGACAACCCACATCACATGAAGGCTTAAAAATCACAGTGTTCACTACAGCACCGTATCAAATACTACAGACCCAAAGTCAGGACTGTGGGCACAGAGACCAAAACACAATCAATGTGACTGTCAACACACCAACCACCGCCATTATGAAAAATGAAAACCACAAATCAGTCATTATTCACTTGTCCTGTGAATATACTCTGACTCTGACTTGAATTCTCTGTTGGATTGCATTTCAAGTTGCGATAAATCACAAAAACAGAATGTAAATTACATATCTCTGGTCTAAGAGATATGAAAACTTCTAGAAACAATGGCTTTGACGATCCTTATGCAAGTACTGTAATAAAACCAGTCGAAGAAATGTGTGTAGCCAGTCTCAACATTGATGCTTTTTAGCAAAAGGTAAACTGTTGTTTGTCATACATCTACACTATATGGACAAGTATTGGGACACACCTCTCAGTCATTGAATGCAGGAGATTCATTCAGACCCATTTCCACGTGTGTATTAAATCAATCACAGAGACATACGGTCAGGTTTACAAACGTGAAAAAATGGGTCATTCTGAAGAGCTCGGTGAATTCAAGCATGGTACTGTCATAGGATGCCACCTTTGCAATAAGTCAGTTTTGCTTCAGCATACCAAGACATTTGGGACAATTCTATGCCTCCAACTTTGTGTGAACGGTTTGGGGAAGGCCCTTTCCTGTTCCAACATGACTGTCGCCCAGTGCACAAAGCAAGGTCCACAAAGACACGATGTCAATAGAAAACCCATCTCTAAAACCACCTGTACTATTGATATGGCATTAAGCTATAGTTAAACCAACAAAAAAACAACATTCGTCCCTATGGTAATCAAAAATTACTTTTGTATATCACAAAATAACCTCCAATAACCACTGGACTCTAAAGATAAACCTCTGAGTAACTATAATATCATAAAGCAAAAGCATACAAATAGCTACAGCATTAATCTCTAACAGCCCCCAAATTTCAGTGTAAATCTTCCTAGATTAAATGAAGCCCTGTTGATGGAGAGGATTACTTGCACTTGACTTGACAGACAGAGTAACACAGGGCACTGTTTGATCAGCACGAGTAATGGAGGGAAATAAATCTCTTGTTTCTGTCGAAACTGTGGTGCAGCCTCATGTTCTGACAGCTGTGGCTATTTGCCTGAATAATAAGCGCCATCAGAGAAGAGGAACAGAGGAGGGAAGGCTACCAAACAGTTCTGCTGATAGGCAGATAGACATGCCCACGGCGGGGCAGGATGTGCTTTCACTTCATCTGATTGGTCCAATTTGTCGAACCATTTGAAGGGATTCATAATGGATTCTGCATAAATCCCCGGTTTGTAAACTGCACCCTTCTAGAAAGTCCAAGACAACCACGAAATATGTTCTTCACAAATATTTCTAGATATACTGTAACTCCTGTTTAACAGTGAGCTAGTCAGCCCAAATCAACAGATTTTTATTTGATGATAGCTTTCATTTGCTGTTAATGTATTTTGATATCTCTCAGAATAAAACGACTGATTTATGTAATTTATATAATCCCAAGGAAGCCTGAACAATATGTGCTTAGCTGAAATCTGTTTAATTTTGTGTTTAAAGCTTTAATGTCTTTATGACTGCCCACGCATTCTCAAAATACCTTCTGCTTAACAATATGCAAAATAAATTGAACACTGGCACTGGATGCAGTGTTCAGGTATAATCTGGTATCTCAAAAATGACCAGAGAGCCTGTTCAGAGACAAGACCAGATAGGCAACTAGATGAGATGGTCAGATAAGAATTACACTGTTTGGTTGGTTTCATCGATGGGCCACGCTGAATGTCCTTTACCACCCCCTCCCAAAAGCAAAACTGAAATTGAAAATATTGAAATAGTATTTCATATTCCATCATCTACAGTTTTGTTCACCTGGTGTTTATTATTCAGAATGAAAATGTCACACAAGTGAAACTTGGGAGACAATGTTAAAACGGTACCTGGATCTTGTGTATTTCAAGTTAAAAACAATAAGATGATTCTGAAGCTTCCGCTTTGCCATTAATTGTACAATAGCCCCAAAGCACACACTAATAAAGTCGCCACTCACGTACCAAGCCTTGTTTGACTTCCTGTGGAGCCCTAATTTGGAAGCTGCACTCCTGTCCACTCCCACTACCGAGAACATTCCATTGTCCTCAAGAAAAAACATAGCAGGGCTATTGGAAAAAAAGCCTACACATAGGTTTAAATTAAAAATAACTAAAATAACTGCATCTGGAGGGTAGCGTCGGTCCTTGAGTGTATAATCGAGTTAATTAAAATGTAGATGCTTGTCATAGGATGTGGGCTTTTAATTAAAAGTAAACATGAAGGAATGTACAGAGGCGGTGCTGACAGACACACGAAGAGACGTCCGGTCAGGAAACCTGTAAGCTTTCACCTCGGGTACCCACCCACCCACAAACACAATGCCCCCTTATCCAGGCTCAGCCCCCTTCATCTAATTAGGAAACCCTACAGAGCGAGGATAGGTGGGAAATGAAGCTGGCAGGTCAGGGCGCTGCATGCACGCTGCTGTTCTCTTTCAGTGTGGAGAAATAGTAAGTTCAAAAGGACTTTCATGCAAATCCTACTCTGTCTTCGCGCAGTATCTTAAGTGTATATAGGGAACTTCTCTTGTGATGGTTTTGGGTTTATGTAAAACGCCCAGGGCCTCTAGTCAATGACATATTTGCTAATGACTTCAAACATCAGGGTTATCAGCGGTTTCCTTGCTGGAAGGGGCAACCTGATCAGGGCAGAAAGATTTTCTGTTAAAAAATGTATCAAGAACAAAAAGCTATTAATGCAAATTAATTTGCCTTTCATCTGAAGGATGCGAGTTAATATTAAGCATAATGCCTTGTATAATTCATTTTCAATTTACCTAATTTTTCAACCTTTCTTTATCTGGATTACTCTGTGTTACATATTTCGTGGTGGTTGTATAACGTTCTTAAGCGTGGAAACTGGAATTCCATTAAAATTTCTCATACAAGTCACCAAACTAGTGATGAAATCTTTCCAACTCATTTTCGAAGATCTTTTGGATGTGGTAAAATGTTGTGTTTGATGTCCTTTCCAATTTATTTTTGTTTATCAAATTACTCACATTTATTTAATAAAAGACTATGGATGTCAAATATTCTGAATTATCTCACACAGCAGGATGCATCACATGATATTCCCGCTGCCCAAACTGACTGCTCCATTTAAAATCGCAAACCTTGGAAGACTCATTAAAGGCCCCGCGGTCCTGTCATGTGTGCCGAAAGCGCAGTAAATGCACGCTGGCAGATTGCTCTGCCTTAATCTCCGCATCCCTCCCTCGCCCTGGGCTGCAGTGGCGTCCTCCGCTACATGGCTTAATTGGATAAGGGTTTAACTCTCTGCCAACATAAGCAGCCTTAGTTTGGTCACAGCGTTAAAGTCTGCGGGTCTGTTTGGTCGACAGCGGCCCTAGGATGTCGATCCGTGACTCGCTCATGTTGAGAACGCGGCAGCACTGGCACTGGCGCAATGAACTGGAGCGAGCTGCGTTTCCCACATTACAGATGGCCCCCCCCGTCCAGCACACACTGATCCTCTCACATGTCGTCCCTGTACCCTTCCGCCGCACCCTGTTCTGTTCCAAAAAGGGTGAGCTACCCCATAAGTCCCGTGTCCAGCAGTCTCACAAGCCCCATTCACCAATGGTAGAAAGGACCGTTCTTTTATTTTGTTTTAATGCTTTGCCAACATCTTCTGTCTCTCTCGCAATAAACTGCCTTCCTGTTCTGGTGGGGTTTGAGGCTGCAGTAAAAATGTGGGGTGTGAGTGTATGTGTGTGTTTTGGGGGAAGGGGGGGGATCTTCCCAATTTGGGATGCTGGCTTGACATCACAAAACTGGGGAAGGAGATCACAGATTCCTCACAAAAGATAATAGGTAGGGGAGACTTATCGCAGGACACTGCATGCTTAGGCACTGATGAATGAAAATCACAAAGACATGCACATATACATTTACCCTTGTATTAAAAAGCATATAATGAAATATGTTTCACTGTACCCTGAGATTTTTATCATACTGTAGTCGCAGGTCTACATCTGCTGTAATGTGTCGCTTTTCTGGCCTTTAATGAACATCAGTCAGTCTCACGTTTGGACACTGGTACCAACTGTTTATCTTCAAGTCACCCTCAGTGGGTCATTAAAACACGGACGTCTTTCAGCACGTCTGATATCACGGGTGTGGCATCTGTGTGCATGAATGGGTTTGGCTTGCTTTGCCTGCAGTTTGGTAAAGGACACTACTTCCTGTTATACCAGCCATCCCATCTCTAACATCTACAAATCAAAGAAAACCAAGCACACAACCAAGCAATTATATAAATTAATGTGACTCGTTTTCGATACTTTTCAATTCCAGTTCACCTGCAGCTAACAGGCAGTCCTGGAAGATGTGGATGTTTTCTTGTGCCAGGAAAAGCCATTTTAACCTTAGAAACCTTCAGCAAGTGTAAAAAGCATTTTAACCTTGCAGAATCAGACAGTTCTTCGAAGACACAGAAAGCCTCGCCCAAGATCCAGCCTTCCGTACACTGCCAGCTATTTCATAAAAAAAAAAACTCTTCGCTTGCACCAGCATCACATTAAATATGATATATTTTATCTGCAAGCCAGCAGAGGCATACTTGGTCTTCATATTTTGTGGTCATAATAATTAGACAGTAGCC
>JAODKC010000001.1:29000213-29038273 GCA_026777985.1 Mormyrops attenuatus
ATTCATGGATGACTATTTAATGGTGACTTGAAGAGAGAAATGCTTTAATTTTTGAGATGGTTCTGAGCTGGAAGAAAATGGATTTGACAACCGCATTAACCTGTTTGTCAAACTTGAGAGCAGATTCAAAAATTACTCCAGGATTTTTGGCAAATGGCTTAATGAAGTGAGATAGTTGATCTAGGTTACTGGAGATCTGTGTAATGGAGTCAATTGGGCCAAAAACGACAATGTCTGATTTGGTTTCATTAAGCTGGAGGAAATTTTGGGCCATCCAGTATTCTCAAGGCAACTGTACAGTAGTTTATTAGGCTTTAGCAGTATTTTCCCTCTTTTTTTGCTTATAAAACACAAAGGAACAGAAGTGATAAGTAAAATAATTAATTAGATTTAATCAAAACGATGCAATTAAATATATATTAACAAATGTGTTATTAGGTCTATAGTTCTTACGGTAAATTGCATGCAGTGTAGAATTTCCCTATGAAGATTCTGCCTTCAATAACACAGGCTGTTTGGTACTACTCAGATTGTTATAGGCCTAATAGGAATCTAAAGCAATATAAATCATATACATATTTTGTACGGAATTATTTACTTTCTTGAACATTAAGGAAAACGAATCCCTACAAGCTGGACAAAAGCTCCATCCCAAGGCAGTTCAGAAGAGGGCGCTCTTGCTCTCTTTCGCAGGAACATGTTGCGGTGAAATGAATGGGGATACCGGCTGGTAAAAGTGTGCTTTGATCTCTAATCCCCAGCGGCCCGCCCAGCGTATTTCGAGGGGACTCCATTCCGTGTATTTCGATTAACCGACCTGCGGAGTAGACCCGGCTTCTCTGTTGGACCTTAATGAGAGGTGTGCTTCGTAGGGAGCGATCAATTTGCGGTTGCGGCTGCTTTCGGGAAGGTCAGACCCTGTTTATCCTCTCAGCCCGAATGATACCGATGAACTTTAATCGCACGGGGCTGCTGCACGACATCTATGGATTCCTGTACATTCCTAGAGATTTTTAGGTAAGTTGACGATTTACGTTGTCAATTAACATGTTTTTGGTTTAATAATAATGAAATGTGTTGATACTTTGACGGAAATGGGAAAGTTCGCTGATAGCGGTTTGTTAAAATATTATGGTATACTATAGTACAGGGTTATCATTATCTGTATGTTATGATTTGCCTTTAAACCATTTAGGTTGTTACTTATGTTCGTTCGTACTGTTCATATTTCTCTCTGCTTGATTGACATTTTGGGTGTCGTGCACCTACGTAAATAACGAAAAAAAACGAAAGACTAACCTTTTGAGAACCTCTTGAGAAAAAGTTTATTTTATTGTCCAATGATTTAATTGCATTTGTTGTAACCATAAACAGAAGACGACCCCCCCCCCCAGCCCGCATTCTGCCGTTCATTCTTAGCTGGGAATGATGGATGGACTCTAATGAAATTATGTTTTTGATGTTGTTTGCATTTATGTTACGAACAATCAATTTTTAAAATAAATATTAGGCTTTCTGGTCAGGCATGTATGACCTGACCTTTCGTAAACATCGCACATGGTCTAAAGAAAATTATTTTGTATTGGTATCAACATTTTAAATATACAGTATACATATTTTAAAATGATACCTATCCTTCTTGCGCTCCTAGATTCCATGTGCCAATTATATACTACTTGGATTTTCAAGCGCATCGCTCTGTACCTTTGAAAGTTTTTAAAAACAGTTGTTGTTGAAATTATTGTTAAAAGTACTGTGAATACATATACTGACATCTTTTGTCACATCTGGGTCCTACTTGGTAACTTGTCGAATGGCTGCTTTCTGTCGTTATGTAACGCTTCTAATCTTAATCGGCTAGTAGCAGAGAGGGTACCTTTGAAACGCGTTCACAGGTGATTGCACATTTATCGTCTCCTGTATTTTGTCCAGTAGTTACAATCCGTATTGCACAGCTATAAATTCTTTCTCTGAGCAGATTTTTTTTTTAAAGCAACACTCTTATTATATGTTAAAATATTGCGGTCTTTTCATTATTTCGCTTTATGTGACAGTAAAAATAGGTAAGCTATTTGCTAAATAAACGATATTAAGACACAAAGGTTCGCAGCTTCTGCAATAACTCAACAGTCATCACTCAATTAGGCATAACTGAGAAGGCACTTGCTTGTATATTTCCATTTCCAATTATTATGTATTTAGCAGACGCGTTTGTTCAAGGCTAAGGGTCAGCAAGGCAGTGCTGCATTACTTGGTGTTCCCTTTAGTCAAATGTAGAGCTGAAGGTCCGAGAAAGTCCAGTTATTTAGCTAGCAAGCAATGTGACACATTAAACAGCAGTATCTGTTAGCAGTGCAGGGCCATACACAGCGGGCAATGGGGATGAACAGACCTCGGCATTTAATTCGTAGATAATCACTTTACCTCCTACTGCTTGACTTTTATTTACAACAATTTACAAATTTCCCCCCTTTGACACAGCTGGAAATTTTACTGGAGTATAGATGTATACGGGCAACAAAGTAAGGTCTGCTGAGAGTTAAATCTGCAGCCTTCCAACTACAGTCTTTGTCCTTGATAACTGTGCTACACATTGTGGAAAGCAGGGGGCAGTGTGTCAGGGACCTGAAGACCATGTCAACAAATGGACTCCTAAGAAAGGAGGAACCTGTGCAATGACTATGGCTAACGACATGCTGATTGACCACTAGGAAAAAGGTGGATATAAAGAAAATTATTTAAATGCAGTTACAGGCATTTTTACTAAATTTGAGTTATGAGCCTCCATTGAACTATATCTATCTGCTATGCTACTTACTCCTGTTATGAAATTTTCTTTTCTTTGAAATATGTAGAACCACCCATAGAATGCAAGCTAATCAGTTAATGAAGCTTCTCTGTATGTAAAAAAACAGCTTGTTTTCAATGGCTAATTAGCTAAATTAGGGCAATTTAAGGAAGCTTTCCCAAAAAGGCACTTAACCCTTGCATCCTGAAAAGCTTGATGCTTTACCAACAGAAGCTGTGTAAGATCTTGCATTTCACAAACTACAACCCATCGGCATAAAACCATTTATAAAAGCGAAACACATCCAAATGATGGGAAATAATGACCCATGAGGATAAAAATTATACACCAGTGATTCCCAATCCGGTCCTCAGGGACCCACAGACAGTCCATGTTTTTAAAACGTGGACTGTCTGGCAGGGAGCTGGGAAGAAGCAAAAACATGGACCGACTGTGAATGGGACACTGGCTTGCGGTGACCTGTGGATATTGTGAGAATGTCCAAGCAGTTCCTCATCCTACAGAAGGTCACAGGGATCCACCTGAGTGTTGTTTTGTTAATTTGCTCCATTTCTTGATGTCAGATGGATTTAAAAAAAAAAAAAAACTGAAAAGCAGCAGTAATGTGCTTTCTCTGGACTGGGGACATGACCTTGACATGGACTGCTTTAGCTAGGGTATTTTACACTGGCAGCTAGGAAGCACATTTAATCCTGCCACAGTGTGGTTTGCCCTTAACATTTAGGCTAGCGCTTTGTCCATTAGCAAACCAAGCATATTTCCACCGAAAGCACTACTTGCATATTTTTGGTAATGCTGAATGTGGAGAAAATGAGAACTTTCTCTTTAGAACTTTAGGGCCGCTTCTAGTTCCTTGGCAGAGAGCCAGTAGCTTGGATTTGACACCCACTCGTTGACTTGCTCCAGTGCCAAGAAGAGCTTGGGGGGTGGGGGGGGTGGGGGGCGTGGTCATAAACCCGTTATATGATTGTGGTGGAAGACATCCCAGACAGAGAGCCTACAAGGGTCTCCAGTCCTGTGCATAATAATTTCACTTTCAGCAGTTACCTTGGTACATAGAGTGTTGTTTAATTCCTTTAGCAAATGCCCTTGTGCAGTTGCCTCATTTAGTGACCTTGGGGGCAGTAGCAGCACACTGCCAGAGACACTGGTACTATTATAACCCTTACTGTTCAGTTTATAAGGCCTGATGCAATTCATATGAGCTGTAAATTCAACTTAATATATTTAATTACAGATCATGAACAAATTAAAGGAAGTTCAAGGTCAGCCCTGCAAGGTCTTTACCATTCCTATGAAAACATCGATACGATCTCTTGGTGCCAGATTTTTATGTTTGAACACTTTAATGACTTGGTGATAATTTTATTAAGACACTGCAAATAATTTACTACTGGGGTATCAATAATATCTGTAATATTTGAGTATAAGTGTGCCTGTTTTTTAATAAATCAGTTATGGTGAATTCAGCTGCTTAGAGGGTAATTTAATCACTGATGTTTCTAAATGCATATTTTGGCATCGTGTTTATATCGCCTGCTCATGAGGGAGTCGCAGAATTGAGTGCAGGCAAAACCAAACACAGTCGTAAATCTTACAGGGAGGATTACATTTTCAGTCATGAGGAGACTTGAATGAGACAATATCAATAAGAAATACAAAAAAGTTACTTTTTTTTACCTACTAAATGGAAATATCAGTGATTAGAAACACAATGCAGGTAAGGGCTACTTGTTCTTAAGAGAATAATGTGGTTTTGTCTTCACTAGCATGTAAATATCAGAATAAGAGCTTTGTTATTGGTTGGGGGGGCTGCCCACTGAAACACATAAGAAGGACATTTCCACCATAGCTGCCCCCTCGTCCTCAGCTCTGTAGTACTAGTATGTGAAAGAAATGATTGAATGTATGAATGAATGTTACATTTATATAGTGGTTTTCATGACTGAGAAAGCGCTTTACCAAACCAATAGGGAGCCACTTAAACCACCACCGCTGCATAGCCCCCACCTGGATGATGTGACGGCAGCCATTCTGTGCCAGTACGTTACCACACAGTAGCTAAGGTGGTGAAGGGGCAGGAGAGAATTCACCAGTTAGATATAGGGGGTGATTAGGAGGGCAGATTTGAAAGAGGTACAGTTAGCAGTTTTAGGCAGGGCATCGGGGTACCACCTCTACTCTTTCGAAAAATGCCCAGGGATCTTTTATGACCTCGGTTTTATGTCTCATCCGTAGAATGGTGCCATTATTACAGCACAGTGTCACCGTCACTGTACTGCGGCATTGGGATCCACACAGACCAGAGGATGGGCTTCCCTTGTTGGCTACATCCACACCTCTAAAAAGGTGGTTGGCACAGGAATGTTCTGGACTAAAGCCCTGACCGTGGGCCTGAATGTACTGATGTAAGGTATAATTATTTATCAACTGACAGATTTCCTGGTGCCGGGGATTGCTGACAACTCGTCGTGTCTGCATGCAGACATCCACCAGGGGAATCGTAGGTTGTGTGACTCGGCCAACTCGCCCACAACCTTGGCTGTAGAGCCTGCCAGCCATGGCGAAGAGCGCAGAAATCAAGCTGGCTGTTTTTGGCAGAGCCGGCGTGGGGAAATCAGGTAAGCGCAGTGGACGGAGAGACTTCCATTTTCTGTGTGGACGTGGTTTCCACATGTCAAGTTCTAGGCTGAGCGCTGAAGTTGTATTAGCAATTCCTTTTCTTTCCTTAGCAATTTCTTTCCTTTTCATTTCTCGTTTTTGATTAATCCCCTCTGTGAAACACGCACATTTCATTCCCTTAGGAACGTCTTTTTACTCTGTCAGTGGTTATTGCGATGAGTCATCCACAGCATGGAACTCAGATTCAGAAAATCACTCTCTTTGTTGGTTTCCGTATTTTCTCTTGGATACATTCCTGTTCCGTGTTTCATGTGGGCATGTGAAGGGCCTAGTGGTCTCAATGTGTCCTTAACCCCCTTAAATATAATTTATCACCCAATGAAAACTGAAGGTCGATGTTCTCCCTACCCTCCAACACCAACATTTATATCCATGAAGTACATTCATCAGGATTTTGCAGATATTTTTTGTCTTTTGTGTGAGACCCCACTTTGTACTACATTCCAGCTCCATTTACTATTGAACCACAATGACTGCAGGACAGCATGTCTGTCACAACCATTGTGGCACAATTGATTCTGTGTTAATCTGAAAACGGCTTACGCGAGGTGATGTACGACACTTATCAAAATGGCTACAGTACAATGGGAATTCTGCATGCCAACTTTCAGTGCACTTGGAAACAGAGGTGGCGCCAAAGAGGACCTTGGGGCTGCGGTAGCTACCCCTATGATAGTCATAGCACCCCCTTAGCACCCCCAAGAAATTTTTGTGGTTTATTAAGATTTTTTTATTTTTTATTGTGCGAATACTGTAATTTAATATCTCACCTTGTGTTTAAGACTGAATGTCATTGTAACTGTCATGGAGCGGGTACTTCATACGTGCCCGCATATTTGCGCATGTGTGTTGGGGTGTTGTAGTACAAATTCAGTTGTGACGACAGGCACATTAAGGGGAAACCCTAAATTTCAGAGTAGCCTTGCTGAAAAGTCACGCAAACCCACCAGCAAAAGAATCTCTGGTGCCACTCCACTCCTCCTTGGAAACAGGTGACTTCTGTTAATTTTACCATCCATCCATCCATCCATCTTCCAACTGCTTATCCTGGTCACAGTCACGAGGGGGTGGGGGGGCCTGGTACATGTGCCCTGCAGCACAGGGTTATGCCCGGAGTGCCAGATCATGTGGCCATTTACTCTTAAATGAATCATTTGATTCATTTGACTCATATTGAAATGGCTTTATTTTCTTTTCATCCTTTAATCTTTTAGCAAATAGTAACTGTATTACATGTCCCATTTTGTGCGTGCTGCTCTGGAATTGTAATTGAAATTTCTGTGCATGCAGGCTGCATGAAGTGCACATTTCATTCCTAATCTGTAAACTTGGAACACATTTCCTTACCATATATCCTTAAATAAACTCCTCCATTGCATTACAGTATGTCCCATAAAATCCCCATTTCTTCGTTTGCTGGAATCTGCCAATATTGTTCTGAGAGTGGTAGGTAATAAAATGGATTATTTCAAGAAAGGGTTAGATTTTTTTCCTCATTTAAAAAAACTTGACACATTTATCTATTGAGAATGGGTATGGAATGTAAACAGCAACTTACCTTTTTAAACCTTTTATTTGTATAAAAAATTTGAAATCAAATATAAAAATTAAAGTTACCCAAAAATACTATGTGGAACAGAAACCACCTCCTGCACCCCCTAATTAGAAACCAAACACTAGAGTATAATGAATATAGTGGTCTGCCAATACGTTTGCATACATTGAAGCTTAAGAATAATGGCCCATGTACGTGATAAATTCTGTGCAATCGTGCAATGTGGGCTTTCCGCTGGAGCTTATGTATGCACACCTGCCTACATAGATCAAACAAAATCCTGCACTGTCCTTACAGCTCACCATAAAGTGATGAGTCATCTGGTGACTCACAAAGAATTAAAGGCCTCATTCATATCTGCACTAGTTAAAAAAAACAAAACTCTTATCTCTGAAAGCCAGGCAGGCGGCTAATGGAGTAATGAAATCAAAAATTAGTCCTTTATGCTCTGTGCCTATTACAGAAACCTGATTCATCACTAATTGAATCAAAACCCAAAATAACTTCCATATTAAGATGCTACATGATAAAAGTGCTTTTAAGGAATTCTCGGAAATGTCACAGGCCACTTTCACCCCACAGAATAAGGCTCTGAAAACTGTCTCTTCAGACTGAATGAAGATGGCCTGCTGTAGGTGCATGGGATGAGAAGTCCAAAGCGATGCTGTAGAGCCTGTTCCATGGAGGGCCGACATGCGGGTTTGTGGGATGACCTCTCAATCAGACAAACGGCGTGATTGTGGAAGCAGTGGTTCTCAACTCTAGTCCTGGTGACCCTCTGTCATTGGCTGATTGAGAGGTCATCCCAAAAGCCTGCGCCCACAGCGGCCCCCCATGGATCAGGTTCCCTACCCCTGCTGCAGACAGATGCACAATCAAAGGATCTTCCGTTGATAAAGTTGTACCCAGGGATAACCACACACACGGAATACGTCTGACTCTGTAATGATGCACATACAGGTCACATATGTGCTCTACTGTAATTACTACTCTCAATCTCAATTTAAGGCACTTGTACTATACAGAGAAGTATATCTGTACAACGGACAAACAACTTCTGATGAATACAATTTTGATTAATGTCACTTGCCAGTAATCATAGTAATCATCTTTCTGAACAGAATAAAGTGTACTATTATGGTGTCCCAGGAAACTAGGTTGAATTTGTGAGTAATATCTGGAAAAGTCATTTGCATTTCACTTTATTTTTTCACTTTAATGTACTAGCAATGAGCAATCAGATGCTTTTGAGGGTAAAGGGGTTCAGTTCTGATTGGTGACTGGATCTCAGCCTTGAGAGCAAGGTGAATGTCTTTTTATTGCACCAACCTCAGAGGATTGGTCATAAATAATGGAAAAAAGTTTCAAGCAGTTCATTTTTTATGTCAGCCTGACACACGGCAAGGGGCTTTATATACTAAAATATACTATAGTATTAAACAAACTGTCCTTTATTTTTTATTGTTTTCCATTTTTTATTGTCTTTCCTCAGCAATAGTCAGTTGAGATCATTTGCAAAAAGGACAAGTTAAAGCTACACAAACTGTTAATGAAACTAAATATTATTGGTTACAAAGAATATGTTTACTCTATTGCTCCAAGAGCAACACTTCATTTTAAGGTTGAGCCCCTTTATTAATTATCCTATTATTCTGTCCTATCCTATCCTTTCATTAAATACAGAGAGTGTCATGACTGCAGGGCACGATGCTGGCAGAAAAGGGGGTGATGATCCACGGGTAACTCCAACACAACAAAAGGGTTTATTAAAGGAACAGAACAACACAGGGAGTAGAACTTGTAACACAGTAACATGGCACAACAAAGACCAACTAACAAACAGAGCGAGAGCAGGCACTTAAATACACACAAAGAATCAGGGCAAACAAAGGAACAGGTGTAACTTGTAATCAACTCAACCAATCAAAGGGTGCACAGCTTAACTAGAAACAGGAGGGGTGGATTACAATGATCTAAACACAGAACTCCTACAAAGACTGAACACTAAAAGCTAGCAACACTAGGAATAACTAAGAACCAAAAACACACAAACAATAAAACAAGACACAAGGATAAACCATAAAAGATACAAAAAGCTAAGGATAGAATAAAACCCAAAATTAAACAAATGGTGTGGCAGGCCAAACGCCAGCCTTGAACCCAACAGGAGGGATGTTAGCGTCTAAGCCACTCATTCAACCTATGAGCTACTTAGTTTTCAAGGAGCAAAGGCAAACATACTAGGGCTAAGGGATTCAAAGACAGAGGAGGAGAGGATGGCCAGTGACACCTACTGGCTAAAAGGGGAAGATACACCAGGAGCCGGGTCGGACAGTACAGACCCTGACAGAGAGGAGATCAAATGTGTAAAGGTCACTTTGAGAGCAATGGTGGACATGCCACATCAGGGGAAATGTCGAGGATAAAACTGGAAAGGCCCACGCAGAATCTCATTATTAAATGTGCAGGACGATTCACATTCCTGAGTGCTAAGCAGATCGCAAGATGTGATTCACATCATCATTATAATTATTACGCAGATGCCCAGGAAAGCCTAGTCATGAACTATTACATTTGCATTTTTTATCATCAGAATTTTGAGAAACAGTTTCAGTACATAGTTATTTGTAATCCAACTGCAAGCTGAGTTTAGCGTAAACAGGTGGTGTATCTCTTTTATTCTCTGATGTGCATTTATCATATCATTTTATTATTATCATTATTGTCATTTACACCATTTCTCTCTTTATGTATGTAATTCTGCTTTATAAAAATACGCAATAAATCAGACTAGATAAATAAGAAAAAGAGTAAGACAGATAGAATATTATTCATACAATGAGTTTTACAAACGTGAGGTACCTGACTGAAATTACAAAGACTATTTGTTGCTGTATTTTTTTTTGTAAAGTGAGCTTTTTACGCCAGAGTATTTGCAATTCATCCATTCGTTCAGGAAACCGGTTTTCTTCTTGCAAATGGAGTCCATCTATCTTTGGCTCAAAGAAAACAGGAATAGCATCTCTTTAGGTCAGATGAGTGCTTAAAACTTGATTTTAAACATACACACACGTTCATACTCAAAGTGTATAGAAGGGAATCTCATATAATTATATTTGGAAAACTGTCACCAGGGGAAAGAAATCTGGATGTTGAGGAAATATCTCTGTTTATGATGGTATGTCAAAAGGTCCTGGGAGTAGTTTTGTTTAGTTGTAGTGCAGAGTGTACCAATATTTATTCAGAGGGGATATGCATGCTTTGGCTTGAGTTCTTGTCCCCTCGATTTTCCTGTGTGTCAGCAATCAGATTGGGCTGGCCTGAAAGCTGACAGTCATATAAATCCCAAAGCTTCTTCACTCTTTATGTGCCAGGCTAGATTAACAGGTTGGATGGCGTAGGCCATAAACGCTGCCGGGGAAGGCTATAAATCAATGCCCATCTTCACTGTCGCTAATGTCCAGCTTCACACAGAAGCAGAGATTAACTATCCGGAATTTCAGGCACTCCACAATGCTGCTGTTTTTATTTCCTATGTATGTCTGTCTGAAATATAAGACTATATTATATAACTACCCATCATACAAAATGCAGAGGTTAAACCTAAAACAAAGATGGGCATGTTCCAGATAAAAGCATTCAGCAAAATGCAATGTGATAAAACTGTTAATCAACTCAGTGTCATGGTTCGGGAAGGATGGAGGCAAAGGCAGGCATCGAGGAAAATGAAAGGGCTTTTATTCTAACAAAAACACAATATGAAAGGCAAAAGGAAACAAACCGCCAGGGGTCAAAACAAGGCTGGGAGAGCAGGGGAGAAACACAGGGCACAGAGTAACCGGAGGAGTAGCACAGGCTGGCAGTAGTATCACACATGTAACAATACAATGACCAGACTGGGGAGTTCAGGATGAGGAGGCACTATATACACCACAGATGAGGGAGCAGACGAGAGGCACATGGGAATCATCCACACAAGGGCTGAAACGAGAGGCACCTAGGGATCATCCACATGATAGCTAAAAGGAGAGGCACCTAGGATCATCCACACGAGGGCTGAAACAAGAGGCACCTGGGATCATCCACATGAGGGCTGAAACGAGAGGCACCTGGGGATCATCCACTCGAGGGCTGAAACGAGAGGCACCTGGGGATCATCCACTCGAGGGCTGAAACGAGAGGCACCTGGGATCATCCACACAAGGGTTGAAATGAGAGGCGGGGTTAAACGAGGAACAAGTATGGCTCGTTAGTGCCACACCACAGGGAACACGGGGGGGAAAAAGGCATGCGGGGCATGACATTCAGTATGATGAAACCATAAATTAGGATCCACATGGGAGCCACTACGATGCTGGAGAAGTTATGAGCCTTCTGTAAACAAACAGGTTGTAGGGCATATATGGAGAAGACAGGTTATACTGCAATTATTTACACAAATATAGTAAAATGTGAAATAAAAACTTAAACACAAAAGCCTTCTTGCAAGTGTGAACTATCAGATGGTGAGGTTACTTGGAATTGTCCTAAAAGGTCAATATATCAATATTTAGAGTACTTGATTCAGTTGCGTTTAATGTATAAAAGTACGAAAAGAACTTAACATTAAAATCTGTCTATGAAGCAAAATTCAAGACTTTTTAAGAAACTCTGATTGTTTCATTAGCAAGAAATTGTTGTAATATTTAAACATTAAACATGCAGAAATCTGAACAAATGTATTTATGCAGAGGTGCTGGGGAGGATCTTAGGATGATTTCAAGTGGATTGTTTTGGGTTGGGGGCCCAATTTGATGGGGCCCCTGTTTGTTTGATTGTAAAGTGAGGGAACGAATACTTAAGTATGATCTGAGCATCAGATTAATGAGCATTTATTTCCATCTGGTCACCTCTGAGTGCCCTTTGTGATCCGTTGCCCCATCTGCTTTATGGTTTGGTTGTGCTATATGTCAGTAATGAAGGACCCACCACCACCCATTGAGCTGCTTAACTGACCTTTTCATAAGAATCAGTGTGGGATCATCTATTTTCCACCTTCTGCTCCACCACCAAAGAAAACATTTCCGTAAATGATGTGATCATGAACGACTGTTTAGGGTCAGCCTGGGCTCCAGTGTTTGCGTTCCAGGGGTCAGTTCTGGATCAGGGACCCCGCGGTAGGTGGACCTTTGGTAGGTGGTCCAGGATGAGAAGCTCCATGTCTGTCATCGAGTCCGTACGCTGGCATTCCAGTTCCATGGGGAAAAAAACGAATACGTTAGCAACAGTATATCACCCTGTCAGAGCTTAAGAAACCTGGAAACAATCCTCAAAAAGTCGTTAAAGGGAACAGGACCCACCATGACACAGAAAAACCTTAGTAGGAACGAAGATAAAAATATGATGTTCCATGCTAAACAGAGCGCAGGGTCTTGGATGCGGAGCCCTCTCTAAAACCTGGTAATTACTCACAGTAGCATTCTGAAAATATGTGAGATTTTATTCATTGCGACATTTGGGAAATTGAAATTCTAAATAGGCAATATAATTCCTGTTTGGATTTGATGCATTTCACTTTCTCAGTTTAATCTTTCGCGAAACATATTCATTATGCCGTAAATGAAGACAGTCGTATTAAACCTGTAGCAATAATATGCAAAAATTAAAGTAGAGAGCTGTGCTGTAATAGAGGTGCAATTTTCCTCATTCAATGGCTGGGTGTGGGGTCTAGGGAGACCTGCATGTTGACAGTACTGTCCATCAGCTAAGACAGCACCTGTTTTGAGGTCAGATGATGTGAGATTTGAACCCGTTTAAAAGTCACATTCAGGTCTGTGTGCTTTAAATTCCCAGTGTTTCCACTGGTAGACGAAACCATGAGAGGAAGTAGAGGGTTAACAATTTCAAGGGTGAGTCACCAGCTATGAAGACCTAAGTTCTGCTTCACTAAAAAAAGTACTTCTGACAAACATGGCCTGCATACATAATATAACAACTGCATGATTGTCATACCTCCTTAAGATGTGCTTCAATGGAAAGGTCTTCAGAGTAGCATAATGTGTTACTGCAAAAAATTTTGTAATTCTTGTACCTTTAATGGTTATTTGGTGCAGTGTTTAACGTACAAGCCAAGTATGACTGAACTTATTCATCAAGGTGGACAGTTGAAAGAACAGAGTATGATGGAATATGAGTATGTGGGGGGGAATTGCAGCTGCAGGAATTAAGCAATAGCAGGTTTACTCTGCTGGGGGGTTGGGAGGAGTCCTGCATGATACTGGTTCCCAGTCCTATCGCTGAACACACCCAGCCATTCCTCTGGAACACCTGATTCAACTAATCATGGTCTTGAAAATGAGTACATTAGCTGAACCAGTTCATCTGCTGCTGGAAGAAAACCGATAAATGGAATAGACAGAGGGAGCTTAAGGTGATGTGGACACTGCAGCGTTACAGGATGCTGAAAATATTTAGAGTGTTTCTGCAGCTCTGAACATTAAAAAATGTGCTAGTTAAACGTGTTGATACTCAAATCAGAGGAATATCCTTGTAGAGCACATGAATTTAAATCTTTTATCCAAAAAACCGTACCCCATAATCAGCACTCATTAGGCAATGATAAGTTTGCAAACTTAGCATGGTGTTCTTGCTAATTACCTCCGCCACCTATCCAAAGCATGGGGGGGTGATCAGATTCCGTCAGCGTTTCTTGCATCTGCTGGGGTATCTTCTGCCTGTAATTGGAACAGGATGTGCCTAGTTTATCTCTCACCATTCCCATGGCTGGGTCGACATCAGCCTGCTCCCATTCACCGACCTGAACCAGTCCATCGCCAAAGCTGGAACCTGGCGACAGTTCCCGAGAAAAGACCCTTTTGTGCCTTTATTTTTAGGCTCTCGCCGCTTTCCGATCCTCCGCTGTGTTTCGTGAGCTGTCTGCTAGCTGTCCCCGGTGCATGAGTCATATCGTTCGGTTTTCTTTAACAGCCTACTTTCCTTGTCCCTGATGCTTACAAGGCTCTCACAATTCAATGTCGGCGCTATTAAACCTGTTTTACCGTATTTTATTCTGGCACAAACTTTTCATAGCGTCTCTGGGGTAAATGCCTCGGTTAATATTTTTCCAGGGCGAGTCTGGCGAAGCTGGCAGCCATCTCCACTTAAGATATTTTAAGGGGCTTAATTTGTGGTCCATTAATGCCTTCACATACAAGCACACAAAAATGAGCGATTTTCTTTCTCAAATAAAATATGCCTTTGAATGTATAGGTCTACAGAGAGCCAGCCAAATCTGTACATACCATGTTCTTTTTTCCAGCAGGCTTTATTGTATATAAACAATTCATTTTTAACACAGTTGTCCCCGTCATGAATTTAAGCTCAATCTCTCTGTCTGAAGCAGTGGTTTGATCCAGTTAATTGCATCACATAAGCCTTTAATATATTTCTCACATAAACTGAGTATTAGTCATAGATTGGCCATGTTACAATGTAGTAATGAAATACTCTTTGCTTTTCCAGCCAGAGAGAGCCCTGGGGCTAATTTTCAGAAAACATATGACGTTTTCAGATGGATTTATTATTTCTTTCTAGCATTAATCACATTTTAACCGTTAAGTCTGAATTGCTTCGATCAAAATTTGCAGCTGTTAAAATAAAAATTGTGTAAAACTGTGGTGTGTAATTCACCGTGGATAAAACAAAAATCTGCTAAGTGACTTTAATAAATGCCTTTTGAAAAGTAATTTACATAAAAATTGTAAGCTGTCTCTGTACCTCATCTAGAAAGTTTAGCTACTGCTCCTTCAAAAACTATTTTTTGCAGCGTGGCTTCGTGAAAAGTAGAAAGGGCTTTTAGTCTGATAAATATCTGGGAATATGTTGCTTTCCTGGGTGACCTAAAACGAAGCAGGTGTAACTATTGTGACAGTACACAATGTGTTTCCCATGACTCATGACTTTACACCCTGAGATGTGAAGCTTTTGGCCAGGTCTGTGTTAGGACAAAGGCTCAATGTTAGTATAATGGATGGTTCTACATTAGCATTACAGCTAGCTCTATGTTAGTGCTACAGGTGGCGCTAGGTTAGCACTGCGGCTAGCCCTATGTTAGTGCTACAGGTGGCGCTACATTAGCACTACAGCTAGCTCTATGTCAGTGCTACGATTGGTTCTACGTTAGCACTACGGCTAGCTCTATGTCTATGTCAGCTCTCATGGTGCATGCATTTCGATCAGTTCACACCTTCACCTTGTGTTTCTCACGCTGAGAAGTAAGGGATAGTGTCCACCTAGGTGTCCCAGCCTTTTTTAAAAATTAGTTGATGAGGCACAGGCATACAAACTGGACTTTTCTGCCGAGTTCGTAACTGCCCCGAGTATTACAGAGTTAATAGCCACCTACCAGCGAATCAGAAAATAGCATTTGTTGTTTGCAGGTAAATTCCAAAATAAGTTACATGTGAAGTTACAGCTGCAAGCACTTTGTTACACGGATGCGCCCGCAGATGTGCAGAGTGCAGAAAAGATGGAAGCGGAAACAAGATTCGATGAATGCGGTAGACAGGGCTCTCACGTCTCACGCATTGACCATGAGACAGTCGTTTAGCCCCTAATGTAGTCTCATTCCAAACTTTTGATGAAACTTGAGAACCTTGCCCCTGCGTCTGTGAGATCAGAGTACTTGCTCATTAGCAGAATCGATGATGCTTTAACAATTAAATTCAGTGTACTGTAGCTAACCTGTGAATTCGTTAAAATCCTTTATGCCTCACAGACAGTGAATAAGCTGCATGATCTTACCTGAATCCCTGAAGATTTATGCAGGCATGTAGAACTGACTGAAATTTAAACATGACAGCCACTGTTAAAGCTGCAATGGCATATTGTCTTTGATTCTATCGCTAATGTACTGACTCTGCAATAAGTAATTTGCTCACTGTCCAGATCTGGAGATCAAAAACTTGTGGAATCCTGAGGATTCCATGTGCTGTAATCTGTGGAACAAGTGAAATTCATGTAACCTACTGTTGATATGGGCATATAAACTAAATACTGACCCAGATGTGTGCTTTGTCTAGTATGATTACCTAACCCTAAACATACCTTTGCCTTATCTACATGTCTTCTTAACTGTTTCTGCTAGCTATAATCACCTAGAGCTTGTCCCAGACATATCCCAGGGCATATACTTCATCTCCACAGGCAATTTAGAGCTGCTAATTCGACCAACAACATGTGTTTGAACTGAGGAAACAAACCAAGGTACCCATAGGAAAGTCATGCAGCACGAACAAAACATGTAAATACACCCAGACACAAAATGATGGCAGTAATCTAACTCACACCCTTTAAGCTGTGGCACAGCAATAAGTGACATTGTTGCCTCCATTTGCTTTTCTTTAGTCTAATTGTGAATGGTGTTAGACTGGCTACTCACCCAGAAGGACCCTCCCAAAGGAGCAACACAGCCCGGCCCACAAAAACCCTTGTCCAAAATGACATGATGGACGAAAAAATCATTTCACAGAAAGGAGAAGCTTTCGAAAGACTCAAATCATCCAGAGAATATCTTCCCTTTTATTTAGTAACCACTTGTAGAGGTAATAAAACTGTTTTAATATCCCTGGAGATCCACCCAACAAAAACAAGATTCATCTGTCACGCAGTTGGTTGTGTGACAGCAATGACGATATACAGGGTAAATCGCATTGCATGTTATGGATTAAGTTGTTTCTCTTTTATGTGATTTTAAGAGCATCAGAGATTTTAATAAAAAGAAATGGGAAGACACATGTTTGTCGGTGGGGGAGGAGTCTCCTCAGGCCTTACTGGAGAGGCCGCATTATTCCTATTGATTAGTTTCACCGGCTCCTCTTTTCTCAGCACAGTATCTAAACTGATAGGTCCTTTTTGTTTCAGCCAATAACCTGGAAGGCACGGATGAGAAGTGAGATGTAGCCTCGGTGGGCCCGGAAACTGTAGCCCTGCCATTGATTATTTTGTTTTCATCAGTCCTGGTTATGAGATATCCTCAATTTTGACCTATTTACATTCTTTCCCAGGGAAGGGAAATCCACGATAATAAATCCTTTCCTTGCCAGTAATGCCATTTGTCATGGTTTTATTTCCTTGTTTTTTTTTTACTGGAATAGTTAAGTCTGGTAATGTTAAGTACCTGCAAAGGAGAGGGTCACACACAGGACAGCCCTTTGACCCCTTCTGCCTTAAATCCCAACCACTTCAGGAACGCTGGTTCACACTGTTCTCTAACCCAATACTTTTCTCACTTCTGTGTCACTTTGGACAAGGGGGTCTGCTGAATGCATTCAAGTAGATAGCATTTCATCCATCCTTCCAGGGTCACAGGGGGTCCAGAGCCTATCCTACAGGCAATGGGCGCAAGGCAGGGAACAAATCAGGATGGGGCCCCAACCTCCAATTATCCAATCTCAGCATGGTTTTTGGACTGTGGGGGGAAACCAGAGCACTCGGAGGAAACCCCACAGGGGAGAACATACAAATTCCACACACATGGAGTCACGGCTGAACCTTGAACCCTGGTCCCAGAGATGTGAGCTGACAGTGGTAACCACTGCACAACCATGCCATCCCATCTAGTATTTGTGATATTTTAATTCCGTCTACAAACTTGGTCTTTCCTGTGAGGTCAGTATCTCATGCCAATAAGATTTTTTTGGGGTGTTACTTGGGTAGGAGTTGATGAGGATGACTGAAAATCAAAACTAAGCTGTTTGTTCCTATAGCAGGAGCAAAGCTATTAGGATCAGGGGACTAGAGTAAGGAAGACATTAAACATCATTTGACTTATGTAAGTAGCTGAGATGTGTTTACTTAAAGCAATTGAATTAACCAAATGAGTTTGTTGATGGGGTGGCACTGTGGTAAGTGATGTTGCCACATACCAGTGGGACCTGGATTCGAGTCTCCACTGTGGCTCCATGTGGAGTTTGCATGTTCTTCATGTGTCATCATGGGGTTTCCTCTGGGTACTCTGGTGTCCCCCTACTGTCCAAAACATACTGAGCTTAATTGGAGTTACCAAATTGCCCCTAGGGGTGCATATGTGAGTGTGTGAGTGTGCCCTGCGGTGGGTTGGCGTCCTGTCCTGGGTTGTTCCCTGCCTTGCATTCATGGGCTCCGGGCCCCCTCACGACCCTGAATAGGCCCAGAAAATGGATGAATGGAGTTTGTTGATGTTAATACAGCTATGGGGTATGTCACTGTACAACGTTTAATTGGTCAAATACTGTAGTTCCACAGACTACAAAAAATAACTATAATCTTCGGCCTAGATGTTGTTGTATTATCTGTCTGGGGTAGCACTCAGTAACGCCAGACCTGCTCTGAGAGGGAAGCTCAGCTTGTAAATCTGTCTTATGAAGGAGTCTTGGCAGTTTAGCAGGAAACCCGGCCTTCCTTCAGGTTAATGTCCTGGCAGTCACTACCTGTCCCAAGTGTGTGTACTTGTGCACATGTTAGTTTGTATCAGTGGGACGTTCTCTAAAATGTAAAAACTCTCCACTAACAGTAACCGTTTTCACCTTCAGCCAGACAGTGATTTAGGATGTCATTAACATCTTAATTACTCTGATAGATAAATACTGTCTTCCAGAATAGAGTTTCAGAAACATTATACCTTATAAGACAGAAGGCTTCTCACCGCCTGCAATTATGCCACAAAAAACAGCTGTGGCCAACTGCTTATCTTATCCCAGTAGACGTAATGATCCCTGAATTACATTGACCTAGAAAGCCGAACCTAATGGACATTTAAGTGAGGAAAACTTTAGAAATGTTGGCTAAATTGTTTTTAAAATGACCTGATCATTCCTGAGCCAAATTTCCCCCTTGGCACAATAGGCAGGCATTGTATTGGGGGCATCATGTGGGGGCTCAGTGGGCTAAAGGCTGGTTCCTATTTCTCCGCACGCGTACATGTGGGTGTGTCTGCGTGGACTTTTGCAATGCATTTTACATCATCGTGCGCCTCTGTGGGCGAACACATGCTGCACTCCAAAGTTTGTGTCCGCGCGGACAGTGTACGTGCAGCTCTGGACACGCTGTGCATGCGTAGGCTCTTCTTCCTCCATGTCCATATTGGAGTGACGTAGCAAGTACGTAACGTGCGCATGCACTCAGTGTGTTTCCTCTACGACAAGCCGTGCGCATGTGCAAAGTGCGCGGCTTGACCAGAGAAGTATGACTGTTTCCGTGTCCTTATATGCAGTGCAGATGCGTGCGTGTGGCGTGTGCAGAGAAGTATGAACCAGTCTTGACTCTCTGCGCCTGTGATAAGAAGGCCGCTGGTTCGAGCCCAGCCTCAGTATGTCCGTAAGCCCTTGAACAAGGCCCTTAACCCCCAGCTTCCTGGGCGCTGCTATGGTTGGCTGCCCTTCGCTGCCAGCTTGCTCTCACCTACAAAAAGCAAAATGGGAGGCAAAAATAGAGCTTCCCCATGGAGATCAATAAAATATCTATTATTATTATTATCAGTTGTATTAATAAAGGACATTTCTTTTGGTAAACTATGTAAATAAATTATCTTTATTACTGAGGATGGATATACAGTAAGCAGAGTAAATACTAAATAAACCAACACTTTTACAGATGGGCTTGTATGTGTGCAAAGGTCACAGGGACAGACAAGTTTGTATGACGGTGAAATCGGGAAGTATGGAGTACATTAAAGTTAGTGAGGACCAGTGTGTAGCAGTGCGTGTTCACAATTTTTAAGGGTGAATACTCACACCTGGCAACAAATAGGGGGTCTCTTTTGAAACGTTTTATAAATTTTTAATTTTACTTTAAAAAGCACTTATTTACCCAGTATGATATTTATCTGACTCCTTACTGATTAGCTACATAAAGTCGTAAAGCTTAGATGATGAGAAAATTCTGAACTTTATTATAATATTGGGTTTTCCAGATGTGAAGACATTCAATTCTTCATTTAGGTGGTACAGGACCTTTTAGCCAGACATATCCAGGATTAATGTGCTGGAAAAGAAGTAAGGCAGTGGATGAATGAATGGATGGATGGGTTGGTAATTAGCTGTATTGCTCCTACATACTGTACAATAAAGGTGTTCCTCTTGTGTTTGGCAAAGATATCATCATGCCAGTAAGATTACTCATTCCCATTAAAGGTGTTAATAATAATAATCAGAGATGGGTAGCTCAGGTTAAGAAAGTAAAGACCAAGACCAAGATTTTGTTTCAACCTACAAGTTGAGTATAAAAAGTCACAGTCACAGGGTACTCAACTGGTTGGTTGAAACTAAATCTTGGTCTGGATTTTTATTTTCTGTATTGGAACTATCCACCACAGATACTAATAATAGACATTTGTCATAATATATGGAAATACAAAGAACAAAAGAAACGGCAGATGCTATCCCTAGGATTCCTATGTGACTTCCTAACTTTGTAGATGCATAGTGTAAACCTTTATCATCAGTGGTTGAATCAATGTATACAGTATGTTAACGAAATATCGGTATATGTATAAAGTGTAATATCTTTTGTCAGCTGGAATTGTTTCAAATTTGTAAATATTCATCAAACAGAAAATTCCTACCCTTGGGGCAAAGGTTTTAAGTACTGTAGGTTTAATTTTGTACAAGAACATTGGTAATGTTTTGAATTTGTCCACCTCCAAGTTGCATGACATATGGGCTGTTTCCCTGACTTACAATCACACACAGGAACATCACTTTAGCGTGAAAGAAAGGATCAAAATGTGATACAGGAAGTTATCATCACGCCATGTGTGCTGGTTGGTTGATATCAAAGGACCCTTTCTCCACGCTTTGTGGAAGATGTGGCTAGATGCTGATGTCATAACATAAGGCATAGCTGTCATGCCATTAAGCCAAATCAAAACAGTTGTTGGGCTGTCCAATCTGCTGTAAGAAAAATACGTCATTGGGTATAGATGTGAATTTGGTGCTTACTGCAGATTTTCTCTCTGTCTGACATGTCTCAATCTTTGTCAACAGCTCTCGTGGTGAGGTTTCTGACAAAGAGGTTCATCTGGGAATATGACCCTACACTCGGTAAGGAGAGTGTTGATTGGTATTGGGACTCTCAGGTTGTGCACGCGCCTGTTCATTTCCAGGTTCCTGGGGCTAACAAGTATCCATTAATAACTAATAATTAATAAACTAAGAGGTTCCTGGTTAAAGCTGCAAGATGGGTCGCTGCTTGACCTTCTGTGGAAATATCTTTCTAAGAGAATGAACTGCTCATAGCTATGGTGTAATGAAAATGTAATAGATTTATGAAAGCACCATTCACCTATGTTCTGAAAACAGGGTTTGAAGCAGTCAGTATCCCCTATGTTTCTGCTGTCACTCACAATCTTTTACATTCACTTAATCTCCAGGTGCAACCATTATTAGGAGTGATCCTTTCCTGTCACTTAGGTGAAAACCTATTGATTTACATTTTAATTGCATGGATTCAGTAAATCTTAGTCATACAGGTTGTTGTGTAACAGTGACAGTTGAATTGAATTGAATTGAATTGAATTGATTTGCAGTTCTCATCACAAGCAAAACACAACTGATGCATGTCAAACAGATGGATACAGACTATTAACAAGATAATGTTGTTTTTTTACTGGATGGCTGAGGAACAGGGCCATGCATCTGCAGTGTGTTAGTAAGCAGCGATTTCCCTGGTTTGGTCCATGGCCCAAGCAACGGGATCACTCTGAGCCTCCACAGGCCAAGCGGTGGCATCACTCTGAGCCTCCAAAGGCCAAGCGGCGGCATCACTCTGAGCCACCACAGGCCAAGCGGCGGTATCAGTCTGAGCCTCCACAGGCCAAGTGGCGGCATCGGTCTGAGTCTCCACAGGCAAAGGCGGCAGCATCACTCTGAGCTTTCACAGACCAAGCGGCGGCATCAGTCTGAGCCTCCACAGGCCAAGCGGCGGCATCACTCTGAGCCTCCACAGGCCAAGGCGGTGGCATCACTCTGAGCCTCCACAGGCCGAGCGGCGACATCACTCTGAGCCTCAGGCCAAGCGGCGGCATCACTCTGAGCCTCCACAGGCCAAGCGGCGGCATCACTCTGAGCCCCCACAGGTCAAGGCGGCGGCATCACTCTGAGCCTCCACAGGTTAAGGCGGCGGCATCACTCTGAGCCTCCACAGGCTAAGGCGGCGGCATCACTCTGAGCCTCCACAGGCAAATGCGGCGGCATCACTCTGAGCCTCCACAGGCAAAAGCGGCAGCAACACTCTGAGCCTCCACAGGCAAAAGCGACGGCATCACTCTGAGCCTCCACAGGCCAAGCAGCCGTTATGTTCTGAGGCCCCAAGGCTCAAACATCCTAATGTGCCTAATGTGCCTATAAACCATTTCCTCCTGCACCAAAAAGGAAGTGACACTTGGCTCTTCACAGCAGGGAATATCGACCAGATAAACAGGCTCTTGGGGTGAAGCAAATTTGCTTGAAACATTGTAAACAAGGCAAGCTGTCTTTAACATCACACTGGAAAAAAAGGCTTTCAGCTGGCATCACCACTCTTCAAATTTTAGTAACTTAAATTCAGAATTGGGTAATTCAGGTCCAGAGAGTCCAGACCAAGATTTTGTTTCAACAAACCAGTTGAGTACTCTGTGACTGTGACTCTTTAAGCTCAACTTGGACCTGAATTACACTGCTTAAATTCATCACATTTTCACATACTGAACTTGTATCGACTTACACCACCCTATGTGTTGACACTGTTATTGGTTTGCTCCATTAAATAAAAAACCAAGCACCTATCACTTTTTAAAGAGTATACATATTCTTGGCAAATTTAGCCAGTCACGAGATGGATTGTCTGCCCCAATTTTACTTGCTGCTGTAAAACATTAACCCCTGTCTCTGAAGATCAGCATTTCTGTCTCGCCTCAGCTTCCTGGTATCAAGAGCAGCCCTGTTTTGTTTAGCTTGTACGACTCAGAAGAAAGTGCGCTTTGATGCCAGTGAATTAAAAACATGTGAACCTAAACCACAGGAAGAATGTATGAAGCTTATGTGTAAAGCTTATTATTATGCTTAGCTATGTCGCAAACAGCATTTTCTTCTCATCTAATCTTATCTGGGCCTCTCTCGGTGGGTTTGCATGAAATCACATACTCTCAGTGACCGATTTTACAGCATTAAGGGAGACAAGAGCAGATGTAAAGACAGCCCGATGGCCCTTTAACACAGCACTGTGAGTAAACTAGAATATCAACAGCTTCCATGCCGATGGACTTAGATTCTACAGAAGAATCAGGTCAAAAGGTGGTTAGCACTGATAGGCAGGTAAGCAGTAGAATTATCAAGGTCAGTAGAATTATCAAGGTATTTTATGGATTTTGAACCTGTGTTACTGTGGTCTAATTAATGGTTATTCCCTGTTTCTTAGAGTCCACCTACCGTCATCAAGCTGTTATTGACGATGAGTCTGTAGCCATGGAGATCTTGGACACGGCTGGACAGGTGGGCCAGAACAGGCTTTAGGTTTTATTTGTCAGCTCTTCCACCTCAACTCATCCTGAAGGTCCTTGGCTAAGATTGCTCTATGCTCAGCAGTTCAGCTGGGGCAAACCCTTGCTGAAGATCATATAGCTAGTTCTGTGAGCTAGTTCTCCTGCTGACACTGAGAAAGTCATTCTTTATTCATTTATAGCCATCGTTAACTCCGTAACTCTGATTTAAGATTGCAATTAAGAGACTGCTTGAGTGAAAATCAAACTAGAACTTTCAAAGCTTTTGTCTGGATGATGACCATGACATTTTTTTACTACGAAAGTTCCAAGTTGGTGGTTATTGGTCAGTAGTAAAGATGTCATACATTCTTTGCTTATTAGTCAATATGATATTATTGTTTGTCAGTTTTTATTCACCAGTGACAACAGGGTAATTTCCTGGAAATGTTTATTGCGTAATAACAAAGCTGAATATGGATTTATTGGATACTATCCCCCTGAAGGAAGAGATGCTACAGAGAGAGGGCCACATGCGCTGGGGAGATGGCTTCATCATTGTGTATGACATAACTGACCGCGGCAGCTTCGAGGAGGTCGTGCCACTCAAGAGCCTCCTGGAGGAGGTGAAGAAGCCCAAGCAGGTGACCATGATGCTAGTAGGCAACAAGGCCGACCTGGAACACGCGCGGCAGGTAAGCACAGAGGAGGGTGAGCGGCTAGCAGCTGAGCTGTCCTGCGGATTCTACGAGTGCTCGGCCTGCACGGGTGAGGGCTCCGTCAGCGAGGCCTTCCTGGAGCTGTGCCGGGAGGTGCGGCGCCGCCGCATGGTGCAGGGCAAGGCCCGCCGCCGCAGCTCCACCACCCACGTCAAGCAGGCCATCAACAAGATGCTCACCAAGATCAGCAGCTAGAAGGCACTGCGTCACCCACACCTACCATGCTTGCGCGAAAACAATTGCCGAGAGAAATTCAAAGTAAGGCTGCACATAAGTTTCCTTGGAGATGAATGGTGAATGACTTCACTCATGGGATTGGAAATAAACACAGGGCACCTACCCTTTCCTAACAGCGCTCATGAAAGTTTGTTGTGCATGCTGAGCAGAGAAAAAACCAGCAGAGGAACCACTTCTGTCAAAGTGGTTCTGAAGACCACCATCAAAGGAGACGTCTATAAACTCAGTGGCAGTTCTGGGGTCTCCTGGCTGCCTTGCTTTTCTTCTCTGTGTACTCTGGGCACCACACTGACTGTGGGCTGTGTTTATGGACTGGGCACATGCTACATTCTATGAAATGATTGGTGCTGAACCTGTGGTCACACTGACCGTCGTGTGTGTTCATATTCACCAACACCTCTGTAGGGTCTTTAATCTCCCAAGCTGACCTGCAGCATGTCAGATATTATGTAAGTCTGTAACTGAATAGTATTCATACAAAATTTACTGGAATCTATGGAACACTTATCAAAGAATTTTCCCGGTGAAATTCCATCCATTTTCTAACTGCTTATCCTTGATAGGGTTCTGGAGGGTCTAGATCTGAGGTTAGGGCACAAGGCTACAGTTTACCCTATGGAATAACATTAAATTGCAGGGTACAAACACACAGTAATACTCACTGGGAAATTTTGCCCAATTTCATAACTTTTGACTATAGAAGGATCATGGGGAGAACACGACTCCACACACACAAAGCAGAGGCCTGATCCATAGCCAAAAAGCCAGGAGGAGTGAGGTAGCAGTGCTACCCACTGAGCCACCATGGAAACCCACGTGTTGGTTTAGAGATCATGTGGTCATTAGACAAATTCCAGTATGTTCCATGCATATGTCAGTAAATGGTGTCATGCCCAATCCCAGTTGGTCAAATCAACGTGCAGGAATCCTGGTTTAGTGGCCTATCTAGCGTCATGCTAGGCCAGAGTGTAGGCCCAGGGAAAGTACACCAGTCCTTTGATGGTTTGGAGGATTGAGTTTCTCGCCATTCCAGTGCTCTGCATTGATGGTTACTGTCAGATGGGAGACTATAGAGCCGTGGGTGGCACTGAGCTAATAGGGCTCTCCCCAAGCAGGCTATGTCTGCTGAGGGAGAATACAGGGGGACGCGAGAGAGGATAGCTGACAGCACACATGTGGGGAGAGGCTGCCATCGGCGGTTAATGCTGCAGGGGTACCAATAGCAGAATGAATAGAACATACCCTATGGGGAATATAGAGCTGGAGAATAGAGACGAAGAAGCGAGAGTCAGCATAACACATATCCAGCAAATAGGAAAAGCCAGACAGGTCAAATGGTCAGACTGGCCAATCAGTGCTCTAAACTACAACAAAAAGGCGGGACTTGAATAACAGCGAGGTCATGCAGATATGAAAATGTGAAAGTCACTTCTGGTTTCACAGGCAAGTATCCATGTTTGTGGTAAGCACTTATGTAATTACAGGCCATCTAACATTGCTTTCACACTAGCAATGTTTGCATGTGAAATGAAGGGGTAATTAAGACATGAAGTATTCCACACTTACGTTTCATTTGTAAACGGACCTTTCTGCTTGCCACATGTATGGTCTGTTTTGCACATGTCATAATTCCAGTTTTATGAGGTGATAATTTACAGGGATCTTTGATGAAAAGAGGCAGCTGTAGTCAGATTCACACTCGGGTGTAATTGCTGTCATCAGCTTGATCACGTCATAATATTTTGTTCATCCACAGTTTGTTGTAATTATTATTTACAGTTGTCTCTTTCTGTTTCTGAATCGCTTGGAAGACATTGGCATAAGCTTTGTTATCCTGTAAACTACATATAACATCAGCCTAAATGCTTAGGTTGTTATGTAGTTTAACTGTAAAATGTATAGATCTAGTCTATGCTGTGTATATTGTAATCAAATGGTATGCTTGATTCAGTAAATCTATGCTTGTCACTGAAAAATACTAAATAGATACAACGAATAACAGAAAAGTGTGTATCTGCATTTGTAATTAAAAGTGATATATATTCCATGAGTGTAAAAATTGCTTGCTAGATATGTATTCAGATTAAATTTGCCTCCCTTGCTGGCACATTGCTCAGTTTTATCATGATTCTCTCCACCTGTGATTGATAGTGATCTGGAGAAACAAGGATTGCGATTTCACAAGCAATTAAGTGTGGGTGTAGATTAGCAGAGCGCTATGGGCCCCATTATAGCAGATGACAATATGTGTCATGACGCCATTTCATTAGCTTTAAAAGTAAAGAGGTTGCATCACGATGGCTTTAATTGTACCCTGACAGCTGCTGACGGAAACCCAGCTTTTTCTGAGTCACATACCAGCCTGTCTCTGTCCTACACACAGGTAAAGCTGGTCTGCATGTAGCCGAAAGCTTGCTCCTCCTAGCAGTGAGAGTATGAGCCTGGCTGTATATTCATATGATATATAAGACCTTTTTTGGAATTTTTTTGGAATTAGCAGTTTATTTTCTATGAACAAATAAACTGCAAAAAAGTCAGAAACTATTACTCATTGTATGTTCTATGATTAGCCACTTCCTTGCACATTAAATACATTTTTGCAAGGTTCACTCTTATTCAGTAACCTCTAAAGAAGCCATTAAACACAGCCATAAAGAGCAGGGGAATATCTGTCAACCCAGCGTCTAGCACAGAGTAGAAGTTGCAGTGTAATACTCTTTCCAGTTATGTCATAAGCATAAAATAATAATTAAAAAAAACCCAATAACATAATGAAATGTAGGAACGTAGCAAAACGAGCAAATTGAGCTTGTGATGTAGGGAATATTCACAGCCACTGAAATGTCACAGTACATGCACAACAGTGGAATTTCAGCTCCTCTACCGATACACTGCGGCACTTTTCAGTGTTTCAGTGACAGGGCCGGGAGGCTGGAGCCTGGTTATTTCTCCTCCACTATTTCCTGTTCCCAAATGTGGAAGGTCTAGGCACACCCCCCAGAGGTGAACTTGGCCGGGTGCGGCCCCAGGGGTGGCTGGATGTGTCTCTGCATGCAGCTAAGGGACCCCGTGGCCCTATTTAGGTCTGTTGGTTTTGGGAGGTGCTTGGGTCTGCCCTGGGTGGGACCAGATAATTACTGGTGGGGATCCAGAAATATCCCGTGCTTACCACAGAGCAGCAGCTCTCAGCTCAACAAGGCCTGGCAGGCAGAGGGCTGACCACAAACTGCATTTTAATACACCAGCAACGGAAATAAATCAGTAATGCTTACTGTACAGACACATACATGTCCATCCATGGTTCGTGGCTGGAGAACATATTACGTGTCACTTCTGCAGAAATTGTATCCTATAGGAATATGCCTGTACGAAATACCCTATCACTGATATTGGTATCTACATTACATACTAGTCACAGTGGGACATTATATAGTTTCATGTTTAAATGTTTGGTTTATAGAATCAATAACAACAAAAGTAATAAAAATAATAATAATAATAATAACAATAATAATAATAATAGGCATTACCTGGCCTAATTAGACTATATTGCACATAGAATAATGTACATTTACAGTATATTCTATGTCCTTGTGGTTTTCAGTTTGCTAACAACTGCGCCTCCTACTGGTTCTCTGATGGTACACTTTTTGCTGCTGTTTACACGGAATGGAGCTTCTGCCCCCTGGGCAAATACTGCCAGCTTCTCTGGTCCTTTTTCTAATGCGTCGCTTTCGAAATCTCTGCTGTTTCCTCCTCCTGCTGCTCGCGATGCCAGAGATGACATGAGATTAAATGAGCGGCAGTCAGAGAGATTTGGAACTCTTCAGGAAACCGGCCCGTATGGCAGAGCCTCTAGCAGGAAGGCCATTTCTGAAAATAGACCGTTTTTAAACTGCCCTGGCATTTGCGGCAAAGCGGCTGCGTGATCTTGCAAAAATGTGGCAAAGAGGCATTGTGGTCAGACGGGTTTCAATTGGAACCTTTTAGTCAAAATGGCCAAGTGTTACACTTGGAGCAGACCCAGGACAGCCCACCTCAGGGTTACATGCAAACACAGCGGGATTACTCAGCTGCTACAGCTTCCTACAGGCCGCCGTGTACGTTGGCTGTACTGCAAGCTCTCATCAATGAAACAAAAACACGTTACAGCACAGATAATTGTTCCCCTCCAAAAGTAAAAAATAAAACTGCAGTCACTTTGGATCATGTGGAAAACCCAGCAGTGATTTTTTTTCAGAGAAATCTGCATCTGCAAATTATTTAAGATGAGTTAAGCTTTTGGACTCAATCTGACTGATTATTGTTTAACAGGGAGACTGGCTGGACCTCAAGCCCAAATGTTGGTCTGTAGGAACCAGAGCTGTGTAGGTCTGGACCAATGGTATTGATATCCTCCTAAACATCTAACTGCATCCCTAACTGCATCCCTAACTGCATGTAAAATAATAGTTATTTTGCACTTTACAGTACTAATGTAATTATCACACATTAGATTGAATCCCATAAAATGTTACATTCATAAAATGTGAAAAAGCTGGCTACCTTTTAAAAGGGGAGTTGGGTTGCACCATTTTGTCTTACAAATGTAAACAGGGCAAAGGGGACCTTTTTCCTGACTCAAAAACACTGGGAGCCCCAGCCCCCACCCACTCGTAGCCCACACAGCTGTGCCTGTTCACCATGTGACCAGACATGATGTCACAAAGCGGGGTGCTCAGCGCCTCTGCTTTCTGCTTCTTCTGCCATGTCCACGGGGTGATTCGGCATGTATCAGACATACTAAACCCAGATCTGATATGCAGACCCCAGAACCAATGGGCACAGTTTCCATTGCAAGCCTCATTCTTGTCTTTTCACTTTATGTAGTGTGGCCCCCTATGTTAAGTCATACATTTTGACTGAAATTAAAAATTATTACAGAAAAATGGCCCATGACTAAGAGTCCTATGACACGAATATATGTTTTATGGTGTGTATTACATAATGACCTTAGGGATTGCCGGGATTTAACTGGATCAGGAATGGTACTGTTTTCCAAGGCTCAGATCCTTGTTCAGTGTTAATAGTGTTAATCTATAAATATAATTATAGGTGTGGAATGAACAATGGAACAGACACACACACACCATACGCTTCTGTCTGACAGGGCATCTCCAAGTATGCTTGCTGTTTCTCTGCTCATGCAGCATCGGTAAAGTGCAGAATTCAGCACTTGGTTTAAATCTTACCGAGTCTAGTTTTCCAGCAGCTCTGTATATTATGACAAGGTTTATCGGCAGCATTTAACAAAAGCATCATGGATATAATATAGTTTCTCCCCTTTGCCCAGTCATACAACCAGATGCTTCACTGGAACAAATCATGTCATGTACTTTTACCTCACAGAAGCCTCCAAGGGCCTCAAGCAGTAACCTTCTGGTCGACTCCCTACCTTCAACTCTCTTCGCTCCCATTTATTACATTTCACACGCACCTTGGGCAGATATTGACATAATTTGTAATTTTTGATTACAAATACCAAACAGAAAAGTCAAAAGACAGGCCTGGGCACCAAAAGTCTTGCCGTGTCCAACACCAGCCTGGTGAGCAGTGGTGGCCTAATGGTTAGGGAAGCACACTTGTGATTGAAAGATTGTTGATTTGAATCCCTGCCCAACAAGGCACCACTAACCCTGAGCAAGGTACCCCCCCCCCAAGCACTGCTCCCCAGGTGCTGAATTAGCTGCCCCCTGCTATGTCACATATGGGTTCAATGCAGCGGGCACATTTTGCTGTGGTGTGTCAACAATGACCACCGATCTCCTAAATATAAAGAGGTTTTTTGTTTGTTTGCTGGACCTTTGGTTTTTGTAGCCTATTTGGTATTTTGAATAATCACAGCCCCAGCAAGGCACCCTTACCACAACCCGAGCCACTATGCAGGAGCGTCTGTGAAACACACACTGGGGTGCCTGACATGGCTAATGGCTAGGAGGAGCTGGAGAGGCTTAGGGCTCTGGAGTGGGAATAAACCACAAACAGGAGAAACCCAGGCTGAGAGGAAAAAAAGGAGATTTGCTTGCAGTGTCTTCCTTGCCATCTTTTCCTCAGTTCACTGTGTAAGAAGGCCCAGAGAATCAGGCAGATAGGGAGCAGGTGACCTGGCTATTAGCATCCTTGCTAATTATAATCCAATTAGGGCCTCTACAGACAAAAGTTTGGTACAAACATAGTTCAAATTTAGGGAATTCAGCTATTGCTGGGGTATTTAGATAGTGTTACCTAGCCGTGGTTAACCCAGATTTCCTCATAAGGAGCTACTCCACAGAAAAGGTTTAGACAGTTAACTCTCACACATCTGCCGGGACACTCACGCTTTCAGACTCACGTGAGAAATCTTACGGCAAATCTATACTATTCCATAATAAACCTAAAATTAGCTACATCAAAAGCGTTGGGGTACTTTACAAACCCAACAGATTACTTACAAGGTAATAAAACTTTTACATACATGTAAATGTGTGTGCAGACTCGTCTCAATTTGAAAATCTCACTCCAGGCAGCTGGCAAAAGTTGGCAACCCTGGGAAATATGTTGTCAGGAAACCCGCTTGCAGGCCATATATCAATGTCCATGGAACACTTTTCTTTTGGGAAGCTGTCCATCTGCCTTTAATTTAAGCAAATAATAGTTTGTTTTGCAGTTTCCTCAACTAAAATCAGCCATGTTGTAGCATGTTTTGCCACTGACTCCATCTGAGGGGGTGTGTTCCAGCGGGAAAGCCCGCCCAAAGCCAGTTGATTGACAGCTTGGCCCTTTGAGAAAAAGCAAAAGCAATAAAGAAAAGCATTTATTTTCTTATTCTTTTATCTTTATTTGTATTTGCTTTACTTTATTACTCAAAATTTTTTTTTTTTATTCTTTTACAGATTTCTTATTTTTTACGGCACCCCGATGACTCCATACAAACCTTTTTCTGGTTAAGTGCGGTGGGGCGTATCCACACTGATGAGGGGAGAATATGCTTAACTCAAACATGTGTGACTTTTTAAGTGCTTTTTTTAACTTAAGTGCTTGATGAGAGAACCAACCACTAAATGTTCAACTGGTAGATTATCAAACGATGTCCAACACTGCAGCGAAACAGGGTGGATATTGGTTAGGTGGGACACTTATATGTTTGATATTCTAGGAGATATTTTGTGCCTCTGTGGTCTATTAACTTAAGCTCAGTTCTTGAGCTTTCAATAATACTTTTATGTTTTAATATAATATAATTAGGATCATATTTTTAAACTGAGAGAGAAAATACATTTTCAAAAATTATCCCAGTTCACCAGTATCCACACCTAAGCAACACTTAAACACTATGATATATGTAATAAAGTTAAGTTGTAAGTAGTATTGCAGTGACCCAGTTTTGTGCTATTTTCCACAAGCCCAGTGGAGCCTGTTTTCAGGGTTGGACGCTCCAGGAGGGACTGCAAAACCATAATGACAGGAAGCACCCACAGTTAATGAGTACTACACTGTTCTTTACAGTGTCATATTCCCAAGATGCCCTCGGCTTGCATCTGTAAAAGGCGTCTGTCGCAATCCTGGCCCTCAAATCCTGTGTCTGACTTACCATCCAGATTTAGATAATGATTATGTGGGTGAGAAAAGACAGTAAACAAACTTATAGACATAAAAACATAAAAACTGGGAGGGAGCAGATTATGAGTTATTGTGCAAATCTGGATTAAATGTGTGAGGCTGGCGTAACAATGGACAATGAATAATGTGGAAACTGTCTCCCAGTACCAGATAAGGTGTCTGTGATCTTGGAGCGCAGGGGTGAGGGTTCAGCATAGGCAGGGTATATCCAGGTCTTTTTGCTCACTGGGGAAAGTTACTGGGGGCTGACTAACTCAGTAAGGTTGATATTTCTCCTGAGATTGTTGTGGATGCTTTATTTGCTAAACTCTGTAATAAACAAAAGGTCAGCTGAACAAAGGTGGAGCGCAATACAAATGGCAGAGGTGAAAAGTGGCTGATCTCTCACTGCATCCTGTGTTGCCATCCTCTTAGTCAGTTTGTCCTCTCCATCCTGTGTTTTGTGGAGCGCTGTGGTTGTTATGGTGACCAAGGTTCTCCCAGTTTTCATAGGTGAACAAAACGATATGCGTCTCTGTGAGAAATACACCAAAGTCTTGGAGAGTGGGGGGGATCTCCAACGCCTGTCAGGCCTTCAGGAAAAGCATAAATGAGAATCCAGTAGAAAGAGGCATTCAGTCCAGAACAAACACAATTCAATTCAGTGCATGCAGTTTCTGATATTACAAAACAGGGTTGTTTTACATCGTTTTCATTTTATTATGAATGTCATAATGTTGTTAGACATTTGAGAAGTTTTATAGGGATGTATTTAAACTCTGTCCTCATAAATAATGTTTACCTAATACATAATTATTCACTGCGGATCTCAAGCTTCATCACCAGGTGTTTTTTTCGAACTGCTGATGTTCTATAGTGGAGGGTGATTGTCAGACGAGGCAGATCCATCCACAGACAGCACAATGTGGCAAGTTAAAAAAGAAATAAATAAGAACTACTGGATGCACTCTGAATACACTCTTATGCATTAGGGAAATGCATAGTGGCCTTGGCTTGTTTGGGTGCTTAGAGATGGCTAACTTGTTTCAAACAGACTCGTTGAAGCCAGTATGTGATCAATCAAACTTGATCCACTTAAGATTTTGCGTCAGCACCACTCCACTATAGTGAAGCTCTGAGCAATAGCAAGTCACCAATAACACTGTTATTTTAGGTAAAAGCTTGTCCAAGCTTGGCTTGCAGGGGCTCAATAATGTGCTTCTATTTTGGTTACTTACACAGTACTATATACCATTTACAATATAACAGAATTTCTAAGTACACAAGGCAACTTCTCTGCACTAAACCCTTGTGTAAACATTATAGCATTTTCTTGATTTTCATCAGTGGCCTGAAGGTAAATTATATTTATTTATCCTGAGACACGCACCTTTCCCTGACTGACTCATATTGCTTCCAGGCAGAACAGAACGGTAACAGCTGAATTTTGACATAGTCTGTCTGGCCTTAAGACTGTGAGGATGTCTTTATGTATATTTGTCAGAGTAGCACCACAGCACCCAGAGAAAAGCCACCCATCCAACAATCTTCCAAAAGCTTATCCTGGTTATGGCTGGGGAGGGGGTGGGCGTCGGTCCCAAATACATCCACACAGTTCTAGGCTATGGGGCAATCCATACATGCCAATTAGCTTATCTGCAAATCTGTGAACTGTCGGTGAAATCTGGAGAACCTGGTGGAAACCTGGACAACTTCGGAAGAACATGTTATGGCCAAAAATTATCGGCAAGACACCAGTGCATGTGCAAGAGGAAGCCTGGGGAGACCCGTGAGACACACATGAGGAGAACATGACCTCCACACACTTGGCAAGGTGACGCTCAGTCCTGGTACTGCTGATATGCGTCTATATTAGCTGATGGATTATTTAATTAGAACTTGTTTTACTGTGTCATTTTCATTTTGTAATGTATTTTATTTTACCATTTTTGAAATGCACCATATGTAGCATGACTTATTTCTGCATTTTTTTTTTCAAAATCATTCCCAGATATTAAAGTCTGTGTCTGGCTCGCTGGGAAGACCGTTGCTCAAATTTGTGCAGACATTCCTATTTTCATGTACTTTGGCTGAACTAAACAGGCAGCCTGCATAGGATTTCATAATGTAAACCTGCTGCATGTACCCGTCCTTCCATTTTGTGACATGCTAACTGGTAAAGAGTACTCAGAAGTACTTAGTAATACTCACTAGGAAAACCAAAACTAGCTACAGGACTGGTTCATCAATGTGAAGACATAAAAATTATTTTCGTGCTTATGTTTGGGAATAAGTGGTTCTTTGAATTGTTTATTTTTTGTGCTTTTAAGAAATAGTTCTAGTGTATTTAAATACTAACAGGCATGCTGAAAAAGCTTTAACTGCATCATGTCATAACATGTCATAAAATCTTGTTTGTTGTTCAGTTGTTCAGATGCTAGTTTTTTTCAGCCTCCTATAGTAGTTCCTTTAAAGACGTTAAGGCACAGACCTTCTCACCTTATAAGGCAGCATGATGCTGAGACACACACAGCAGGGAGCCGGTCACCAGAATCTTTTCTTGAAGGACACAGAGTCGTGACTCTCAACAGCTGAGGACACCTGTGAGTCTTGCACCCAACTCCTGGCTCAAAAACCTGCTAGTGGTGGAGGTGAGAGCTGCCAGAGACCACTTGTGGTTTCCAAACGGTACCCTTATCCAAAAGAGCTGAAGGTTTGTGGCCTCCACTCCAACAGACAATTTTTAGATTTCCGGTAAAATGGAAATTCGTGCTGTGGCTGTCAGTTAGACCAGCTAATGGGCAGGCAACCACATATGGCAAGCCGCTATTTTTGTACGGATTACACTGATCGCCGACTCAAATAATACATACTCAAATATTGGATAAATTCCGCTGCAGGTTAATACTCCAGACGATTGACTGGCACAGTATGGTGTGTTTGTGTTGTGAGTAAAAGACAGGAGGATGCACAGGGCTATTGGTTTACTGAGGAGCCAGTCTTGGTTTGAAGGAGATTAATTAATAAAGGCTTCAGCTGAACAACCTATGGAGGGATCTGTGGAATGAGGACTGGGGAAAGTATTTTGCAAGCAATCCGAACCTCTCCCAAGGGCACAGCAGGGGTGTATGGGATTCAGAAAAACCTTAACGTAGTTGCTTTGCCAGTAAACATATGCGAATGGAACAGGTGTTTTATATATAAGAATGAGAAGTAATTGGTGAGAATTGCATTGTCTGTTTGTGCGAGAATTCAGAGTGGGTTTTGCATCCACCTTTGTGCAAAAATAGAACAAAAGCTGAATCCTTCCCAATTACACCAGAAGCCAGTTTAGCTGGTGAGTTGCCAAGGTACAGCATGAACCATGGCAGCCATTTTTTTTTTAAATTCCTTGACTGGAAACAAAATAATGACTTTTCTATGGTATAAGTTGGAGGACAGGCATGTGTCAATGTGAGGCAAAGTCATGTCCATTCAGTCTTTTCTTGTGCCATTCCTACCAGTGGTATGAATCACAGTTCTGTTTTCTCCCATTATGCTTCTTCAAACCCCGCTGCCCGTTTCATGTTTTCGTGCATCTCCTCTTTTGCTGACACCCAAACAGCTTTTCCTTCCCCCCTCCCTCCCATCCCCAAATCAGGCCCCTGACTCGTGCTCCAGTCCCTGTATCACATAAATATGTTTGATGTTCCTCCTGGACTACATCTGACAGACAACATTCACATGATTGTAATAGACTGACCTAAAGATGGCAGAAATATGCAAACAGCAATACTTTTCAGTATTAAAGAGCTACCTTTCCTTGGAACTAACTGAGAACTAACTCTTGCTCTTCTGTGTGCATGCGTGCCGTTGCATGTTCCCTTAGTGTTGTGTGGGTTTCCTTCAGTAACTCCAGTGTCCCGAAGTTGGGTGTAATTGGGTGATTGTGTGCCCCATAACACATTGGCATCCCATCTAGCCTATACCCCAGCCTTGTGTCCTTTTCTGTCTGGGACAGGCTTCCGGACCGTCAGGACCCTGTACTGGAGATGGATGGATGGACTAGGACAGAGAATACTGAGACCAAAATCCCCCAGAAGACTGGTTGATTTCAAAGGCTGGAGAAGCTCAGCCACATACAGCCAGTGCAGGGGCACAGGAGTTAACGCAGCTGTGCAGTTCTCTGAAGTGCACCATGCCCTACACTGATATTAGTAACACATCATTGATTTTGTGTGTTATTCTACAGTTACTTTACAGTGATTATTCTGATTGAATAATAACATCTCAGTATTCTCTGAAGACGTGCTCCTTGCTACTTTATATAAAATTACATTTCAAAGAATATTTTAAGAAATAATGCTTCTTATTAACAAACTAAGACCATTAGCATCTTAAAAGTATTTTATCTGGAATGAAACTCATTGGATTCATTTAATTGTTTTTTTTTTTTTAACTTTTCCTGCAAAATAATGACAAGCTGGTCCCTGGAAATTTTTGCTGAGTGGGGGGAGGGGGGGTCCCCATGATAACCTTTGCCAAGCAATAAATTTTTTCCACCAGGGGTGGATCACCCATGATAAATTTTGTCAGCCTATATAGCTATCACCCCACCAAGAAAATGGCAGCTATGTCAGATGGCCAGTCGAACCCAATCCATGAAGGATGGAGATCACAGCCCCCCTTCACATGGTATTTTGATGGCTCTATCTCTGTTGCCTCTTGACACCATCAGTAGGTAAGTAGATAGGTAGGAATACTTTTTTGGTCATAATCCCTGTAATTTCCTTAACTGTTCTTAACAAAAACTGTAATTCTCAGGCTTTTAGTTTACATTTTTCATTCTCTAAACATGGCCTTTAATATTTCTGCTTGGGATTGAACTTTACATTCTCATTTGCTGAATATTACAGTACCCTTCAGTCTGTTATTTTCTGTATACTTTCTTTACCACGTTTCTGATTCCATTTTGTGTAATTCTCTTTTGCTTTCTTTAGTGCTTTGCAGGGAAAAGCACTTCCCGCTGCCTTCATCTCCAGTCATCATCTGACAGGTTTAGGCCATGAGACAGGCAGTATTGAGTGCCGTCTGAATCCAGTTGATTGGTGTTTCCGTATTCTGGGTTATGGCTGTTATTTCAATAGGTCAATCTGCATCCGCTTGCCCAGAAATCTTTATAGCCTTCGGGCTTTAGTGTTTCTGTGATTCAAAGTACCTTTCTGCAGTTTTGTTTAATCCCATGGAGACTATGGTAGGTCAAGGTATTCTTATACCCCGCAATTGCTGAACCTCAGGCTCATCAGACTGGCTTTTGCTAATACCAGTCATGTTCCTTATTGTATTTTCCTGAAAGTCAGTAGGTCACAAATACTGATCAAGTTTTTTAGTCTCCTAAGAGTTGCCATGTTTGCTTATGAAACACAACTGACTCCCAAAAGAGGTATCTGCACCTCCAAAAAGGCATGTTAGAGGTTACTGGAACCTTCTCGTCCAAGAAAACATTGTCTGTCCTGGCCTCGCCGACTGTAGCTCCCATCCAGTTTATAAATAGCAGCTAGAAAAGTATTTCCAACTTTTTTAAGAACAGTGATCCCCCGCCTATCGCGGCAGATGCCTTCCAGAACCATCAGTGATAGGTGAAAATCCACGATATAGAAAGACCATATAAATAAACATTTTTTATGGTTTAGGCCTTAAAATACCCCCCCACACGCTTTAAACACATGTAAACTTATTAAAACAATATTGGATGATTGCTGCAAATACTGGGGTGATTTTTGGAGAGGTTTTAAAATGGCATAATATTATAGTTTCACACCAACATGAAGATTTTTGCACAGTACTGTATGGATACTTGTTTATTTTTGCTTTATTGCCTTTGAGATGAGACTTTGCTCATCCCATCCAGGGAGTACCCTGCCTCGTGCCCTGTGATGGACTGGCATCCCATCCAGGGTGTACCCTGCCTCGTGCCCTGTGATGGACTGG
>JAODKC010000001.1:29051093-29062094 GCA_026777985.1 Mormyrops attenuatus
GTTAAGTGGTGTGCTCAGGTGTGTATTGGTACAGCCCACCGTGTGAAGTGTTGTGAAAAAGTGGCCATGGTATTGAGGCAAGTGTGAAAATGATTGGAAAAAACTGTAAATACATGAAAACCAAAAATCTTTTTGTCTTTACTCTCTACATTTCACAGGTTTCACTCATAATGTATTGTTGCACAAATGCCACCAGAGGGCACCATAAACAAAATTATGTGCTTATTTTAATCCTACTGCTGGAAATAGTGGCAGACAAGATGAGCAAGATGTAGATATCCTTACTATAACATTGCCTAATGATCTAAAACAATTCAAGAAAACTTATACCTTTCATTTGATACTGGTTACTAAAAAACAAAACCTTTCTTAGATAAAATGAATTTATACTTTTAAGGTCTTTGGTCCATCTAATTAAACTATTGTAACTATACATGTTGGCCTGCAGGACCGAAAACAGAAATTTGGCAGAACTTGGATTCTTCATGACTAAACAAATAAACAAATAGCTGTTACGTGTCTCAAGATGGAAAGAGCCAGTCGTGAACATTCGCATTTTAAACCTCTGGTAAGACATGATAGCAAGAAACACACTTTGTTTATAGCAACGAGTTAATGTAACATAACAAAAGAGACTTATCTTGGTTGTTTAAAATTAATATTCCAAAAATACCATGAAGGACCTTGGAAAAGTATTCAGACCTCTGTGTTATTTCATGTTGTGCTTGATCAAATTAAATAATAAGGGACACCCTGGCCAAATGGAATGGCATGATTCCACTCCGCTGACAGGGTTATGATTTCATTTTCGTTACAGGTGGGCAGAGTGAACATATTCCCCAGGTGAGCTGGTATCTGTAACCTATTATCAGTCTGTGTGAGTGTATGCTGGGCTCACATCCTGTTGGGGGCGTCATCTGCCTCATGCCATTAGAGGGCGATGTGTAGTTCTGTGCAATAGGACCCAGAAGGTCATTGGCAGAGTGATGCCACCATTGGGCCCGTAGCAAGGCCCTTAACCCCAACAGCTCCAGCGACTGGCTGATCCTACTCTCTCATTTAAACATCACTTTACAGAAAGCATCTGCTAAAAAAAATGTTAAAGTGCTTCTTGGGATAACTTAGTATAATTCTGGATTCTACCTGTGTAACAATGAGAGTCACAATTTCTGGCCACTTTGATTACTGTTCAGTGGTCAGGCATTGACCACCACTGCGTAGCTGTTCTGTGCAGGAAACACAGAGGAAACTCCTACGGGTGTGAAGAGCATTTAGAGCACCATGCACCATCGTAGATAAAGTGAAACTGGCTTGCTGTGTCAGAGCCCCTCAGAAGATGGCAAACCAGGTGGCTGCCTATGTCACCCAATGGGTTGAGCGGCACTGGGAGGATGGTACAAAATGACTTCAAGGTCTTCGACCATCCCAGTGACCATCCCATAGGCAACTGCACCACATCACACAAGCACTGCGTAGGAAAGGATGCAGTCAAACTTCAGGGTGTAAACAAGGAACAGAGGAGAGGCTACAGTCAACAACACAGAGGACTCTGCGAAAGACTGGCCTGTATAGGAGGCAGCAATATAGGAGGCACCTGTCATAGTGAAGCCGGGAGTTTCACAGAAGGCATGAGAAGATCCCAGCTAAGGTGTGGGAGAAGATTTTGTGGTCAGATAACACACAGGAGATTGTGGGCAACAACTGAAAGCTCCATGTAAGGTACAAAGCTGACGTATGCAAGACAAAACTCTTCCATGAAATGTGGCGGTGGCGTGTTTGTCTAGGGGGGCCTGTCGTCAGCAGGGACTAAGCATCTTGTTAGGGCTGAAAGAGCAAAGTATAAACTGAAGTGAAAAAAATTTCAGGGCTAGTCTAGTCTACATCTGTTAGAAAGTGTACCTGTCATGTACCTTTAGAAATGTTATCAGGGCACTGATGTACTGGGCCAAAGCAACATTGGAGAGGCCCTGTCAATATTCCACTATCAATCTCACTGAAAACATGTGACACGATTTGATAGGGTCCAGAAGCACCATACATGCAACTTGAAAGATGTGAAGAACATCCAACAAGTGATGAATGAGCAAAAATCAGTCTGAGCCTGTGCGCAAAACTGGAAGATGCTTGGCCTCTGTTATTGGTTCAAATGGATGTTTTCCTAACATGTATGGTTTCAGTGCCTCTGCTAGAATTCATCTTCCGACTAATTATGGCGGGTCTGGAGTCTGTCTCGGGCAGCATAGGGCACAAGGCTGGGGGACACCCTGAAATGGATGCCAGTGCATCACAAGGCAAATGCACATGCAGGAAATTTAGACCAACTAGCCTTATTGCATATCTTTAGCCTATGGGAGGTAACTTCTAGGACCTAGGGAAACACACAAATTCCAAAGGAACAGAGTGGATGAGAAATTCAAACCCTCAACCCTGGAGATATGAAGCAAGTGCTACCAACTGAGACCCCCATCTATTTAAACTCACAGAAATATTTGCTAACATTAAAGTTGTTTGAATTTTTCCAAAAATAAAGCTTGGAAAGAAAAACACTTATTTGCATACATTTTCTGATGGCCAAGATACATTAGCAAGGCACTATATTACATTACAGGCAAGTTGAAACAGTGATCACACACAACTGACAGAAGCCACTTTAGACACATGTCAAGACCAGCTACTGTAAATTCCTAACAATTTCATAGAAAAAAAACTATTTGATTTTCTGTAGGCGAAAGAGAAGGTTGTTTGCTGTCAGCTTATATTAAAAATTAGCAATTAAAGAACTGGGCTCCAATCCCAGCTAGATGCCTGCTGTGATTGTCTTGTGAAGTGTCCTTGAATATATCCAATATCCAATCCCTCTAAACCTGACTGTGCTAATCTGGGCACCACATATAAACCGGCAGATGGACACATACAATAGACCCGAGGCCTCAAATACACAGATACGGAGTCACACACACTCACACTCATGTGTAATTTTACAGTAAACAATTGCACCCACAGAGCACCTTGGAACAAGGAGCCACAACCTGCTTACCTACAGGAAACACACAAGAATATGAAGACAATGCCAATGAACCGAAACCCCCAACCCTGGAAGTGTGAGTAATATATATTTTTGGGGAGTGCATATCATGTTATAAACAAAATACCAATCTCCTGGAAAATCTTGGATAAAGATAAACAGCAATATCCAAAGCCAGTACATTTGATAAAAAAAAAAATAATGTTACTGTTGAAGGACATTTCCTCCCATCAGAAATAAGCGGGTATATTCTTTGGCCACAGAGATCCTACAGGGTAATCGAGCACTCTGTGAAAACACTCTCATTACATCAGAACTCCTTAAAAGGCTTTTCCGTGTTTTCCAGAAAGTACCATCCATCTGCTCCATTCTACACTTTTGCATCTATGCTTCATCTCCAAATGCACAGATAATCCACTATGAGAAGGGTCTCTCGCTCCTAAGAAAAACTCAACGGTTGCCTTCTCCCACTAAGCACAGGCCTTGGATTATAAAAATTCACTGCTGTGTTGGTTTGAAGTTGAATTCCCACAATGCAATGGGAGGCCCACGGCAGTCAGCAGTACTGAGACGGTGCAGCCTGGCTGTAGTCAGAGCCTGGGCTGGAAGCAGCGGGCAAACCCCTGCTCTGGATGAAGGCTTATGTTAGTCACAGTGCCTGCAGACTCTATGATGGCAGGAGAGTGATCCCTGGTCCACCTGACTGATTTAAGGCTTATGTAAACTAGCTATATAGCAATGTTGAGGTTCTCTTTCTGCCCCTAACACCGTGCCTTTGGCACTTTGCTCAGAAACCAGGGTTAAGCACACAGAGTAGGTTTCTCCCTAGGTCTCCGAGTTGTCTAAGGGATCTGAGACATAGAGGCAAAACTGGGACTGAATTTCCCCCCAGTTACTTGCATTATAATTAGTCCAGCTTTGCATTAATGCTCATTGCCTATACACATTAAAAAAAAATTTGCATTCATACGAGGAATGCACATTTTTCTTTCACCCAGTAATGTACTTTCTTAAGCATATTGCTCAGCTAAAGAAAACAGATCTAACAATACATATTTTTATTTAATGGTTGTGGAATTTCTTTGTTTACTTAGCAAGGGAATGACGACATCGTCCCCCTCAGTAATGAGGCACAATGACGTGGGGGAGTGAGAGATTCCTGGTGCCTTTTCTCATGTTGTCGTTGCTGTCATCAGGCATTCCGGAAGGCTGATTCACTCCCGTTTGGGGCTCCCGCCTGTTGTCAGGGAGGAATGCATCGTGTCACTGTTTCCCTGGAGAGCAGTGATTTCCTGAGCGTGTTGATTGTTATGATGTCTAAGCTGAGCACACGCTCTTTATCAGACACGCACACGCAGGTTCAGGCATTCTGAGTACCAGTGAAACATCAGACTACATCCACAGGACCTACACATCAAAGACAAAATAATGCAAATCAAACTCCATGGTTCAAATTCATATTTTTTTCCAAAGAAACAAAAAGACCTAAGCTTTTCCAAATGATAATTAAGAAATGCTGACTATTTTTTAAAGCATGCCCTCATTTTTTTCGAATTGTGGAGACAAATAAAAAAATAATAATTCAGAAGTAATGTAGATCACCTTTTTATTCACCAAAGATTTGTGTAGTGTCTGTGATGTTATCCGACACATTTCAGCAGAAATTTAAAGGTAATGAAAATAGAAATTAACCATGTATTGCTAGACTCTAATTTCTTATGCTTAAGAATATGGATACAAAAAAATGTAAGTTTGTATAGGCAATGAGCATTACCGCAAGGCTGGACTAATTATGATGTAAGCTCTAGTGATACCCCTTGGATAACTTGTCTGTCCCTTAACTTCACCGGCCATCATGTGACCTGTGCATTTCCTCATTTGTTTGTTTCCATAGTATAACGCATAGCATGATGGATCGTGCAATAAACATGCTGGTGGGATGCAGCTGGTGCTGTGCTTTAGGGTGGGGAGGGGGTGTAGCTGTCTCACCATGGCTGCGCAAAATGAAGAGCAGCACGCTACACAGGCAGCTGTAACTGCGGGAGCTCCCCTGCTGTCTCTCTGCCTCCCCCCTCCCCCCTCCCGGCGCTCCGTGGTGCTCCGGCCGTGCTGCAGGAGACGGGCAGGCCGGCGGTGACATCACAGACACGAGGGCCAGCAGGCATCTGGCCTCCATCTCACGGGGAGGAGAGGGGGGAACAGGAGGCGTGCGCCGCGAGGCCCGTACCCTCCGTTTACCGTCTGCCCTACGGCCGCTTCGGATCCCAGCTCCTTGCCGTATATGGGCATGAGCGCGCGGGAAGGAAAGGAAATGGCGAGTGGAACATTCCGGTCGCTTGTGGAAGAGAGACGCACCCCAACAGGTGTGAGACGACCCGGCAGTGTCAAACTGTATCCGCCGCAATATATAAACCACAGGACATAAATACAAGTACAATCCACAGCACGTAAATACAAGTATAAAACCACAGCACTGCTTAATAAATGCAATAAACCCATTACTGCACATAAGTACAGATACTCCTCAAATTCTGAGGGGTTTAGGGCCAACAAACAGGTCATAAGTCAGATTGGCCATAAGTCAAAAGTTATAAAGTAGCATCTGCTAAATTAATAAAATATAAACGTACAGTAAGTAGCATGTGCTGCAGCTAAAACCTTCACCTTTCCTCTGGCTTGTCATTTCCTAAGCAATAGTACCGTATCAAACGATCACTGTGGACACTTTTGTTTGTTTATGTCTGCCAACACCCAAACACTGAACGGTGTAGACAAAGCTGCCAGAAATTGTTTTGTCTGCTGTGGCAGCAGGAGTAGCCATGTTATCATACCGCACACCAAGCAGCTGACACTAGACCTAACAAAGGACCCGTGTGGTAAATAAAATTGCTTCTGAAGGTAAATACATCGGTTAGTTGGATGATCATCATAAACGTTGTAAGTCACATATGGAGTATATTGAGGACTTGTGGTACAGGGGTTGTTGGGATTTGACAGTCATCAGTTTTCATGTTTCATGTTCTGTGTCTGGAGGTTGCATATTCCCCCTGCGTCATGTGAGTTTCCTTTGAGGACTCCAGTTTCCTTCAACAGTCCAAGGACATGCAGTTAGCCTAAACTGTGTCTCTAAATTGCCCATAATACGCCTATGTGGACTGGCATCCTTTCTAAGGTGTCCTTTGCTTGCCTGGGATTGGCTCCATGCCTACCATTAGCCATGTACTATATAAGCAAGACGAATGTTTACTGACACAAACAAACAGTATAATGGGTTGTGGTTATAAAACATCGCATGCAGAGATAAATTCTCTTATCTCTGCTTTTTTCCACTATCAGACCTTAATGGACTGTTGCTATTCCTCAGAAAGCTGGTTGTTATAAGGTTCCTGCAGGCAGCTCAAACATGCCTTTCTGAGGAAGACAGTACATGAAATCTCAGTCTGGCCCAAAGCTCACAACTATAAACAAAATCTCTAAGTCGCTGCCTCAGGTTAAACACAGTTCCCATGCTAACGCTCTGTGAGATACTGGCACTTTAATACACTCCTATCTGACCGCACCCACGTTGATGGAGATGATTGCTCCGTAGAAACTGTGCCAAAAATCAGAAGGTTGGCTGGATCAATCGGTGTGTGACAGAACATAAACTATTACTCTTCCAAGTAATGCGTCATGTTTAAACTATTTAGAGATCCTCTTACTTTCAAAAATTTCACAACGCTGAGCAAACATGGTAAGTTAAACTGGGGGATTACAGACGTGTTAATCATCCCATTTTACCAGGATAAATAACAGCGGACTGCTGTTGCATGGTCACTTTTATTTCATTGCTGGTTCATTGTCTCTCCCCAACCGTACTAAACACTGGCACACAAGTAATGAAAATTTAGAAGAATCTGAAGACCTGCAAACGTCTACAGATCCATTCAAGCGCTTCAAACCTCATCTGATGTCCTGGTTGGAGGAGCTTTACAACCTGCTGCAGTGGACAGGAACGAACTACCCAGTGGTCAAAAACAGGTTTGCACAAATATCATAGTGCACAAACAACTGTTGTCTGAGTTTTCCACACAGCTTTATTATTAATGCTACTGTATCACCTGCAGTATGGATTTTACAAATTAGAAAGCATGTCTCGTGTCACCTGATGGAAACGGAAGTATTCCCCTGCTTGTTGGCTGAATGGATAGATAGAGTAAGGCTTGGCTAATATGACTGATGTGATAGCACTTTGGCTCAGTGCTCTGCAGTGCAACCACACACCTCTTAGCTACTACAGGTTTCATTTTCACCCTCAGCTCCTGTGTCTGTGTCTACTGTGTCTGGAATTTGCATGTTCTTGCCATAATTGTGAAGGGTTTCCTCTTGTAGTCGTAAAACATGCGATTAGGGCTACTACTGTCTCTAAGCTGCCCTTGGTGTGCCCTGTGATGGGCTGGCATCCTGCCCCAGGTCCTTCCTTTGCCTTGTGCTTCCTGAGGTTGCGTAAGCAGCTATGGAAGATAGATGGATGCCACGATTGATGGCCCTTGATAAATATGTCTAGATTGGTTCATGTCTTCCTGTGACCCAGGTTTGAATGTTCAGCAGGTTCCAACAGCCCCCCAAGTGAAGCACTGACCTCAATGATGTAGTCGTTGCCGTCTTTCCCATGCACGGCCTTCACGGCACAGATGTCCAAGCCGCCAAACATCTCCGAGCAGGCATCCACCCATAGACGGTACCTGCCATAGTGGCAAACACAAGCACCATAAACCATATATCTTACCAGGATTACTTATTTCCCCAAAAAGAAGTACAATTCATCTTTCAAATTAGCAGGGAAGCGGAGCAGTCTTTCCCCTTCTGCAAGGAAAGCTCACACTTTCATTAAGGGTTTAAAATGAATTTGAAGGCACTCAACTTTAGCACCTGCTTGTGTAGTATTTTAAAGAGTTAAAAAATATTCATGACTAGTGAAATTACAAGTTTAGGATGTCATTAAGAACCAGTGGATTTTTCTTTCACCAAATGCACCACATGAGAGGCCATTTTGCGAGAAAGGTTGCAGGAACGCCAAGGGAGTGACGGACCTGTCCGTCATGGCGATCTGCTCCAGCATTGCAGACCCAGTGTTGGCTTTCCAGTTCCCTGATATGGATTTCCTCCTAGAGAGGCGGAGATGGGAGGGAAAGAATGACGGATTACAGACAAATAACAGGCCAGGTTATCAAAGGGATAATTATTTCAGGTCTTCCCTAGAGACTCGAGTCCTCTCTGTAGCTGAACAGAATGACGCTGTGTTTATCAAAAACTGCTTCACTTGTTTCCGGTGCCTCAAGCTGAACCCGAATTAGACCACAGGAAAAATAAAGTGATTCATGGAAAAAGAAGCCGTGAGTTCGTAAGTACTGATCGTTACTTATTCTACCCATTTAAACAAATAGATGCATTCAAATCATTATAGAATTTGAAGAGCTGGGATTCCCATTTCATTAGGAAGAGTATTAACAGTGTAAATGAGAAGATTAGGATCTCCCCGTGACTAATATACAGATAATACTGTTTATTCAGTTGCAATAATGTTTCAAATCTAAATCCCAGTCTCATTTGCCTTTGTGACTGATGGGCATAAAGCACATGGATGTACCATTGAAAATATCTGCTCAAGGGACAGTGCGTGACATGATTGATCTCACCTTTTATTTCTAGTTTTTAAGGGCTTTTACTAGCTGGTAATTTAACTGTGAGGACTCCTTTAAAAAACAGTAGTGTAGTAGTGCGTGCCAGTATCTTTTAAACTCAATGAAGCCCTTTAATTGCACGATCCTCCACTTAAATACTGGGTCAGATGTAAAGCCTAGTCCAGCCCCTCTGAGAATCTAGCCCCCTGGTGGTGATCTTGCAATGGTATCATTCCCAGGGTCAAACGCTGGCTCCCTACAGCAAGTGAAGAGCAAAGCAGCTCATGCTGTCCTGCTGAGGAAGAGCCAGGGGAGGTATGGAGGAATGCCTTAGTTGAAGCATGTCTACTCACAAGCCGTTTCTACATCCACTTCACAAAGCTTAAGTTTAAGCCCCAGTAAAACTACATAATTAGGCTTCATTAGAAGGCCTTTAATGGGACAGTGGTGTTGTGCAGTTAAAAAAAAAATGTAAATATTTTTCACAAGCAATGATAAAAAACTAAAATTTTAAATAAAAACTAATTTTTTTAGCTATATAAGTGAGATAATGTCTTATTAATTGCTGCACCTGTGAATGAATCCTGAAAAAAATGCATCTCTTACTTTACCAGCAGTTTGGGGTGTCATTTCCGTCCCTATATTGAATCATTAATTGAATAATCAAACACGCTGCTGTTGATCGAACCCTACATATTGTCATAAGCCGCACACTGCATCTCAGTCCTTACATATAGGCCTTGTAATTACTTCCGATTTTCTGGATCCTGATGTCATATTTGGAGTCAACATAAGGCTCAGAAGTCGCGTAGGTTTTGGCCAAAGCAACGACGCTGGTGACATCTTGGAAGTCATGGGGATTCTCGACTTTAATCTGATGGAAAGACAAGCGAGAGACATGGCCATTAGACAAGTTTGAGAAGGATGGACATGGGTCAGGTGACCGTGGTCAATTGTGCTGACTCGCCTCACCCTTCCCTTGATCGTATCTGACCATGCAAATTGATAGATTCTCTTGTTAGTTCTCAACCACAAGTAAAACTAAACGTGATCCAGATACAAACCCTGAATTCTGTTGCTCTTTAGTTCTTGCGAAACAATTATTTTGCTTTGCTGTCTTTTCCCTGTGGGTTGAACTGTAAACCCTCAAACATCTTCTCCAATAAATCCTGTGGCCCATTTTCATGTCATGTGGACTTGTTCATCAGATGGAGTGATTCTTTCAAGTAATTAATATAAAGCCCAATGTGTCAATTTCTGTGGTGTACAATGCGCCAAGTGTAGACTAAGCTTCTGATACAGTGAAACAGTTTCTGGGAATCCGAAAGACAAGACAACACATAGGATAAGATAAGGCAGAACTTATTTTAGTTCGGGGGGGGGGGGTTGCTTTTGTCCCATGGCATCACAACAACTCCCAGCACAACAACCCTCAAACAAGCAAACAACAAATAAGAAAGTCTACACTTAATCAGCACCTTGCAGGTGGTACAGGTGGGCAGCTTTAACTTCTAGTGCATTAGACTGTTCAAATAAACAAACAAACAACTGTATACATAAATCACTATACATGTACAAAACAGTGCGGATGATATAAGTGAGGTATGATTAGGCTTGTAAACATAGACAGTGCAGGATATATTGCTGATGGAACAATAAAGTCGCAGGTGAAAGAGAGCTGGGTCAGTGTCCATTGGGGCTGGGCACATGGAGACTGGAAGCTTTAAGCAAACAAATGGCAATAAACACAAAGGAGCACCTGAAACGATCATACATGGGCCTGTGGCTGAAGGTGTTCCTCGAATATGCCTGTAGAGATGACAGGCACCATTATTCAGAACAGAATACGGCCTGGACATCAGTCTACCTTCTCTAGCAGACCTCACTTTGCTCTTCATTGATGCATCACAGAACTTCTGTAGATGGCACCAGCCAGAGCTGCACTTAAAGTCCAGGGTATAGAGAGTCAACTGTAATCACTGCAATTCCACCATAATCTGCCATATCCATTTGCGATTCAGTAATGTGATACCCAGTTTTAGTACTTTAGTACTATTTAGTACTACTCAGTAAGAGCTCACCAATGTTTTGAATTAGCATAATCTATTATCCACAGGTATTAAGAAGCTTCATTATATTCTGAAAGCTGGAAATATCGTTTTAAAAGGCTTGAGATATAAATCTAAATGCAGCTGCATGTACAGGCTTGAAAATTATGTCTGCTCTCTAAGAAAAGGGTGTTACTGCACCCTAAACAGCTAAATGGAGATTGATTTTAACTTTCCCATGGAGGATTCTCAAAGAGCTGGGCCC
>JAODKC010000001.1:29062194-29086047 GCA_026777985.1 Mormyrops attenuatus
GGTGTTACTGCACCCTAAACAGCTAAATGGAGATTGATTTTAACTTTCCCATGGAGGATTCTCAAAGAGCTGGGCCCAACTTGCCCTTGGTTCTTGCTAGGGAGCGGCTCTGGGTTAGGGGTGTCCCAAGATTTAGTGCATTCTCAGGCCATATTTAGCCTGTTTGTGACCACAGTCACTGTTGCTATGATTCACCTCTCTTTTCTTGGGAATGACTGGGAGCCACCACAGGAGCGCTGTGGATGAGAGATCGTGGGTCCTCCCGCCCACATAGGTGATGGTGGTGAGTAAGGGGCAACATCCCACAAGACCAGAAATGTGATGATTCATTGCGGAACAAAAGACTCTCCCAGCTGCTCCTCTTCCAGAGCCGAACGTCTTGTAGCCCTTGGGGCGACCCTGACCTCAGCCTCCCCAGCATGAGAATTGTTACTCATAGTACAAATGCTAACAGCCCCCTGAAAACACCACGTCACCATGCTGGTTCCTGACAGACCTTTAGAGCTTTACAGTCTTAACCACCCTGCTGTCAGAGTTGTAAAACTGGTGTCACTTTAGTCTAGTGTGTGGTATGTACATTTCCTGGAAGAAAATCTAATGAATATGCTTATATCCTTCAAGGTTTCGCTAATTCCTACAGCATTATTTTATGGCGGATTCTTTGGTCTTGGTTGATGCAAGGGGCTGAAAGCGAATCAGGCAAAATGACATTATGCAAAGGCGAAGAATAAAAAGGAATTCGCTCCCACAAGTGATCGGAGCCCTCGATTCGCTTTTCGTGACCGACTGAGGAGAGCCAAAGAGCTTCAAGTGCTGTTCACATGGACTTCCAAAACCGAAGCATGACAGCAAAAGATGGTATGATGTTCGAAGCTCTAGTTCCAGGCCAAGGTTCCTCTCAGGCTCCAGTGACGCTGCTGACGCGACGGCCTATGCAGAGCACCAAAGCAGAGCTGGAGCGTCTGGCAGCTGGAACTCTATAGCCCCACTGGGCCACATGGGGAAAGACGGCTTACCGGCTAAGAGAAATGAACCAATGGGAAGCGCTACTCTGTGGATGCCGTGTGAAAGAGCTTTTCTGGACAAGCTAGTCCTCGAGAGTATTGGGTGTTGAGGGCTGTTGTTTTCACACCTGCCCTCCATAAGCACGCATGCATGTGTGTGTGTGTGTGTGTGTGTGTGTGTATGAGGCACATGGCGCACTCGCTAATGATCTGCTTAGCTGGAGTGATACAATATTCCCCTAGCATATCGCCCCAGGGAACAGTCACATGCTAAATCTGTAGTACTAAATCTGAGGTACTGGAATGCGATAATTCAGCTGTTGTTCCATCAGAATCCACACAAGGTGAACGGGAAAACAAATTCCCTTGCACATTTTTGGCTGGTCCATAGCCGGGGCCTGCAACTTAAGCGGTGGTGTATAAGTTGCTTCTAGTTTTTCATTGGTTGGCTCAATACCTAGAAGCAATAAATGAGTTGGAGGGAGGGTCAGTGGAATGTTTCGAAGGGAGAATTCAGAGCCCCGTTCCAGTCACACATTCCAACGGCAGCGATGCGACATCAGAAAGGTGTCCTTCTGCATGCATGGTGGCTGCTAATGGCACCATATAAACCAGAGGCCTCAGGAAGTGTCCGGTTCTTTCCCCAGGAACTTAAAATATTCCCGTGAAATAATCAGTCGTTTAACAAATAAAATCTAAGATGTCTTCCTTCCCATGACATGCCTTGGAGTCAAAAGCATAGAGAGCCCGGTCTGTTCACCTGCTGCTTGCAGTCCCTATTTGTGCAGCGCATTGCAGGCGATGTCTTTCTAAAATATTAAACTTTCACAGAGCAAAAACCGGCAGACTATTTTTTTAAAAGTATCAAATTTACAAGATCTTCTAAACCTTTTGATTTAGGTTGACCTAGTATTTCAGAGATACTTTACTCTAAATGGCCCTAATGCTATCAAACTGTTCTGATGGTGTTCAGATTTCGATTTTAACCTCGTCCCTATTGGTGGAGATTGGGAGAGGTACCCCCCCCCCCAGTCACCTGACTAAAAAGATATTATGTATGTATTTAGCAGCTGTTTTCTTTAGTTGCTTGAATGCGGTTGTTTACCATCAAAGCTCAATGGTCTTGTAAGGTTATAATTCTATTCTAGTACTGTGCACCTTTGCATAAGCGGTTTGTTGATACCCTATAGGCAGACAAAACAATAGGTCATGTGTGCATCAGATGCCTGCATTAACACATAGGTTTGTTGGTTAATTGTGTTAAAATTGTATTTGGATAATGAGCATGGTGGATAGTCTGAGTGAATGGTGTGTGAGTGTGCCCTGCCCTGCGATGGGTTGGCGCTCCACCCTAGTTCCCTGCCTTGTGTCCGTAGTCTCTGGGATAGGCTCTAGACCCCCCGCCACCCTGAAAAGGACATGCTGTAACAGAAAATGGATGGATGGATGGATCATGGATGGATGGATGGATGGATGGCATTGTGGATAAGTGAACAATTTACTTTTGACTTTTAGAAAGTAAATATGGTGATGTGCAAAAGCCTTAGGCAGTCAAATGAAATGTTTAAAGTGATTTATCTAGGTAGTAAATATATATTTGCCCACACAATTTAAAAAGTCAGTAAGGTAGTGGTTGCATCAAAAAATACATTGGTGTATTGGACAGGTCCTGCAAATACTAGGGTGATTTAGGAGAGGTTTTTAAATGGTTAGGCTAAAACATTTTAATAGATATAATAACAGACTTTTACACCAACATGAAGATTATTTAAACATCATTTTCTATGACTGCCTAAGACTTTTGCCCAGTACTGTACGCTCTGTATAACTATAAACGTGCTTTGTATAAATTTAATTTGCAAAATGTTTTATTAGGACATATCATCAACTTTCTCCAATCTATGACAGATGTAGACAAAAAAACAAACAATGGTTGTGCATGGGACAGGTGAGAATGGTGGCAGTCCTTCAAATGTAGGTCTCTTCCCTGAACACAACGAGAAGCTTAAGCCACAGGGGTAATCTTGAACCTGATTCGGAATTTAGCGTAACGCTGACACTATGCTTCCATCAGCTTTGCTAGCTCAGCCTTCGGCCTTGGAAGCTGTGGGCGACCCTCTTAGCCAATGGGAGGTGGGAGAGTGATGTCAGTGGGGCATGGCCAGAGAGCAGTGTCACAGGCCTCACCTTTCCCATGCCAGCGTGGGCGTGTCCCATCTTCACCACTACTGGGAAGGCTGACGTAGAGACCTGAAGGAAAACACAAGTGAAGCACGTCACACCTCAGAAAAAAAATTACATGTAGGAAAGCATTAGGAAATAGATCCCAGCCCAGTATGACTATGTAAGCTCAACTTGTTTATTCATCCTTTTAGTGTGGTGAGACTATGCGGTGCAGAAGTTTTTAAAGGAGGCCTTTTAAAGAGAGAGGAAAAATGATGCGATCTTATGTCTGGACAGACAAAGAATTAGTGTTGAAACATACAATTATCCAATGTACATTTCCCAGTTAGCAAATACGAGCAGATGACTAAAGTCTCACCCAACACAAATGAGCACTGTTGTTACATTTTTATTAGGAAACACTATTAGGGGAAACACAAGCTATATAAGAGGGCATTGTTTTCACTCAGAATTGAGATAGTGATTTTCTCTCACGATTCTTGAGCAATGTAGACCTACTTCTGTCTTTATTATTAACTTACATTAGATATCATCTATATGAAGACGGTACAAGCAATACATGGAAATGCACAATACCGATATTGCAAGCTGAAATTTAAACTTTAACAATATTCAGTGTTAGCAGTACCAAAGCTAATGATATAACTGCTAAAAGAATGGAGATGAATGCTTTGGATGGTCAGCCATTTTCCGTAGTGGAGGATGAGGGATTTTGTCGGCTCATTCACCATTAATAAGAGGCCTCAAAGCACCAGCTGTGATATGTTTATAATTCATTATTTAGTCTGGCCCGTATATCAATCTTTCATGTTCCACAAAATAATAAACGGGAAGCTTGGCATGTGTCACCACAGGCAACCCAATCGCCCCCCCCACCCCCGCCACACCCAGTTGGCATGTAGTTCTGAGATTAGCCAGCTACCAGTATTGGTGATATTAGACAAAAATATAAACCAAAATTTCCACTTCAGTTCACCACTGAAAGCATGATCTTTACAGTAATGGAACTGTCACATCTACTTTGCAGAACAGAAAGGGTACACTCCTGGTTTTTAAGAAACCCACCTCCAGATGCAAGAAACGCTTAACATGAACTTAAATCTAATCTGCTCTTGATTGTAATACTTCATGGTTTTTCTACCCCCTCTTCAAGTCACTTGGTATAACACAGTCCTGTCATATGTTTGTATGGTGTGTGGGGGGTGCTTAGCCTGAGATAAACTCCTGCAGGTAACCCTGCCTAGTTTTTATGCATTTTAGATGTGATGTAGCATTTATGTTAGTAGTGTTTTTCCTGAGAAACATGTTGGTTACATGTTTGCTTGGTGTCTTGTGGTCATGGTGTGTAACTCCTCGAGGGTTTCCCCAGGTGATGCACATTTTTGGTTCTTTTGATGCAACATCAAGTTTTCATGAAGACATTTAAATAAACTGGAGCTTATTGTTTTGGTATTCATTACTCATGTCTCTCTCATATTGAGGCTATTTTGGGTTCACTTATCTTGAGAATAGCTTTTAGACCTTGTCATCTCTCTTTCTTTATTTACAATAATAAAAATAAAATCTGTAATTGGTTGGCATTTGTCCCGTTACCCTGAACAGGATCAGCTGGGGGAAGGAATATTGATGGTTTTGCCCAGGCATGGGCTGCCCCCCCATAGCTGGGTGTGAATGGGACTCAGATGCCCTTCTGAATTTATGGTGGCAAAGCAGAAAGGAATATGCTCAAACATTCCTGGTCTCCATTTGATCTTCTGGAATACCTTGTATACTGGAAAAAATCACACATGCTGACCTTACTGTCATAACTCTCGAAACTTGTACAACTTATAATATTTTAGTTCAAACAAATTTGATATAAAGGGCATATTTAGAATGCTCACATGTTTTATTAATTCCCTTCTGTTTTCAGAAAATTAAAGAGAAGTTGTCTAGGAACACATTGGTAGTTAAGAACTAACGTGTCAATACAACAAGGATTACACTGTAATATAAACCAGAACAAGTCATCCATGATATCAATGGTCACCTTAAATGTAGTGAAAAAATGCTATAAAGCCATGTACCCAGATTAAAATACCCAAATTTATGTGAAATAGGGGAGCTTTCAGAAAAATGAGGTGATGAGATCTACGCTAGCCATAGGCATGAAGATAAAAGAGATAAAGTGAAGAGCAGACTGGTGCATTTAGCCCGAGGCTGTGGGGTCATGCTGACACAGTGAGCTGGCCACCTTGAGCCCAAATGCCATAAGAGGCTGGGAATGCTTAAGGAAAATGGTCATTTCCTGGACTGGGTGGAACAGAGCTTTCCCAATGCCTGGCCGTGATCTGGGGGTCCTCTGCTTGACCGTTCATCAAACGGGGCCCACCCCCGGCTCTGGAGAGCAGAAGCCGTCCTGTGAAAAGGACCCACCATGTCCTTCGGGAGTCTCTACTTCCTTTGCGGAGAATTAGGGGCAGATGGAGAGCTTGCCGGCGAAACAGCAACCACGCCCTGTCTGATTAGCGCGGGCTGGGGCCTTGTGACTCCGTGCCGCGGCGTACTGAGAGCACTGTATTTAGTCTGCCGTGTCCTAGATGCTGTCCACACCCCGATACAATCAGATTCGTCAATGACGCAAGCAATTACAGAACTTTATATTCCCGCAATTTCAGACAAAACCGTTTCATGCATGTTTTACGAAGTACAATGCAAAGGATTAGTGCCGGAAAAATATCAAATTAGGATAAATATTTGTTTAGGAACATGTTGTGCTCTTTCACAAGACTTAACTATTCCACGGATGATGTGCAACATCAATTTAACCATTTGGGACAACTAACTGAGAGCAGAGTACCCACCATATCTAACTAAAACTGGAGAAGGCCTGAGAAAAGAAAACACAGGTAGCTCAATTGTATTAATTACTGACATATATATCTAAATTACTTCCTGATAATCATTTTACACAAGCATTTCCTAACACCATAGGTCAAAACCTAACTAGAATATGACATCTTTAAGAAGAAAGCATCGAAAGGTCCTCACTTCTTATCACAGCACTTAATCAGAAGACTTGCTTAGCTTCAGATTTTATCTTCAATGTGTAGCTCAGTGGGTCCCTATGTCCAGAAGGTTGCATGTTCAAATCCCATGGTCAGCCGAGTAACATCAACCCTGTTGCAGGAAGCCTGGCTGACACTGCCCTCTGGCCCACACTCAAACGTAGCTTCACACAAAAGCGTCGGTATGGTATGAAATGAAATCTTCTCTCCTAACTGTATGCATTTTGCAATGCACAAAATATAGAAAGACCATGTGGCACCAGGGGGCAGTGAGTGGCTCAGTGGGCTGTGCCTGTGATCGGAAGGTCACCAGTTCAAACCTTGGCAGAATAGTCACGTACATGTCCACTGGGATCTCCCCCCCCCCCCCCCCCTCCGGCTCTAGGGGTGCTACATGCTGGCTAACCTTGCAGTGTGAGCCCCAAGCCTGCTGTCACCCACATGCTATGTGTGTCACATGGGGGCAGCAAATAAAGGGTCAGCAAATATAGGATCATTTCATTACTTCCATACAGGAAGGTTTTCCTGTGATTATTAAAAATTGTGTGAAAAATATACATATTAAGTGACTAATGTAAAGATTAGTCATAGTATGATATAGCTTAATGAGGTGACTTTGATCATTGCAGTGTACAGATCCGACTGGGGTTCCATAAAAGACTTCAGGGAATGCTTTCTGCTCAAGCTGAAACATGGCGTCCACCAACACAGCGGCCCAACAGTGAAACAAGGAGATGATTCAGTTGGCCTCATGGCTGCCTGACCTCACAAACACCAGCATGCCACATTCCAGCGTCGTGAATAAACATGTGTTCAAGGTCTGAAAAACTGAAGGGTAACGTTTGTCAGAAGCTACGCCCATTTCAGCCTTAAACGGCATGAATTTACCAGAAACCTGCAAGAAAAAAGTGAGTATTTTCTTATTCTAAAGAACAGAGGGTTCAGGTTCAGTCCGGTCATACAAAACATGGAGCTATGACGATTCAAGAAGTAATTACGCAGGTCCCTCAGTACAGGGTCATGGGGGAAGGGCAGGAGCCCATCCAGAGTAGCATAGGGGACAAGGTATGGGACCAGCCTGGTTGGGATCCCAGTCCATCACAAGGCTTACACAGTTCCCCAGTCCTGCAGCCACCTCCGCGTCGTTGACTTCCAGTCCCTGTCCTGCAGTCCCTTCCTCCTTGTCGCCCCCTAGTTCTGTACTCCCTTCCTCGTCGCCTTCTCGTTCCCATCCTGGACTCCCATCCTTGTCATCGTCCTCCAGTTCCAGTCCTCGTCCTGCAGTCCCTTCCTCGTCATCACCCTCCAGTTCCAGTCCCGGAGGTCCCTACCTCCTCTTCGCCCTTCGGTTCCCGTCCTGTTCTCTCCAGTTGTCCACCTGGCCCACGTGCTACCCAACCTTTCCCTTTTCTGTTTCTTGGCCAGCTGCCCCAACGAGTCCCATTTTTGCCCTCCCCTTTTGGTTCCTCTGCCCCACTCCAGTCCCAGTCTCATGTTCCTGGTCCTTTCCCTCGCCTTGCTCCTTTTGTTCTTTTCCCTTCCGGTTCCTCTACTCCATTTTGTTTTCTGCCTTGTGCCCCTGGTCCAGTCTCTCAGTCTTCATGTCCATTCCCAAGTCTGTTTGTTCCTGATCTCCAAGTTCTGCCCCCTACTGTGTTCCCTCATCTAGCGTTCTTGTCCCAGCTCCTGGTGTCTGTCCTGTCAATCTTTGTTCCCCTCCTGTTCGAGTTCTTGGTTTTGTCTGTCCAGTTCCTTGGTTTTAGTTAGTGGTTTCCCTGTCCTGTTCTGCAGCTTGTCTTGTCCACCCATTCTCTGTGGCCCTGGCAGTGCCCTTGCGCACGTCAGGTGTTCGCTCGTTAGGTAGCGGGTACTGTCAGGGTCAGCCCCTGTTGTTCCAGTCTGTGTCCCTTCCCCATTTGGCCAGCAGGCGTTGCTGGTCATCCCATCCCTTGTGTTGTCAGTCTTTGTGTTTTATCCTGTGCCCTGTCGGCTGCATGGCTCAACTTGTTGAGTGTGCAGTTGTCTGTGAATCCCTCTGTTGTGTGTTTGAATCCCACCTCCTCTTTTTTTGTATTTTGTTCCCTAGTGTTTTCATTTGTATTAGTTTTTTTGTTCCTGTGTCTTGTTATTTGTATTTGGTTTTGGTTTCTTGTTTGAGTCTTGGTTATGTCCTATTGGTTTTGTTACTCCTAGTGTTAGATCCTGTTTTTCTTGTTATCCCTCTGTATTTAAGTCCCTGCCTCTGTTTAGTTTGCTAGTGGTTTGTTGAATGTTCTGTTGTTTGTGATAGTTGGATGTTGGTGAAGTTTTGAATGTTCTGTTTGTAGCCTGCCTGTCTTGGCCCTTTTGTAATTTTTAGTCCTTGTTTATCCCCTTTTGTTTTTGACCCCTCGTGGTCATTTTGGTTTTGGTAGTGTTGTTAGTGTTTTCTGTTTTGCCCGTGAGCCGCAAGTAGGTCGTCCACCATTTCTGTTCCCCACCTGCATGATGCCTCGTCCTCGCTCCAAACCTGCCCGAATCCTTAACAGAAATGCATCTCACATGGGAGGAACATGCAAAATCCACACAATTCGAACCCCCATGACGCTCCAAAAAGTCACTGTATGATTGCTGCATTGCCCAATCTGTAACTGATAAACAGAAAGCAGGCCCAGATGGTCCTGTCTTATTGCAAAGTAAAGCTACTTTTTGACTCAAGAAATTCTTGGTACAATAATGAATAGTGGATGGGATATTGAATATACAGAGCCAGAGTCGTCCTGCACTGACATCCAAATTAAGGCGTCCAGATGTCTTTAGCAGGACCCAAGTCCTGTCTCCAGTGCTGTCACCACAGCTAAGGGAAAGTATTCCTTAGATCCCTTACCCATCCCCTAGCTGGCGCTGGGGTCTTTCAAAGCCACCACACCAAGGAGCACCGAACACAGCATCGAGCCACGCAGATGACAGAGTAGAGGGATCCTGGCTCAAAGCGCCTTCCAAAGATTTGCTGGCAGGGAAAGAGGAGCGATGTCACTCACTTAGATACAGCCATCCAAGGGAGCTGGGCTAAATAAGGCCAGCAGATGGTTCTGTGGCTTCAAAGGCCAAGTACCTGCAGTGGGTGAGGCAAGTCTGCCTTTGATACGCATGGATTATTTCATGACCGTAGCCACTAGCCATTACCTTTTTAGCTACGCAAAGGCTGGGCATGTTCCCTCTAAGGAGAAAAAAAAAGCATTCAATTATTTTTATAGGCTAAGATGTAGTTTTATGCTATTAGTTTGACTTGCGACAGGCTGAGACCACTTTTGAAATCATAATTTCTTCTTTATGAAAATATGTAGCTGATAGCCCGTTTTTGCCACGCATGCCAGTGATAGCCCCTAGTAATTGATAAAAAAAAATGTTTCAGAGGTATACACGCCTTGTGCCCTCATACAGGAAGTCTGTTTGGCTGCGATTAGCAAAGTTGTTACCCGAGAAGGTGAAACACTGAGATTACTGCCGCCACAGTCTGACTGTGGGGCAAGAATATCCCAGACACCCTGTTTTTATCATTTGGCACTTACGGTAGTCTAATAACGTGAGTCACAGGAACTCTTTCAGCTTCTGTTGTTGAACCTACAAACCGTTACAGAGATCTAATGGTTGTGTTGATTACGGTCATAAAGTTTAGCTCCATCTGTTTTCCATTGTGCTCTACAGTAGTCTCTCATTAGGAACAAAACATTCAGGAAGAGTTTGTACCAAGGGGATCATACGCTCCTTGAACACAGATTCTGTTTATCACCAATCATATATGCCCATATAGAACCTCTAATATCCTAAAAATGAATCCCCATGACAGAGAGCAAAGATACAGCTACTCTGCTACTGCTTAATGCAGCTCAAGACATAAAGGATCCTGAGTAGAACCTCCTCAGAGGGACGTCCAGACACTTTAATGCCACCTCTTCCCGGAACAAGTGTCCAGACAGATGTTTGGCGTTAGTCACAACCCTGTGGTTTGCTGGTTTCTTTTAACCATTTTTTTTCACCGCTAGTTGGTTTGTGAACATTTGGACATTATATTGCAACATGGTGGGAAAAGTAACTTGTTTCTGATTTTTGGCCACATTTCTCTTGTGAAAATACACCATAAATGTGATGTGAGTAAAGTAGTTAAATATTTTAAAGGCAAATTTACCGACAAGGTTGTATAATACAGGGCACCCTCAGTCAGGCAAGTTGCAATCAAGTCAAAACATATAAAGCAGACTGGATTTATCAGTCGGCTTTAAGACATGAACAAAATAATAATAATAATTTAATCTTGGCAAGTTTAGATTTATCCCATTTTAATTCATGCCCTTGGAACTTTAATCAACATACATATTCTTACATAAAACTAATGGTCTCCTGACTAAAGCAGAAATCCAGATACTTAGTTATTTTGCTCACATTTGTTCTTGACCTTGTAATAAATGGAACAAAGTAATCAGATTAATATGTCTGTTGTTTTAAAATGCTAATACAGACCTTATCAAACATACTGTTTAAACAATCAGAAGGTGGCTGTTTCATATTCTGTAAAACTGAAGGCACTCAACCCGGTTCTTACCACTGGCATTTCTATTAAAGACAAAATAATCACAGAAAATGGCATCATTTAATTGCAGACTATAAAATGGGGCTAAAGGTGGCAAAACCGCTTCAGCTACTATAGCAAAAAAAAAAAAAACAGAGAGGTTTATGATAAAGCCTGTACTGTACTTTACTGTAAAGCACATTCAATACAATTAAAGGAACAATAAAATGCTATTATTCCTGCCGATAAACACTGATATGAATTGTGTGAACAGGAGGTTGGTGTTTTAAACACAGAACCTGCATATTTTACCTGGGTTCTTCTTGTGTAGGAGTTGTATGTGTTCAGTGAATCAATAAAATCAATCAATCAATCAAGAAAATCAACAAATTAAAACATAAATCCATCACAACCCTCATTAACTTAGTCTGAGTCTGAGCTGAGATCTACTAGGGTATACACTAAAGACCATTAAACATAAATTAAAACTTTAAAACCTAGAGTTTATTTTAATGGCTTTGACTTAATACAGTAAATAGCATTAAAAATGCCCTATCATAAAAAATCTTAAAATAGATTTGCAATTGTGTCTTTTTTCAAATATAGTTTGAGCAACTGTACATTGACATTAAGCAAAAAAGAAATCTTAATTTGGTAAAGCATGGCGTAAATCCTCTCTTCACAATCATTTTTCCCATTTGGCTGGCAGGTCAGCTTCCATTCTGTCAGTTTTGAGTTTTTTAATAACATTCACGCATGCCAGTAGTTAAACTCCAAAAGAATCCAAGAATGGTGCCCAGAATCCTTAGATACTAAACTTTTATAGTCTCTCCCACTTCAAAGTTTTTGATCCCAACGGTGAAACGTAAGGAACTGACCCCAGGCTGAGGAAAAGAGGTTTCATCCTATAAACCGAGGCTGTAAATGAATCCAGGCAACGACTGGCTACTGTGACCCTGAGCCAGGGGCTCTAACTGGAAGCAGAGGCAGCAGACCTGGGAAGAGCCAGGTAAAGGCTGGGCAGCAGGTGTTGTGCCTGCTGCAGAACAGGACACTCTGTTCCTCCCACAGACCAGAGACATCCTGTCTCAGTCGTCTAGTTGGGGTCCCACAAAGAACTTGCATCCTAACCATGGAAAACCATGTCTTGGACCCATGTGCTTCTTGGAGTAAGTTCTGGGTGACCGCAACCATAGCTGGATAAACTGTTACTAAGAATGGACAGATGAATAAACACAGGCCTTTAGTTACTCTAACAGGATGTGGTAGGAAAAGAATGCAAGTTAACTGATGAATATGTTCAATTAATAGTCTAAATAACAGGAGGGGGCATATACAGTAGGAACAGTGTAAATATAAAGGACAATTATTGGACTCAAAGAAGACATAGCTGAAGAATTTAATCACTGATAAGGGGATGAGTCAGGTGACCTTGATTATTGAACATAGCTGCCTTGCTTCTGGATGTACATATAACTTTGTATGTTGTACTTTGTTTTCCCACAGGGACAATGACTACAGTCCTGTCACAGTCCAGAGACCTGTTACAGCAAAACTGTGTTTATTTTTGACCCTGACCCACTCTGGAATTTGATCTTTGTTACTCTTACAGAAGTTCCTTTATTTTCATGTTGTGTTAATGAATCCCATTTCCACCCTATTCACTCTAGCTCTAAAAAGGAAACCCCCTCCCTTTTAAACCCGTCCCTCCCGGCACACTCCCCATGTCATATGCTTTTGTTTACTATCCCTTCCCAAAACACTCTTGCACTCTCATTTTCCAACATAGCTAGTGAAATGTTATTTTAACATTCAGTCAACACTGCCTATGTGAACTAACACTTGAGCTGATTTCATGTTCTGGGGCTGCATCACTCAGGCTTTCTGTTGAGTCATTAGCATCACCTTCTCCAGTTACTTGACTGCCAGCAACATTTTAATTTGTCTGGAGCTACCTGAAACATGGGCTTCACTTCAAAATAATCCCTGGCCCCTTTTAGAAAGAAATCAAAGGAATACATTACGGCTCTTGTTTACTAGCTAGGTATTTTTTATGTGAATTTGCCTCCAAGGATGACATGTGAAACAACCTATTCCTCTGATTCCCATACTCACTTCTTTCATTTTTTATATATATTTTTGAGAAATACACAAGGAAGCAATGGTCAAAGGAAGTGCCTATTAGAAGACACCCAGTTGTATCACTTCAATGGACATGAATTAGTGTCCTTAATTAGCCATTAATTAGCCGCTGTGCATGAGGACGGAGATGGATCCTTTTTCGTCAAATGGTAGATAAAGAGCTGCTTTGTCTGAAGCAACTCTTAAAAACCACGAGACATGTATGTCACTCTAGACAAAACTCTAGACTAACTAACTTAGCAGGTGAGAAGCGGCCCCAAAGAAGAGTAACAGGAGGGTTACTATAGCTTGTGATAGCAAATGTTGGTGTAACATCTGACTGCACCTTTGGATGACAGTAATCTGCAAGCTGGCCCCCTCCTATGGTAACCATATGCCAACACACTCATCCCTAAGGGATTTTTTGAGGCAACTGTTTCCTGTGTTTAGGTGATAAGACTACGGCCTCTCAATTAATGAGGAAGAACAGCTGAATGATTGGGATCGGGGGAATTCATCTCATGGGGTTAGTGGCCAACAACCCAAGGACTAACGACTAGGTTTAAAGTACTGGTATTATACAAAAGCCCTTCCTCTCTCATTGAAAAACTCAATTTGACATTGTGTGGACCCTGGCAAAAGTTCACAGATCACTGGTAAATGTGATCTTCACTGGAAGGCCCCTTGAGATAGCCAACTATGTACTTCAACAACAAATAGAACATTTCAATTATTTTCACAATTTTTCCTGGTCTTGACCGTGGGTGATGTTTGTCTTCGTTTCCCTATTGCCAAATGTCCAAAAATTCAGCCAGACCCATGCTGACAAATCAATATTTCATCATCAGAAGGTAAAATATTTCTCTGTATTTAGCCCCAATCTGGATACAAACAGGGTTTGCTTGTGGATATTGACATAAAGGTCATCAAAGAAAGAGATCCAATCTAAAGATAGCAAATACACAAATGACACCCCATCATTGTACAGCAAAGTATATTGATTGCTTTGGCTCCTCTGAGCCTCGAGGTCATGCTTAAGAACACATTCTCTTTCTCTCACAGTATATCAGAATATTTACATTGTCTGACAAAAACCTGCATGGTCCAATGCCAGAGGAATTTTTGCCTGCTGCTCTGAACCCTTTGAGATGCTGGTCCAGGCCCTCTTCAGCTCACTCCTGGCTGACCTCCCCAAGCACTCCGTAAGGCCACTTCTGCTCACCCCGAAATGCAGCTGCTCTGCTGCTCCTTCATCTCCCACCACTAGCTACCAGTCATGGCCCACTCGTTCTTTTTATAGCCATGTTACTAAAGTGTGGCGACTCTGGAGAGCAACATGTGTATTCAAATGGCTGCAGTTCAGAGGGACGCCTCAAGGCAAAACAATTTGTAACAGCTGCATAAGACACCCGCACATGTTCATATTTCCAGGGAGGAAACTGACAAGATAATGCCACACCAGCATAAGGTGCTGATGTCTTACTACCTGCAAGACCAAGGTATCAACTACAGTAAACAAACTGGGCAATATTCCCCGTTATCCGAGATATAAATACAGTGTCAGCTACACCTGCATACATAAGAGCAAGATAAAGCTGACTTTAGCATGTCTGTATAATGGGATTACCTCCTTCGACATATTCTTGATGGACAGATGCCCTCATGCGTGGGAGTAGAATCACATTGTAATTAGAATGTGAGGTATGTTTTCCTTGTGGAATGTTGTTGGTAGAGCATTGGTGACTTCAGTGACTTCAGAATGCCACTATTCAGCACCACGCTCAACACCCCATAGGCACAAGATGCCTCCACCAGTAGCACTCTGTGGGAAGACTACATATCTTGTCTACCATCACCATTGAGGTGGTGATGTCTATTCATGCCAAAGAAAAAACATTACTAGTTAAGGGCAATGAAGAGAAACGGATATAAAGAAACCATAGGAAGGAAATATGAAGTGGAAATAAACAAAATAACCATGTAGTTCACCCAAAATTTAGTAACAAGTATATTTTCTTATGTAGGTTTTTCCCCATGGTTACCAGACGCAGTTTGCTTTGTCTGTCTAACTCGGGCTGCTCATAGAATGTGTAGGAAGAATGTGATCCAGTGATGTCATCTAGTGTTAGATCCCTAGAACATCAGCTGGTAAAATGACCAACTTGTTCCAAAGCATGCTCACTGGCCACCATGGTGAACCAAGGAAGCTTTCCATACTGCTGTGTGCTGACTCACTGCCTGATCTCTGAGGGCTACACCCCACTTCATGTCCCGCTTCTACAGGAAGTCAGGGCAGGAAGGAAACTAACCTAATTATAACATGAGAAGAATGTTTCTGGGGTAACATTGACTTTGAGCCAGAATTTACAATGACCTTGGGCTTAGTCCCGAAAATCTTTGAAAATTTCTCCGATTTCCCTCAGCGAATGGGCATATGCTCATAGTTCATATGTCACAATTTTGCCTCACTACCCAGTTATGCACTTCAACGCAATAATTTTGGCATCTTCTGACTGCACACAAAATATGTGCATGTGTAGAGTGCAGACTAGTCATCTGGACTCAGATCTGGCGGGGGTGGGTGTACCATCACAAGCATGAGCTCATTTTACCCATTTGCCATTTTTACTTTTGGTACACCGCTATCGGGAGCATTTGATTTCAAGTGAAACCTTATTTTACCTTATTCCTTAATATTTTGACAGCTGTCAGACTCCAGTTGCCAGTAATGTAAACGATGGGTTTAAACTAGTTTGTCCATCACTCTTTTACACAGTGATGAACTAGCACATCTTCACACTTTCATCTATATACAGCTTAATGTTTACTTGAGAAAGTATCTTGATATGAATCTGTATACTACCTCTGTTAAAAATGCCCCCCCCCCCCCAAAAAAAAATAGAGCAAAACAAGACTAAATCTTCACATCACTATGTTTAAGTTTGAGCTGAATTGTACTGAGCTGTCAGTTTGGTGACATCATAGAGATAAGTGACACAAAAACAGGAAGTTCTGCCTTATCCTGGCATGTACCCCTTTGTGTTGCTAGCCATACGCAGCCTCCTGTCAGGCTGCTACAGACCATGCACCTCGATAAACTTCAAACTTCAGCTGGCTTTGCACCTAGGACAATATTCCTCACTTAGTAACCACTGACCTTTTAGCTTTGGTCTTAGACGTTTGCCTATTGACTTGTAAAGTGGTGTGAAATGGTGTTTTGTTCCAATGAAAACAATTACGCAGAAAGCTATCCTGTAGTATACATAAACAGACGTCAAAAAGAAATGACTAAAAACTCATTTCACTCTGTACATTCCACATATGTGTAATCACTGTTCATTAATGCAGCAATTATCATGGACCGAATCACTTCAGAAACAAACGCCATTCAAATTATCATATTAAGGCTAATATGAAAAGACCACATCGTCTAAATCCATAATTTAAGCCTAAAACCATGCCAGAACAATAAGACAGATAATGGGAGTCATTAATGCATTTCACAGTTGGCTCAGAATCACCTTTTATACACTCTGATATTTAACGACATAGAAACAAGTGTGAAGTAATTAATCAATTCATCATGTCAGCAGGACAATGGCCACATGCGCTACATGAGGGCTGGTAATGATTTATAAGTTATTTTAAGAAAAGAAACATTCATAAATGTGCAAGTCGAAACTTGTTAATGAAACAGTCTATAGAGTACAAATGTTTTGGTAATAATTATATAAAGGGTGTATCTTCATTAAGCAAACCCCCATCATTTAGGCCTATAGGAAACTGCCCTGATAAGGGAATCGTGAATTTGAAGAGCATTTGATTTGCTCGTTTCATCCAAAACAACTGATCATTTTTAACAGAGCCTGTAATTTAACTGGAGCAGGTTCTTTGCTCAAAGGTACAACAACAAGCACAATCCTGGGACCAGAGCCAGTGGCACCCGGGCTATGAGTCTGAAGCCTCACCATTACTCAAACTGCTTGTAACACTGTCTTTATATGACAAGGCTGTCATAAACGTATGATTCGTACTGAAATACTTTACATAAGCATTGAATATTCAAACTTGAAGAAAAAAAGCAAACAAACAGAGAGTTGCTTTTAGTACTTCTGCTGGAACTCAGACCCCAACAGAAATCTGTGTTGAACAGGTTTCCTGGTGTGTGTCATCGTGTTCACTGTTGCCACTAATCATTTGGGTCCTGTGGGTTCATGGCTACACGAAAAAGTGAACAAAAATCTCCATTCCCAAGTAATGAGATCCATGTACAGTTCACCACGAAATAAGCGATATATATTATATACATGCACAAAGACATTCACAGTATACGAATACACACTGCCATACTCTATCCATGTCTCATATTCTAAAAAAGCACTATGACATCAGCTTATAAAATGTGGCTTATCTAACACGGAGTTTCCTCCAGCTCTGAGGAAGGGTGAATGTTATTGCTCAAACAGGAACAGAAATCTTCCACTGAATACAAAAAAAAAAAGTTTGGGAAAAGCGCTTCTTTGAGTAGCCCATTCCAATAGCTCATGCTGCTGTTATTTCAGCGGCGGCCCGCTGATTGGCCGCCGAGCAGCTGGCCTGAATTAGCGGTGGGTGGCGTTCGCCTCCAGCACACTATATGTAATATGTGAGTCCGGAGCGTTCAGAGAGACCGAGGGGGATCGGAGGCGCTCGTGCGATCGCTAAAACAGAGCTGACTTTCTACGGTGCGCGCCGATATTTAACAGTACAGAAGCGAAGATGCGGTCACTCAAGTGCGCTGTTATAAGCCTGCTGCTGGTGCAATTACTGCCGCTGCACCAGATCGCACAGGCTTGCTCCTGCGCCCTGTCTCACCCGCAGGATGCCTTCTGCAACTCGGACATAGGTAAGCCTATAGTTGTTTTTTTTTTATACTTTACAAACGCTATGATTTTGTATTCGTAAATGTGTCTGAGTACTCGAAGTGGCTTTTTTTTTTTTTTTTTTTTTAAAGTGACGCTCCTCCAGCACGCTGCGCAGCAGATAAACTTCTACGGGAGGTAATAACCTTGCGCGCACGGTTTTCTTTTAAAATTGCATTTATTGTTTTACAGGTGGTCGATTTATGTAAACGGAGTATCTTAATTTTTTTAAAAAAATATTTTTATATTAAATGTGCCACTGTCCGTTGCTGTCTTTTCGTAAACAAGTGTCCGCTAGCAAATATGTACGCTTCCAGGAAAATTTTAAAGCTGCGATGATCTAATTCTAGCTGTCATATCGTAGAAGCAGAACGTTATAACTAATCTGTAATTGCAGTTTGTTATACAAATTTAGATCTATTAATAGTTCAACGAAGCCGGTAATAAAAACTACTTAAGCGTAATTTGTATACTTTCTAGTAATGGGAAGAGTTAACCGTGTCCATGGGAACGAGTCAGTGCCAGTGTTATGTTTTTCAGGGCAAAAAGACCACTCGCAGAGCAATAAAACGGGGCTGTGAGACAGCAGGTCGCCAGCTACAGTAGTTCAATGCTGTTTGTATAAGGCGGAGAAACTTCTCTATCCCTGATCAGATCAGAGTCCTGATCACTGGTTTGTGCCGGCCCGCACGGCTGACGGATAGCAGAAGTGACAGACATGACCAAGTTTATGCCACTCTCCTCCTCAAAAAACTGGTTTATAATAAAAGTAGCCCACTTGCTATTGAAACTTTGGCTTCATGCTGGAGAACATTGTTCCGTTCATGCGCATGCTGTGACCCCATGCCCGTGCTGTACTGTTATATACTGACATCTGGATTAGAATAGGCTGTATGCAGATATTGTAATTTGCTTGAAAATGTGGCATATTCATCACCAGGCATGCTCTGCCACACAAGTTGCTGGTGCTCTGGTTAGCTGTCATTGCCGAGATAAGACCATCAAAGCCATGGCTGCGTAGCCGCTTTGTAGCATCCTATCAAACCGATTCGCTTGATTTGATCCAGTGCCTTATCGAGGAATACCTTTTAAGCCACCCATTTAAACATTTAGAAATCTGTTACACCATTACTGAAATCTCTGGGGCTGCGTTGGTTGCAGTGAGTTGTGACTCATAAGTGGGAATAAAACATTATTTGATAACTAAATCACCATTGTAGCTGGAGGCTGCTTCCATTGGGGGTAGCAGGGTTGGAGAAAGTGGATTTGTCAACAGGAAGTGCTGACTGAGACGGGAGCTGAACTGTGCTGGTACTTGGATGTTGAACAGTTACTGGGCTGTCTGATCGTACAGTTGGGTGCAGAGATGCTCTTATCTGCGACTGTCAGATGGGGCTGTAATGCAGCTGGCATGCGGGCGGGAGAGGGGGGCGCTCTACTGCACGGCTGTGAGCGACTTCAGGGTGCCCGACCTGCGGGGTTCCTCAAAATCCCTCATTCAAGGTCGGGCAGGAATGTCCCTCATGGGACATTTTACATACAATAGATGAGAGGGATAGGGGTGGCATGGTGGTACAGTGGTTAGCACTGTTGCCTCGTACCTCTGGGACCAGGGTTTGAGTCTCCACCATGGCTCCATGTGTGTGGAGTTGGCATATTCTCCCTGTGTTGTGGGGTTTCCTCGGGGTACTCTGGTTTCTCCCCACTGTCCAAAAACATGTTGAGGCTAATTGGAGTTGTCAAATTACCTGTGTGTGTGTGTGTGTGTGTGTGTGTGTTCTGTGATGGGTTGGCGCCCCATCCTGGGTTGTTCTGTGTCTTGCCCTCATAGGCTCTGCACCCTGCATAGGATAAGCGTTTATAGAAAATGGATGGATGTACAGGGATATTATGCTGTTAAACTTGACTTGAGTATTAGTATTGAGTATTAGATGACAAAAACAAACCCAGAATGTAGCATTATGCTGAAATGATTTGAAGTCCACATCTTTCTAAGGAGTAAGAAAATGGGCTTTTTGAGCTGATGTAAGGTGATACTTCTAGAAGTAACCATTTAACACTTTTTTTTTTTTTTTTTTTATTTTTTTTTTTAATGATTATGTATGGTATGTCCTACTTACTTACACATGTGTTGTACAGGATTACACCTGCCCCCCCACCAATTTATTCCTAATTCTACTTGCCACTTGTGCTCTGGGTGGCTCTTAGAGAACCCCATCAGCTTATTTCAACTCTTGGAATAATATATTTGACAAATGGAGCAGCATGTGAAAGCCTGAGAACATCATCAAGGACAAAGATAGTCATGTTTGCAGGACTGTTAAGTGATGTTCAGCGAAATCTGCTTTGTACCCTGCCGGATTAATTTAAGGAAGGAGATGTAACTTATTTTCAGACAAGGCAGCAAGTCTTAAGGAGTTGGATCCTTTTGTATTCTCAGCTTAAGGCCCAGATAGACACACAAGTAAGCTAAACCTCTACAACCTTCTTTTTCACCCTTTCTTCAATTTAAACATATGGTCATGCCTTTCATTTTGTGCTCCTTTTCTCCAGCTGGTTTCATGGTCTTGTGGCCTTCAGTAAATGTGCTTTAAGTCAACTGCTCCTTACACGACCATGAAAGTGTGCCATTAGCTTGCGCAAACTTAAACAAAGGCCGACGCTTCACTTGCGGCCAAGCAATTATCAAGCTGTGGTCGAGACTTGTGCCAGTTCAACCCCATTAGGCACAGCGCTGAAGGAACTGGTCAGGAAGTGACATGTCTGGATGCCCTTTCGCTTTGAAGTGAACACTTCCCAGGGTGAGGCCTGTTTTAAAAAGGACAGTGCTACCAAATTGGCCTTACTTCAGTGTTTCCCAATGGGGTCCTTTGGGACCCCTTGACAGTCCACATTGTTCAGCAGGGAGCTAGGAGGGATCAAAAATGTGGACAGTCTGAGGGTCCCCAAGTACCAGGTTGGGGTTGGGGAAACGCTGCCTTGCTCCATGTCAACACTCAGAATAGGTTTATAGTAAACCTTGTTTTGGCGCTCTTATTTACTTTCATATTCTATCTGTATGTTCGAGCATCTTTCCATGTACCTCACCAAGTGCAGTATTCCCGCAAGCCTGGTAATGTAATTTCAGTGTGGGTACTTGTTCCAGTTCAGCCCCCTCCCCAGACGACTGCTTGGCTATACGTGCCAGTCATCTGTGCCAGTCCCCATGCCCACTTGCCCACTGGCCGGCTTGGTCCAGGCTGCATTTCAAACACGCATGGAGTTGCGTGTACAACATATGCAAAGCATGTTCCAAGCAGGAAATGAATCGGCCCATTTTGGATGGTCTTGTCTAATTTGGCAAGTGAGAGCTTTCACATGTGGGCCCATTTCATTCCCAGAATTATGGTCCGGTAAAAGACAAAAAGATCAAATTGGTGTCCAATTTGCTTCATCTCATTGCCTCATTATGTTGGCCTGTTTAGTTCAGCATGTTTATCATAAGCAACAATACATGTGTGTATCATTAACTGATTACATGAGACCAAAAATTTAACCACCGCCCTGCGATAAATTGGCACCCTACCCAGGCTATACACCACCCATGTGCCATGTGTTGCTTTGGATTAGCTCCAGAACCTTCCATGACCCTGACTGGGATAAATGTTTGTGTGATGGATGAATGGAAGTAAACCACAGATAATTTGTAGATCACTGATGGCTAAAAAGGTACTTATTGGATGCACACCTTTGTATTCAGTCTAGCAGTGTGGCCTTCATTCAGATTTGGAAGTAACCAATATAAGAGAAACCGACCCGTATAAGTAGAATCGTGTGAATTTCACTATTTCTGAAAGTTTATTCCTTAAGACTTGTATTTACAGACGATTAAGCAATATTAGCCATTTTAACAAGCGTTTTAATGCATCTGCTGGATGACTTGCCTCAACACTTCCATGGCATGCATGGTATTGGATAAGCAGTGGGTTCACCTGTTCCATAACCCAAGGTGCTGGATAAAAGAACAGAAGAGATGGCTGACATGGAATTTGCCTGCTGTTCAGTTATTTTCATGTAAAGTGAATGACTGCTGTTTGTAAATTACAGCCTGATACAGCAGAGAATGTCCTGAATAACTAGACCATGGCTCCCTATGATAAAGGGTCTCAATACCCCGCAATGACTGTCTTAGAATGACTGACAGCTGCAGGAATGTGCAGCCTGTATGAACCTTGGGGGGGGGGGGCATGAACAAATTTCTGTTGGTACTGATCCATCTCTGGGTACCTGTTTACTACACACATTTTTGAAGAACTAGTCCCTGAAGAAAAGATGCTTGAGGGGAGCTTATCAGTGTAGCCACTTTTTGAAATAAATAAATGGCACGAAGTGTAAAATCTACTATGCTGAATGATGCCTCAGAAAGACTCTCAAATTCTGCATATCTTGTAACTTTTTTTTTTTTTTTTTTTAAATGGTCTTCTAAAGGGACACATTGCTATCTTTGCCTGAAGGGCTGAATAGCGCAAGTGTGCAGTCTGTATAAGACTCCAGAGTGAGAAATCTACCTCAAGCTCCCCTTTATCACTGTGGCAACAAGACCATCTGAAATGGTTCAAATTGGATGGAAACTGGATCAGCTTAGGACTGTTCTGGAGCCTTTTGACAGTCTGCTGGAGGCGTCCAAAGCCAAGTCCTCGGTGAGCCCTGGGGAAAAAAATATGGCAGCACTAGGGTCTGGAGCCTCTCCGCTTCGGGCACTCTTTGAAGCTGGTGCCATTCTCCCTGGAGGTGCCCTCTGGGAAGAAGGGGGCTCAGTTTTATGGTGGTCTGAACCTTTTGAGTCCTTTCAAAGGATGCACAAATCAACTAACGTTTCATCATTCTTAAAAATGATGCAAAATGAATGGGAATAAAATCATAGGGAGTGGTCCTCATCTGCATTTAGTCTTTGAGACCACTCTAGTGAAGAGCTTGAAATGCATTACAATGTGAGCACACAAGCAAAAATGTTGTTTTTACCCATAATGCTGTGTGTTCTTTGCACTGTATCATCATGGTGCACCTGATGTATTATCTCGCATTGCTGCTTTTGCCTGTACTTTACCTCACAGAATTGTGAGATGATTCTACCCACATGAGTCCAGACCTGCTAGTCTACTGTTCGGGGCTTTCCGAGGGCCTACGTTGCAGGGTGGCTGTTCTGCTTTTGTCATTGTGCCAATCGATTTAATCGGGGTGATTTTATGTTGTGTTGCAGTTATCCGGGCCAAGGTGGTGGGGAAGAAGCTTCTCAAGGATGGCCCGTTCGGCACCATGCGATATACGGTCAAGCAGATGAAGGTGAGCCTGCCACTCGCTAACCTACTGCCGCCTGTGCTTCTTAAATCGGTGGCCTATAAACAAAGGACAGGGGACACACCTCTCTTAAAGCAGGCGATGGCAAAAACATTCTGAGACCGCTGTTAAGACATATCTTTTACGAGTGGAATTTTGATTTTAAATGTGCTTTGTAGCTAAACAGATTGTATACTGGAATTAACTTTTAAAGAAAATGGTACATCCTGGCATTTAAGAGCCGGCTTGAGGCCAGTGATTACGCAGGGTTGTTAAACTGTTGTAACCAGCAGTGATAATGGTCTTCAGACAACTGCTTCCTGCAGACAAAACTGTTATGACTGACACGCATCATATCCTATGACCTCTCCTCTGGGATCCTATATGTGGTTCTGAAAGCAGTTCCATAGAAGGCAGTAGGAAGCCTCTATTTCAGACAAATGATTAGTCCAAATGGCTTCGATTCCCTCGCCATTTCCAGCTCCTCAATCTGAGATTTTTATTTTTTTGCAACTGTACTATAAACAGCGATTTCCTGTTGATGAACAGATCCATTGCAAGGAATAAGAAACGGTTATTGTCAGCATTGCAATGCCCTGACCATTAGTGTTCGGTGAATGAAGAGGAAGGCCTGGGGATATAGGGACATCTCGGCGGCGGGGCGCGGCCGGCGGGCGGGGGGGGGGGGGGGGGGGGGGGGGGGGGGGGGGGGGGGGGGGGGGGGGGGGGGG
>JAODKC010000001.1:29086147-29135860 GCA_026777985.1 Mormyrops attenuatus
GATGTTTTATAGTGTTCAGAGTATCGGAGGGGGGAAAAAACATTGGAGTAACTGGTCAGGAAGTTGCACCATTACTGGCTTCTCTTTGGTAAATATAGTATGACCTTGTACGACTTGTACTCAACATTGCCACAAGAAAGATATATGTACATGTATTTATCAGGCTTCCGACATTAACGGAAACTTTCATTTCAAATGATGTGCTTTTCCAGATATGTAAAGAGTCATTTTTAGAGCAACAGTTGCTAAACATATTCTATCAAGTCACAACAGGATCAGCTCTATCCTTGTTCTTTTTCATTTTAATCCCTGACGTTTCCTGTTGACTTGACTTCTTGTAGTAGCTTTGGACAATATATAATGACAAGATGTATTTATATGAAGAGCCAAGTGAACTTAAACTGTTTTTTAACATAAAAGTATTGAAAAACAATAAAATGATTCAAAATAATTCAAGTCCCCTATGTGATATTTAATTAGTTGTCTGTTCCCCTTATTTGCAGATGTATAAAGGATTTGATAAGATTCAACATGTCCAGCACATCTACACTGTTGCTTCTGAGAGCTTATGCGGCGTCAAATTTGATGTCAACAAATACCAGTACTTAATCACAGGTAAGCGCTGCTATTTTTGGACTGAATGAAACTGAGGGAAGTTGGTCTTTAAAATGCTGGTCCTGGTGGACGTTCTGTTGACATGTAAAGGTCACTCCTATCAGAGTGAATATCTCTCTAGGTTGGTAGGTGCCTCTTTAATCGCTGCAGAGCCCTCTGAGGCCCACTGCGGGACTGTATCTCCACACCGTAGCTTCCCCAGCCCTGCAGAGCAGCTAACCACAACTCGACTCATTTCATGCAAAGTACGAACACACTTTCCCACTATTTACAACTCCCAGTTTACTCTGAGGTGGAATTCAGTTGTGTGCAGGGAGAATTCATTTGGTTAGGTTTTTTTTTTTTTTTTTTTTTTTTTTTTTTCCCTTTTTTTCTAGAATAGTGTCTCTCTTTTTTTCTCCCTGGATAAAGCAGGGAAAGCATCTTGTGCACTATTTTCCTCAATGCCTGGTCTTTGTGTGACCCAGCCCCCCCACCTCAAGAATAATTGTTCATTGCTGATCTCCTATGACTATATAGAGATCCAAAACCTCACAACTAAGTTCTGTCCTTTTAATTAGCTGGGGGAGTGTACTAGCCCTGCTATGTTACCAGAATTTGTAGTGTCCTCCCAAGGCCCCTGAGATTGTGGGGGGGGGGGGCAGTAGATGGGATCCTTCCAGGCCTGACACTGTCTCGGCTGCTCATCCATCTTACTTTATGCAGCGGATGCAGACACAGGAAAGTGCCGCATCCTCACATGACCGGCGTCTCGCATGACGGAGTTCAGAGCTCCGCGGAGCACCTGCTTCCTGGCCATAATCTCCACCTCTGTAGCAAGCCGCTTGCGGCCTGTTCCTATTAATATAACGCAGGCGACCTTTGGAAATACAGAAATAGGGGGCTGTGGTTTGCGAGTGCTTTCTGTACTATCATCTTACTGTAGTAAACTGCTTTGAAGCCATGGCTGTTTACTTGTTTATGATTCTGGCGTGCTGGATTTGATGCCATTTACCCCCCCCCCCCTCCCCCAGGCCGTGTGTATGATGGCAAAGTTTACACCGGACTCTGTAACTTCAATGAGAAGTGGGAGCAGCTGACCCTGGCCCAGAAAAAGGGCTTTAACCACCGGTACCAGCAGGGCTGCAACTGCAGGGTGAGTGGGCAGCCGTGCGCCAGCAGAGGGCCCAAGCACCGCCGCCACGGCACCAGGAAGTCTGCCGGCAAGCAGAGCACCCTTCCCAAGCACATGACCCTCCTTTGAGCCGCTCCCTGTAGATCCTTCCGGAAGGCCGCTTCGGCACCAGCAACCCACTGGTTTTACCCTTTGGTATTTATCTGTAAGGCCCTGGACCAGGCAGCGCAAACCCGACATCGGCTCTAATCAGAATTAGCTACAGCATATTTCATCTGTTTATTTGTATTTTGAATTTTTTTTTTTTTTATTAATATCAATCGATCTGAAGTATCTGAGCACATTCTGTCCATATGGTATCTGGGAGGCTACCTGCTGGCTTTGGATAGTCAAAAACTAGCAATTTGTTCACAATTTGTTCAAAAGGGGAGGGAAAAAAAAGTACAGAGTTTAGCTGGGAAGGGAATGAGCAAAGTGAAGGCTGGTAATGAAAAGTTGACATGGTGAGAAGATGAAGGGAAGCCTTACAACCCGCAGCTGAACTGCGGGCAGTTTTGGGGGAAAACTGCAAATCATCCAGCCATTCGGCCAGCCAACACTTTCTGTCACCCCAACCCCACATTCCTCAGTGTGGGAGACAAAGACACTCTTCCACATATGTAACCGCCCCCCCGCCAGACGCGACACGGCAGTCGTAAATATTCAGTACAGCTGCAAACATCTGCCACGGGGACTTTGGTCCCAACGACACAAACAAGCGCGTTTAGCAGGCGGGGGGCTGGCGCGGGGCCAACCCTTGGCTGAGTATCCAGTACGATGGAGAAGCTTCTGGAGTTGCTTGCGGGGATGGAGACGTTGGCGCTCAGTTACGACTTGACAAAATGGGAAAAACTTAAGCGTTTCCTTTATTATAGCACCTGCATGAAACATGAGTGATTTCAACAACATTAGGGGTCAACTATATTAGTCTGGGGTTTTTTTTTTTTTTTTTCTCCTTTTTTTTTATTTCCTCCCCTACCCCACTTTTAAGATGCACATTCTGCGACAGACATGTTGAGGGGGTGGTGCTGTAATTTTTATGATGAACTAAACCATTGTCTTCACCCGCATGCACCCCCATTACCTGTACTAAGGCCAGGAACAGTAGAAGACATTTCTCAGGCGTCACCCTGGAGCTGCTGGCTGTACATTAAACGCCTTTCTCCGCGTTCTCTGTCCTTTCACTCTCCGGTCTAGGCAGGCGATTGTGATATTTCCGGATCACACACGTACTGCATAACCTTCAGCCCTGTTCCATTTTGTTCCTGCTACTTGCTCTTTGCAGCGCTTCCTGATTCCTGTGATGTTTTCCTAACACTTTTAATTACACATCAGCTGTACATTGTGAATGTCTCTCGCACCTTCATGGTTTTTATAATGCATGCATTATAGTACGCGAACTTGGGTGCACAGTGCAAAGTACAGAGTTATAATGCACACAAATACACTTAACTGGAGAGAGAATTTAGTTCAAATGCTAAATGTAAACTCCAGTCAATTCTCTCAGAGAATTGCTGTAGTTATCACTTTCTGTCAGCGACAACGGCTTATCTGCAGAAAAAAACATTTTAACGGATTTCCGTGACATGGTGTTGTATAGTAACAGAGAAGTTTTTGAAATGTGACACGCTGGTTAGAGATTTAGCTCCGTATTGAGAGAAGGGATGCACGTCTTTGTGAATGAGTGCCTGATGATGCCGGTTGGCGTCCTTGTGGGCTGATTGCAAGGCTCAGTGCATGGCTTCGGTCACCCTGAACCTGTGCTGAGCGTCTCTCTCTCTCTCTCTCTCTCTCTCTCTCTCTCTCTCTCTCTCTCTCTCTGTGTTAATAATACTGCTTCCTGTCTGTCTGAGGCTTCACCCGCTGTGTTGCTTGTGTGTTTGTAGATTAAAGCCTGCCACTACCCACCCTGCTTTCTGACTTCCAAGAGCGAATGCTTGTGGACGGACAGGCTTTCCCACTCCGAATTCCCTGGACACCAGTTCCGCCACTTTGCCTGTATCCAGCAAAAGGAGGGACACTGCACCTGGTACAGAGGAAGCCTGACCCACAAAAAAAAGCCACCGGCACCCCTGAGCCCCGAGTCCACCCCCCTCGCTACCCGTAGGGTGCCACCCGACTCTGCCGCCGTAACCGCCGCTCCGTGACGCTCTAGTGCTGGCGGCACAGCGGCAGCGCTCAGATCTAAAGCAATACCTTTTTTGTTTTGGCTCGCCAACTCCCTTTGCTTTTAAGGTCGGCCAAACACTGCCGTAAAGGACAGAACCAAAAGCCACACATCGGACATGCGTAAACGCCGCGGCCACCCAACGGGGCCACTCCTTCAAGAAGAGCCTAACCGTAGACGCTTGCAGCGACATTAAGTGACTTTCCTAAGCTGAGCGTTATGTTTGTGCTTCCATTAAGCTTTCAATGTCCGTTCCCTATACCTACAGTATAGTGTGCACTGTCACCAGTGCGGACAATGGAACCATAACGCGCACTTCATTAAAACAATTTGCCTTGCCACTGAGGTATTTATGTCAGCAGTGTTCATATCGGCTATTTAAAAATGATTTTGAAATATTGAGGATGTAGTATATATGTGCGTGAACTTGTCTGTTCACAGTGCAAATGGTATATATTTATTGGTGTTTTGGTTTCTGAACCCCTATTGTGTGTGTGCTCTATAGATTATCAACATTCTTAGTGCTAATTTATTCATACAAGTATTTGGTTAATAAGCTGAATGAAGATTTAAAAAAATAAATAAATTCATGTATCATCATTAATGATGAGCTCCACAAAATGAACAGATGGGTTACATATGATATAGATTTTTATTATTAAAAAAGTATTTATGATGTCAGGTCTGTACAGATCTGAAGACTCCTTATAATAATAACTTTATTTTTTAATGGTACCTCACCCTTTTTATAACTTTCTACTACAGAGCAAGCACTTATTCATTAAAGAAACAATATTTTTCATGTTTTTTTTTCATTTAGCTTTGTTTAAAATCTTATTTTCAGAAGATATCAGAAAATGTATATTTTTGTCTCTCTCTTGGCCTCTAAGGAATTTGTAGACACACATTTTAAGAGCTCTGAGTACCGTGACGAGTGAAATAAAACTGGGTTTATTGAGGTCCAGTGCATCAATAACGGCAAAATGTATGTTGACCGGTGAGACTCAGAAGTAATTACGCAAGATGCTTAACTCAAGCATACGTGATGGTCATGACTAATCCACATATCATGATTGCTGTTTGATACAGATTATGTCATTGTACTTAAAATAAATCTAACAATCAGACTCTGGCAACTGATTCTAGAGTATCCAGTGTGAAGCGGTGCGAGTCACTGTCCAGTTGTGTAGATTCTCCACTTCCATCATCACTAGTCCTGTGTATTTTAGTTTTACACGCTACAGTAAGATTCACACCAAGTTTTCATGGCAAGTTTTACTAATGTCGCTGTCGTTATCGTTGGCATTTCTGTATAGAGACTGCTTAACATGGGAAGAAATCATGGTCACCTTGATTCAGTGAGGCGCAATTTAACCAATGATTGTACTGTTGATGACGTCTGTTTCTCTGTGTGCATACACATTCTTTGGGCTTCCGTCTCTTGTAGGAGCTACAAAAATATTTGACTTTTAACACTCTCTGTTTTATATTTTTATAATAAAGAATTAATGAAAAGTACCATATGTCTAGCGTGTTTATTGTTGTTATTGGGCCATTGCACTGATGTCCTATCTTTAGCGTAACTGAATTGTGTAAGGAGTGTGTGATCTTTCGCGCCTCTCTGCTCTGAAGGCCAGGGAAGACCCCACTTTCTGCACAGAGCTCTTTCCAGGATTAAGGGAGTTAAAATGGAGCATGGTCCCAACACAGGTGGGATCTTCAGGCACACGCAGATCCTGAGCTCCGTTCCACACATCCACCCCGAAAGCGGCCCAGCCCTAACAGATGGGAGGCCACCACGGCTCCCTACTTATCTGCAGGGCGAGGAATGTCTGGCTAGCATGCTGGCAAGTTCTAATCTTCATGAAAACATCATACATGATGGCAGGAAGAAGCCAGAGAGAGGCCATCTATTGGAAACCCTTCTTTGAGCTCCCTGACGGAATATGGGAAGATAAACATGCACCCCTCCCCCCCCCAAGCTCAAATCTGATGTCATCGTAATAATTTAAAAAGCTCCATTCCTTGCCCAGCCTTCGGTGATTCACAGTGCTTAATAATTAGCTGTTCTGGCAGACTCAAACCAATTATGAAGTCTGTTGTTTAAAACAGAGCTTTGAAATGTCTGTCCTGCCTCTTCACTCCGAAAGATAACAGCATTTATCTTTACATGCCTAAGATCATTTCCCCCGTTGCTATCTAACAATGTTTTGCTTTCAGCGAACGTCTTAACGTTTTAGTATCTATGTGTGTGATGATGCCAGGAAAAAAGGGTTCAAAGCCTTACAACTGACATGCATTACTTACACATCTAAGTAAATGACCTTGCCCAGAATAATTACAATCACAAATTGATTATTAGCAGCCAATGTGATCCAAACAATGCCGTCCATGCAATTGCACTTAGTTTATACCAGAGTCATTTCTATCCCCACTTCTGTACAAATCTTATAAACCTGCTGTTATTTCTGTAGGAGCCATCATTATGGTGGTAAGAGGGTGTGAATTGAAAGTCGTAGTAGGAGGCAGAGAGAGCTCACCATCTGCTTATGGCTTGGGTAGAAGGTCTGCTCATTCAGAGGAAACTTCTCAGGGCCCAGAGCATGAAACAGCTTTATCATCTGGGAGAACTGGAGCAACGAAACAGCAATGAATGCTGCATGTTAGACCGCATGGCTCGCCAGATAAATGACTGATTGGGATGATGACTATCATTATGATTCTGATAATGGTGTTTTACACCACTGGTCACGAGCACGTGGCACCATAATAACATCAGAGTCCACTTGGATATTATAATAGGATGATTCTTTATGAAGAAAGTGATGTGAAGAAGCAACACGTGTAAATGTACAGGCATGAGACTGTGAAACCTGTGATGGATGGATTACAGTATACCGTAAATCACCAAATATGGCAACTTCATAAATGTCCATTGGTTTTAGCCTGTTAGTGTCTCTTAAGACACAGCAATCCTACCACCTCTACTGTTTTGAAACCTTACATCTTCTACCGACTAGCTACAACAGCCATTAAACAATGTACATCAATCTGGCCAGGCAAGCAGACGTACCACCCAAGGTTTGCTGCAGAAGTTGTAGATGGAGAAGAGCGAGTTCACACCAGGGACACCCCCGTACTGTAAGCCAATCACCAGGCTGCGGAAATCGTCGCCCGGGGTCATGCTGTAGGCGTGCTGGCGAATCAAAACAAAGTCTGGCTTAAAGGACCTGGGGAGACAAAACAACATGAAAAAGAACACAAAATTAAATTAGCCTCCAGCTGCACTGTGCAAGCTAGCTAAAGAGAGCAATGCAAAGGCCTGAATTTAAATACAACATCCTGATCATGAAATGCTGGTATGACAGCGGCGACCAAAAATCCTCTTCGATTATTATTAGCGTTAATCATTATTGTTTATCTTGAAAATAGCAAGCACCCTGGTTTCACTTATTACACATATACAGTGGGGTCTCATGGGACCCCAACCTATATTTAAGCCTCAATGCTGGGAATGACTAAGAGGTGCCTACATCAGATGAGCAACTGTGATTCTCCCAGCAGACTGTAGCTCAGTATAGAGGAGCTCCAGAACATAATCAATACAATATCCAAAAAGCTGGCTTTCCCACGCTCAACCAAACTCAAGGGAGGCTTGGATTTAATTATTCTCAGCACAACATAAGTGACATAAAATATTAGAGCGATTATATAATAAATGCATGTAGTCACTGCCCATCTGTGTGACAATGACAATGATATTTTTAACGTGATTTGATGAGAAATGGTCGTTTCAGAAAAACAGATGAGGTTCGGGTAGCAACCCTCTGCGCTACGTATAATTATAGTCTCGTGGCAAGGCCATACATGCAAGGGCGCTGCTTAATGATTGAATGAGTTAAACAGGGATCTGATGGACACTGACTCAGTCTCTTGTGATAATTCAGAGTCAGAGATGTCTGGTCCACTTCAGCAGCTGCTGCTTCTCAAGCGCCACAAATCGCATTAGCGCTTCTTATTTAAAGGCCTTACAGTAACATTTTACATTTCAGCCGGCTGCTTGCAGGGGAGGGGTTTTTCGGGGGAACAGAAAGACGGGGAGGAAAAACAAGCACTTGTTCTGGAATGGAGCGTGGGACAGGCTGCCTAATTAACACAGCTAAATCCCGTTCGTTTCAAAGCGCCCCGGGCAGAGGCCCAAAAAGGCCTGAACTCTGACTCGCCACTGATTGGGCAGAGCTAGAGTGCATCAGTGGGTGATTAGGATTAGGTCTGAAGCCACACATGCATTGGCTGCGAAAAGTCTTTCTTTAGTGGAATAACGTGAAGCCATGTTGAAGTATACTGTACAGCAGGGGTGGCCAATCTTATCCGCAAAGGGCCGGTGTGTATGCAGCTTTTTGGGATAACCTTTAGGTCAGCTGTTCAAACCCAGGTGTGAGGACTCTTCAGCCAATCAGTTCTCTAATTAGTAATCTAATTAGGGAGTTGCAGTGATAACCGGCATACCCAATGGCCCTTTCTGGATAAGATTGCCCACCCCTGCTGTACAGGCCCAGGACCAGGCCTTGCCACATTCCCCCCCCCCTCCCCCCAGCCCTGGCTGTAATAGGTAAATGCGAGAGAGCAATAGATGTTCCTTTAATAGTGAAAAACCACCTATTGTCCAGAGAGGGGTCTCGCCCTACTCAGAAGAATGGACCTGAGATAAGATCTGTGGTAGGGCTGTGTGTCTCTGTAAGAAGTAGTAGGAATTCTCAGAGGACCGATAAGCCATCCAGCCTCCATAATACGTATCACTATGACCACATGGCACCGCTTGGTCCTCACTCTGGTCCTACAAAGTGTCCAGCTGCATGCATCGTGCAGCACGAGCACTGGACGTCAAAAGTGAGCAGCGTCAGACATGTTTACAGGGTATAATCGCTGCATATCTGTGCGGAACCAGCAGCCTGTCTGGCTGTCTAGTCATTCATAGGGGAAAAGAAACCAAACAATATGAGGACTATCTGACATCTCCATGCTGTGTCTGGCGAGCCGTGATGTGAGAGTGTATTAGGATGTCCTGGTGTTGTTTATACACGGGGTAGAATATTGACTAGCAGTTAAAGGTATGTATTAAAGAGAATTAAAAACTTTATGATTAACAACAAGCCATGTTAATAGAGTACTGAGTGATTTAAAATGTGATATGATCCAATGTCCAGCACACTAGTAGCCTATATATTAAAGCCTGAATATGCACTAGTAGAAGTGGGACAAGATTCCAGGCAGGGATAAGATCACTGTACAAGACACTGAGAGAGAAGTAATGAGCACACACTGATACAGCACATTGCCACACCCACCACACAACAAACCACCTCAGGGATGAGAACCCAAGTGCAGCCGTGCAGTGGGTGATATCTCAGCACCACACTAGTTTGAAGGGAACAGTGTGAGGTTTTTCTGAAAGATGACTGGCTGCAAAAAACCAAAACCATGAACAGAACTTTGATTGGTGGGAAATTGCACCAATCACATAGCTCACAGCACCTAAACTTGGGTACTTCAATGTAATATAAACATACACGTGACTACTATGTATTACTCATCTATTTTCCATAACAGTTTACTCAGTATGGGGCCATGGCAAGCCTGAAGCCCGACCCAGGAAGCCAGTCCAGGACACGGCACAGTTCACCAAAAGTGCCCAGAAGAAACGGCTGGGGTCACGATCAATGCCCTAACCCTGGATTTATGATACTACAGTGCCACTCATGCCCCTGTTTCAAATTACTAAAGTTTCAGCAATTACTGGCCACCAATCAGCCCTGCCTCGCCTTTTGGAAAAGACTGAGCAGCTGGAGAGATTACTTGAAACTCCAAAGCAGGGCAGGAAATGTCGGGGAGGCCCCTGAAACGGTACTGAACTGTCATGGGTGAACATGGAACTCCTCGCTTACCGATGTCATTCAAAGGTGAAATCCCAGACACAGTAAGTGATTAAGAAACAAGCAGCTGTTCCTTCGAGTTCCACAGCAATATATAAAATAGTGCTGAAATAAAATCTCTGCCTGTTATAATGGTTACAATAAGATGAGTGATTGTGGATCAGAAGACACAGGAGAATGAACGTTTGCCATGTACGTCAACTGGGAGGGACGCATCTCATTTTCAAACTGGGTGTGTGATGTAATACCGTGTAATGCAGTTTGCATGACGCCAGAGAAAATGCTGCGTATTTATGACATTAACCGACAACTAATGTCCAAGATTATAAACTGTTAACGAAATCAAGATTAGATGAGACTTGAGGTTATTTAAAAAACGTAATCAAAGCTAAGATAAATCAAATGATAGGTAAACAACCGTTCACACGGTTGTAATGCAATCTGAAGTATGTGAAACTAAATCAACACAAGATGGGATAAGAAGAATTGTTAGCATACTCCGCACGAGTGATTTACGACTTTCCAAACAGGAGAGCAGATGTTACGACTTCATGGCAACCTGAGCTCGGTTCCCAGTGACATAAGCTAAGCAGTGCATATCTTTACAGCAAACTAATGCACTCCATCTGCATTCTCACACATGTTAATTTGGCCTGAGGATCCGCCAACAATAAAACAATGTTATGTACTGAAATTTTTATGTCATTATTATTTTTTTTTTTTTCTTGGACGGGGCAGTACGTGCCTCTGTAGGTTACCACTGTGCCCATAACTGGAAGGTCGCCAAATCCTGTGGCTTGCATGGTGATGTCACCGTTGGGCAATGCCCTTAACCTCAATCACTCCCAGGATGCTATAGCTGACCCTGCTTTCTCACTATTATGTTGCTTTGGATAAAAGTATCTGCTAAATAAACACAATAAAAATCCTAAGAGTTCCTATAGCTTCAAACAGAACACTGTACAGTACCAGTTAAAAGTCAGGACACGTCAAGCCGCCTTACAAAGGAGAGTGATCGCATGTCACATTACATGACCTGGCCACCTTACCCATGCACAGTAAAAATGGTTTTGGAGGAGTTTGACCAGAGTGAAGGAAAAGCAGCCAATGTGTGCTGAGCGTATGTGAGACCTTCTTCAGGACAGCTGGAAAAGCTACCCAGGAGGCCGCCCCATGAAAATGGCATAGAGGAGACAGTAGGGTCAGCCAGTCCCTGGAGCAATTGGGATTAAGGGCCCTGCTCAAGGGCCCAATGGTGGGATCACTCTGCCGACCCTGGGATTTGAACTGGCAGCCTCCTGAGTCCCAACCCATAGTGCTACCCCCCCAACAAATGTATTTATTTAAGATACTTTTTTCATCTGTGAATAATTCCATAATCATTATTTTATATTTTGTATGTCTTTATACTTAAAATTTATAAATATTGTACAGAATAGTACAAATTAATTTTTATATGGGCAGGTGTGCGCAAACTTTCGACTGATACTGTATATAAACCATTTGTCATTTAACTAGTTTACATTGTTTTTTTTTATTTTTGACAAATATACCCAAGTAAAGGCTACAGAATTTTCCAAATCCAGTCTGCATGAAAAAGGCTGCCCACTTGTGGCGCACACATACCACCGTCACCCTCCTTCAGGGTGTCTTGCAGCTAAACAGGGGTGGGCAGTGGCGGCTCAATGGTTAGGGACGTGCACTTGTAATCGAAAGATTGCAGGTTCGAATCCCCGACCAGCAAGGCACCACTGAGGTACCCTGAGCAAGGTACCGCCCCCAAGCACTGCTCCCCGGGTGCCGAATTAGCTGTCCCCTGCTATGTCACGTATGGGTTAAATGCAGAATACACATTTCGTTGTTGTGTGCTGTGACAATTAATCACGAAATCCTAATTCTACACTGCAGCTGCTCCTGCCTCTCCCCAGTCTGATAACTGGCCAGTAAAATGATTAACCATTGAGCTTTCGCTGTCACCACGGTGCATTTCTAAGCATCCTTCAGCATGCTGGAGATTGCTGCAAACCTCTTCATCCTTCCATAGATGGCACGAGCGCATCCAGGGTCTCTCTCTTCAATCCCTCATAGGATGCGTATGGCGTAACTCAAAGAAGTCAAGGCTCACACTGGAAGTTTGCCCTAGCATATGATATATACTTATCACTCACTGACAGAATAAGAAATTCCACCCCGGACTATATTTAGTATTACGCATACCTGATTTTCTCCAACTCTCCTGTGAGCTATGCATGCGCGGTAGTGCCTGGCTTGTGGCACGTTCCACCCAGCCTGAAGGAAGCTGGTTGGTTTTCAGAAACGTGGTGCTCCTTTCCTTGGGGGAACGAGTCTTGGCAGCAGAATGAATTCCTTTATAGGGTGGGCTGCGGCTTTTTAATCTTGTTATTCTTAAATTGCGACAGGAAAGCCAAACATCAGTCAGGCAAACCATCTCTGCCTGAGACCTACCTTACATCATGTGTAAATGTGGCTTAAATTTAGAACAGAGCCATTTAAATCCAATTATAATTCGAAGTTCCACTTCACTGATGTACACGTGCAGCCATTATGTTGGAAACTTTTCATAATGGTGCTGATTTAGATGCTTACGTCCATTCAGCAGTCATTGATTTGACCAGCACTGAGCAAACGTGTGTGTTGAGCTGGGATCTCCCTGGCAGCCAGTCGTCCATCTCGCTACTCCCCCCCCATCTGCACCTCGTAATTCACCCTACCCCCCACCCCCTCCCTGGCTCAGCTGCCGCAACACGTGGACCTACACGAGCCCCCACTCCATACCCCTGCACAGCTTCTCCCCCTGGACACCATCTCTCACAAGTAAGACCTTGGTATCCTAAACACCAAACATCACGTGGATGACTGGTAAGTATCCAGGCCACGCTCACCTAAAACTTACATAATGAATTTCCAGCATGAATCATGTTCATCTAACCTGGTGCACATGTGCACCTCAGCAGAATGGTGAGGTGAACTCCCACTGACCAGAGTTTATCTTTCAACATGCTCATTTGTGTACATATGGTCACCACATATCGAACATGCACCAGAAATGTATGATAGACAACTAGAATTCCACAAAAAGATCATAAAATGTTGTAAAATGTCATTAATAAACTAACTTCTACAAGCAACATCTTTTAAAAAACATTTCATTACAGGTATTTTATCAAAAGATTTGCAGTACAACTTCTAAGAGGTAGGAAAGGTAAGGAGCATGCACTGATACAGCGTGCTGCCACACCCACCACATGACAAACCACTTCAGGGATGAGAACCTGAGTGCAGCCATGCGGTGGGTGGTACCTCAACACCACACTAGTCCGAATGGACCAGTGTGAGGTTTTTCCCAGTGGCTGCAGTGCCAATCCTGCCACCAGCCCCCAAGTTATTCCCTGTAAGTTGGAGAACCTCCTTATGGGGCTGGATGTAGACTAACGTCATACCCAGGACAATGCAGTTGCAGGTTAAGGGCCCAACGGAGTAGAATCACTCTGGGCATTCATGGAACTTGAACCAGCAACCTTTCAGCCTCAGAGCCACCACTCCATCCCAGAACAAAACTATTCATATTTGGTATCACCTGAAGCAAATGCAATTACAGTATCTTCATTTTCTAGGACAAATCTCAGTCAAATGTCTTGTTAGTTTACTTTTTCTGTTTTTTTAGTTCTTTAAGTTTCCTTTCTTTCCTCTGTTCTTTTTTATTGAATTATGTAATCACTTCTTTTCCTTCAGCCAAAAAAATATTTACTTTTGATTAAACATGACTCATTTACATTTTGTATTAACGTTCAGCTTTTATTTATTAATACTCCAAATGTATACACTATCCATGCATCCATCCATTCTCCACTACTTATCTGGGTCTGGGTCACAGGGGCAGTTGTCTGAGTAGAGAGATGCCCAGACCTCCCTCTCTCCAGTCACCTCCTCCATCTCCTCGGGCAGGATAAGGCACTCCCAGACCGATATAATCTCTCCAGCCTGTCCTAGGTCTGCCGCGAGGTCTCCTCTTGGTACCTCCCCAGGGAGAAGTTCAGGAGGCATCCTACAGTACTCTGATGCCTGAACCACCTTAACTGTCTCCTTTCGATGCAGTGGAGCAGAAGCTCTACTTTGAGCTCCTCACCCTCTCTCTAAGGCTGAGCCCAGACACCCGGCGAAGGAAGTTCATTTCCATCGCTTGTATCCGCAATACATTCTATCGGTTACTGTACCAAACAGAGATTGTTCTTATCCTCACGTATGGTTACATAGTCTGACTGGTAAATCAATAGGTTCTCCTTTCAACTTAGCTTTCACTCCTCCATGACAGACCAATACAATGTTTGCATAACAACTCACACTGCACTGCTCTGCATGTCAATAAGCTGCACCGTGCTTCCCACACTTGTGAACAAGACCCCCGCACTTCCTCCACTTGAGGCAGCAACTCATCCCCAACCTGACGGAGCAGTCCACCCCTTCACGGATGGGAACCGCAGCCTCAGATTTCTTGGTGCTGATCCTCGTTCCAGCTGTTTCATACTCAGGTGCCAACCACCCCAGTGCCTGCTGAAGGTCACAGCCCGATGGCATTAGTCTGCCCAGTCAGGCTGAGGAGTGGGATCCCCTTTCATAAAGATTGGGACCATTACCCCCGTCTGGCAATCCAGTGGCTCTGTCCCAAAGCTACATGCGATGTTGAAAAGGCACGTCAGCCAAGACACCCCAACAACATCAAGAGCCTTCAGGGAATCAGCGTGAATCTCATTCACCCTAGTTGACTTCCTCAGTGACTTCAGTACTAGTGATAGGGCAGTCCTCCTTCGAGTCCTCCAGCTCATCTTACTCCAAGGAAGGTGCGTCAGTTGGACTCAAGAAGTTTTCAAAGTGCTCCTTCCACCAACTGATTATATCCCCATTTCAGGTCAACAGCACACCATCCTTACTGGGATTTTTCCATGGCCTCACTAAAGTCCTCCAACACCCAAGTTTTTGCTTCTGCAACTGCTAAAACCGCATTCTGCTTAACCCGCTGGTACCAGTCAGCTTCCTCTAGAGTCCCATAAGGTAACTAAGCTTGGAAGGCCTCCTTTTCCAGGCTGATGGTTCCTTTTACCGCTGGTGTCCGGCATCAGGCTTGGGGATTGCTGCCTTGACCAGCAACCTTAGGGCCTCAGCTCTGGACAGCTGCCGCAATAATGGAGACACGGAACATGACTCACATGGATTCAATGTCTCCAGCTTCCCTCGGAATACGACAGAAGTTCTGCCAGAGGTGTGAGTTGAAGATCTCCCAGAAAGGGGCCTCTGCTAAATGTTTCAAGCACACCCTCATTATACGTTTGGGTCTAACAGGTCTGTCCAGCAACTTCCCCCACCATATGATTCAAATCAGTTGATAGCTCAGCTACTCTCCTCACCCAAGTGTCCAAGATATATGGGCTCAGACCTGATGATACGACTATATAATTAATCATAGAGCTATGGCCTAGGGTGTTCTGATGCCAGGTGCACTTGTGCTCAAACACGATGTTGGTTAGGAACAAACTGTGGCCAACATAGAAGTCCATTAACAAATCACCGCTGGGGTTCAGATCAGGCAGGCCGTTCCTCCCAAGTCCACCCTCCTCGGTTTCACTGTTGTTACCTACGTGAGCGTTAAAGTCAACAGGAGAACAATGGCGTCCCCAGAGGGGTAGCCTACCAGCACCCCACCCAAGGTCTCCAAGAGGGCCAGACACTCTAAACTGATGGTCAGTGGATACGCACAGACAAGAGTCAGAGCCTATCGCCTGACTCAAAGTCTAAGGGAGGCAACCCTCTTCCTCACCTCTGATCAACCTTCTTGTAGACCTCCAAAGTACTGGTTCCAAACCAGGGGGCTATAAATAGACCCAAATCCACCCCAAGCCTCTCACTCAGGGCAACTCCAAAGTGAAAAAGTATCCAGTCCCTCTCCAGGACTTTAGTTCAAGAGCCCATCGTTTGTGTTCACGTGAACCTGACTATATCTAGATGGTATCTCTCGACCTTGCACATTAGCTCATACCCCTTTCCCACCTGAGAGGTTAAGTTCCATGTCCCTAAAACCAGTTTCACGACTTGGGGATCAGTTGAACAAGGTCCTTGCCTTTGACTGCTGCCTGGTGCACATTGCACAGGACCCTTATGGCTCCTCTGGCAGGTGGTGGGCCCACGGGAGAACAGTCCCATGTAGCACATTCAAGCTGTGCCATTTGTACAGTAAACCATGCAAATTTAGTAAAGATTACCTCATTTACTTCAACAATAAAATTATTATCGAACACCTCTGATTCGTGACAAAGGACACAAGCAGGGTTAAGAGTGAGTTTTACAGAGCTGTGCCCCAGTATGAGGATGCCATTCAGATCATTTTCCAGTAACATTGCAGACAGTTCTCCAAAAGATGCAATATGTCCAGGTACTTCCCTACCTCTCAGTCAGCATGTGAGGCTAAAAGCTTCTGTTTTTGTACTCCTCAATTAGATATTGAATGCTAAATGCTAAAGTAAACAAAGTCTTAATGTCTTCAATGCTCCATTGATCTTTTTACAGAATTACAGCCATAAACACACAGGCAACACCGTTATAATAATCTGTTACATATGTTACTCTTTAGGCTCTGTGATACGTATATGACTGAATTAGTCTAACATAAATTATCTGGCAAGGTTGCCTGTTACAGAATAACCTTTGCAGTGTGCAGTTTAATCATAGAACATATTCCCGGTGAATCACCCAGAAGGCCCAGGTGATTGGTCCTGGAAATCTTTAACTTCACAAAACAATTTGTTCTGATAGTCACTGATCATCTCTCTTACAGTTACGATGACATGACCTCTTACTAAGAAAATATTTTAACACAAACAATGCAATTTCAATGTAATACTTTCTGTTGTTCAACCAATTTTAAAGAGAAATTCCACCCAAAAATGACCGTCAGTTGAATTTGTTCAGTACCAAACAATTTCCTATGTCCAAATAACATTTTGCACATTGAAGTGAAATCTGATTTCTTGCCAGATCTCGTTAGACATGCAGCCCACGGACATTGTCCACAGTGTGCGGGTGTACCCCAGGTTTATATCTGGGACGGGCCGTAGGCCCCCTGTGACCCTGACCAGGATAAGTGGCCAGAAGATGGATGGATGGCCAGGACAGCTACCATACCACTCTAAAATTTAAAACAAATTACTGATATTTTATTGATTCCAGTGGGGAAATTGTCATTTTGCATACTCCAGCTTATTGTCCATGAGGCACATATTATATCTGCGGGGGGCGGGGCACAGGCTTAGCTACCTTGTAGCACCCCTGGATTGTAAGTGTGACGTACAATGTCAATGATTAAATAAGAAGAAATGTAGTCCAACACTAATGCAGTAATGCATTAGAGGTATGTGAAGCTGCCCGGCCTACCTGACTACTTTGGTCCCGCCTCTCGTTAGCTGCATATCAATCACACATCCACCATTGACGTAGGATGCAAGGTTGATCTCTGAAAATTCGGCCTGCAAAACAGAACAGTATGCTTTAAAAAGTGCAATAATCGAAACGTTCCCACAATTGCCAATAATTCCCATCATGACTCATAAGTGCAGGGATGTTAATTGTTAAGGCCCTCCTGATCAACCCCTGAAGACACTTTTTCTCTTATTTTTCTACCAATTTGGAATTTCCAATTACCCATTTTCACAAAGGTCTTCCCTGAATACATAACCACCACATCAACTGGGATTTTCAGGGGTGAAAATAAATAGAAGAGTCTTCCAATGTCCCTCTATCTTTGTCTCCCTACAGGTATGGAAGGGGGAGGGACCCCCAAGTCTAACACATTAGAGCAGTACTCCCTCCCAGCTCCCAGCACACATGAACCAATCAGTGAAGAGCACTGAATACCTGGTGAAAGGGTGATGTCAGCCAGGAGGAAGCCAAAATGTAGACTGTCTGGGGGTCCCTCACAAGTGCTTTAAGAAACACTGCACTAGAGATATAATTTCCTTCTTTGGGCAGTGGGGGGGGGGGGCGCTCTGTGGACCATTCATATTTGTATGCCTTTCTGCCATCCATTGTATAGGGTCTTGCCACGGCTTACACATCACATATAATTTATTGAATTGTGTACATGTCGTTTTATGTTTACTTTTCCTCTAACAAAAGTTATTACTTCCCGTTCTTTTAACGCTGCATATTTGTTCATCTTTATTAAGTTTTGCTTTGTCTAGTAAAATAATCTGTGACCTTCATGATGTCTGCAGTTTTCCAAATGGTGACCTTAAAATGAATAACTATTCTGTTTTCAAATGTGAAAGCGGTGCAATTTATGTGTGTACGGAAAATACCGGTGTAGTTAGCGGCACGCAGTATTAAGGGAAACATTCATGATTTATCATATTTTGACAGGGCAGTGGCTGCAATGCCTCAGGACAGGAGCGGATACTCATAGCACCGGCCAACAAACCCCGCGCTCCACAAGTGTGGATTCTTCTCAGCTGTTTTCAGGAAGAGGAACAGGAAAATAATACTGCAACACCCACCACCTCAATCAGATGTTTGCATTTTAAAATACCCTTTGGTTTCAGAGAAGGGTGTGCCAAAAAATAAAGCTTTTCCTAAGGCTGAAATTTCGATGAAAGTCTCCACAATAAGTCTCTGTTCAGCTACATCTTTTCAAGGCAAAATATCAGATGTATATCATCTGTGCAAAATGTGCAGAATTTTAGGGATGTACAGTCAGCATTGAACACAGAGAAATAATACAATTTATGTCTAAACATGCATTTTAATGCGATTTTATTGAGGACTCCGCAGTATTTATGCATAAAGAAAGCACAACCATCATTATGAAATGAAGATGAGTCAGCCTGTGAGAGACTGGCCAGTCTCTCCTCTCTGTGGAGAACAATGATTTCTCTGAGGAGAAATAAATCGACCATTTTGCTAGACTTCAGAGATTGCAGAAGAGGAGCTTCTGAATGCAAGCACACATTAGCAGAATGTGGGGTGGGTGCCATCATCTTACACACAGAGTAAGACACAGACTGTCTTGATTGTGTGTCTTGTCTCAAGGACAGGAACTTGGCCCGATCCATTTTTAATCGCATGGACACTCTACTGACACTAGCCACTGCACGAAGAAAGCAGCCAGTGTGTAGGGTTAGTGACGGACGCCAGCCAGATTCGCGCTACATGTCCCTCTGCCAGACAGATGGGCAGGCTTTGCAGCAGCAAGCCAGCGGGGTTTGTGGTTAACAATCTTCTAATAGAGAGACCCATAATTCTTTGCACGGACCTCTCATTACACGAGAGACCAACGGTTTTTATGGTTCACAATCCAAAATGGTGATGCTTTTGTCTATTGATACGGAATTAATGAGGATCGAAGGAATCGAGTGCTAAAACTGTGGTAAATGGAGGTGAGCTACCAGGGAGACCAGCAAAGCCTGTGGTGACACTCCCGCAGAGGATGGCCGAGCTCAGATAATGCCTTAAAAGCGAATGGTACTGGCTCCGTCTAGCTTTCGCCTGAGCCTGCCAGCCAAGTCGGCCGCACCGCGGACACTGAGGATGAGCAGTCGGGGATTTGGCCTTTAAAAATCATGGGGCCCGATTCTTGCTGCCATGGTAACCATTTAGACAATGCATTCGCTTTCCTGGATTAATTCCTAGCAAAGCAGTCGACACAAATGCCGATGAGTTCACTGACTCCCAAATCTATCTTGGAGATGCCGTTACCCGATTTCTGAGCAGGTAAAGGAGCTGGCAATGTTATTAAAAGGAGACTCTTTGCTAATTTTGTGTATTTCTGATAAAATGTGCATCTTTGTTGTCAGCCTAAAAGCATCCCAGAAGAACAGAAATACAAACAAATTGCTCTGTCTTGTGCACAAGTCCATTTTTAAATTATTCCTGTCCACCTCACAGGGCGTCACCTGGCATCTGCTACATAGATTTTATTCTTTGCTCTACACTGGAGCACTCACTAGAGATGATGACGTTAATTCAGAGAAGAAACCGCTAATCGAGTTCTGGGGGCTTCACTGGCTCGCGTGAATGGCGAATGAGGAGGACACTACATTCACAGCTTCTGCTCCTTTCAGCAATATTGTGAGAAGCAGATAGTGAGATGTAGGTTAAAGGAACTGCCCCGAGGGCACAAGTGACCAATCGGAGCTCCTGGAAGAAATCGTCGTACCCTTATAAAAGTACTTATATCTCAAATTTCATCAAACACACTCTGATGGGAAAGATTTAATGCTACAACCCATGTAAGTTACTTTGGTCTAGGGGCTTAATAATAATTATGATATAGCATACTGCTATTTTGTGCACTATAATGATCAAAATTAATCGTGAAACACAAAATTCTGAAAGGAAACAAACATTTTATGTTACACGAAACGTAAACTGGTGATTCTTTAGTCTTGAACAATGCCAATATAAAAAAAACTCATCAACTGGCAATTAGTGAGATTTCATTGTATGTCCAGCCACCCAATACACACAGCTAGACATCCAACGTGAAAGTGGCAAATCAGCTTGCATGTGAATGAAAGAAATAGAGTCATTTTACTGCAACAAAAAGGGCATTTATGCACAAACACAGCCTTTTCCCCCACTGTTATCTTAGCAGAGAGCTGCTGCTCTGCATCCTAACAACAGGAAACACACTGGGAAGTGTGACCACATTGCCTAGCAACCACATGACGACAGCTCCATCAATGGCAGAAGAACCGTTGTGTGCTGTGCATAGCTCATTTTATCCATCTACTAGCAGATGTTGTTGCCACAGTATAAGACTAGTGACCTCACTGCCTAGCAACTGCTTGGTAACCAGTTCAACTGTTGTCTTAAGACCTCCACTTGCCTGGTCACTGTTACCTCATACCTCCAGGGATTGAATCCTGTTTCCAGTCTGCATATGTGAAGTATGCATGTCTTCCCTACGTCATAGGGGTTTCTAGATTGCCCCTAGACCATGATTTTGCGTGTGTGTGTCTATGTGTGTGTGGAGGTATGTATATAATATATTGTGGAGACGAAATGCCCCCACAATGTGATAAAACCTGTTACTTTGACCATGCAGACATATTTTTGGATTAGGGTTATGCCCATGAAAATGAATGGATGGTCCCCACAAAGATAAAAATACAAACCTGTGTGTGAGTGTGCGTGGCCCTGTGTTGGACTCCCGTCCAGGGTGTACCCCAGCCTTGTGCCCCGTGATGGACTCCCGTCCAGGGTGTACCCCAGCCTTGTGCCCCGTGCTGCTTGGGAGTGGCTCTAGGCTCCCGTGACTCTGACCAGTGGTTAGCAGAATCACCACCAAAGCAAACAGGCAACACTAGAACTTACAGAAGCCAAGAATGGCCATGCCTGTAATTATTTTTTTATGCTAATTTTGTTATATATTTGAGATAACAAAGCTTGTCTTCTCATGACAAGTTCATTGGCCATTTTTTCATAATAAATTAACCCGCTATCCCAAGAAAATTAGCTTGTTATTTTGAGGTAATGAAACAATTAACTTGCAATCTTTAGATAACATCATCAAAAATATAATAAAAATATAGAAACCTTTAAATCACAACACCTGGTTAAAAATTTATCTTGTGTTACACATCTCTGTAGCACACAGCAAAGCATTTCTGAGACATAACCCTAATTGTCCTATTTTATAACGTTACGTATTATTAATTTCGTTCCATTTTTATATTATGGAGATAAGGTCCAAACAGATGCTCTTTGCTCTACAGTGGATCGTCTTGTGATATTTCCAGTTACAATGGGTTCATCAGAACATAACCCCATGTAAACCCCTATAGTAAAATACAAACCATCTGAGTTCGGACCCAAATTTTTGTTTATTTTACAGTGTATAAGAACTGATGGTATTTATCATCCGTGTTGGTAGAATGCAGTGTTTCAAGATTTTTAAATATATTGTTCTTTTATACACCACAACACTAATTTGGACTGTGGTAATTATGTTTCCTTTATGGACCCATATCCCATAAAATAGCCATAAACATACAATCCGGAGAAAAAAACAAACTACTGTTCAGATCTGAAAGATTAAAAACTTCAGTGAGATGCGCAGAAAAATCCACTGACTCACTGCCAAAAAAAAACAGACGAACCAAAAAGAAACGGATAAATTAGCAATGTTTTCAATTCCGTTTTATAACGATTCAACAAAGATTAGTTTTTTGAGTGTGTTTCCTTTAACCACCACAAATCTTCAGTTGTTTAATGCTGGGTAAACATTGATTTATATTGATGCGAGATATACTCTGTTGATTTAAGATGGTTTTTCCTTGTGCTGTTACAAAAACGGTTAGAACAATTTTCTCAGCCTTGCTTATTTTACAACATTGTAAGCCTCCAGTATTTTCCTGTACAAATAAACATTTGCCGCATTAGGGTTTTTAAACATGGCTAATGGCTGAATAATATTTAAAATAATAGTAACAATAAACCACTGCCATGTTTTAACCATCCTTCTTCTAACCACTTACCTTGGCCCCAGGGTCACCTGGAGGCTATCCCAGGCAGTACAGGGCACAAAACTGAGGTTCACTGCCAGTCCATCGAGGGCTCATACATAACCATATACAATGCAAACTTCACAGGCAGACAAGCAAAGAGCAAAGGTGGGATTCAAACCAACAATCCAGGGGGTATGAGGCTCTAGTGCTACGCACTGAGCCCCCATGGCACCCCACATTTTGCCAGCCTGGCTTAAGGTGGCTTCTTTGGTGAAACAATGTCACACCTACATCCAGGCAAGTGTCTGACTCACCAGATTATTACCTAACCTGTAGCTTATTAGCCCGTTTAGCTGGTTTAGTATATTAGGACTCAGTTTTCAGTCACCAAACTTTGAGAGACACCAGGTATGTACACTGCACCAAGCCCCTGGAACCATACTATTCCGTTCTTCTGTCTGATGTGTGCCATGGTTATCAGGTTTTATATTTGGTGTTTTTCTCCATGATGCCCCTACCTGCCCTGCCAAATACTGCTCATGTTTTGACAACTAATTTTAGGCGGATTTCAGGATTTGGAAATAAACTCTGTGCATCTGCATTTGGGTCCTCTCACCATCGTGTTATAAACCGCTAAACCCGGCCAAAACAGTTGTTTTCCCTGGATAAAGGCCATTTATCGTCTCTGTGTCCATCACCTGCTCTGCCCTAAAATAACACGATACTGAGCTCAGCTTATCCTAACAAAGTACAGGTGAGTCAGTCAGCCTGCCTACTCTAATAACTGCTGCTAAATATGACCTAATGTACTGATGACCTTGATATCTGAAGCCGTTATTAAAATTAATAACCGTATTAACATCTTCACCTCAGGTTGCAATTAAAATAACAGAACATTTGTATTAGGTCAGGGGTGGCCAATCTTATCCACAAAGGGCCAGTGTGTGTGCAGGTTTTTGGGATAACCTTTAGGTCAGCTGTTCAAACCCAGGTGTGAGGACTCTTCAGCCAATCACTCCTCTGATTAGTGACCTAATTAGTGAGTTGCAGCGAAAACCTGCATACACACCAGCCCTTTGTGGATAAGATTGGCCACCCCTGTATTAGGTCATGTCAGAAAATAATTCAGTCGGCAGAAGGTACAAAAATCTAAAAGTCATTAGCAAGTAAATTAAACGGGTAATACTTTATTTGGATAGTGGGTATGCAGAGTATTTGTAAAATTTCAACAACTTAGTTGAGATTCAACAATTTATATAACATCGGTTGAGTGAGTAGTCAAATTCAATTAAATTATTCTAAGAATATGTAGATATGTTGATGATATTCTGTTAAACATCTACAGACACAGCGAATAAGCTGAATTGTTGAATTTCAGCTAAGTAGTTGCTACAAATACTCTGCAGGTGGACTATCCAAATAAATGGTTACCATTAAATACTGTGTACCTACATTTATCATAGTTCAAAATGGTGGGCTCTCAAACCAGGGGAACATGAGAACACAGCAGTATAGATTATGGAGTGAAACAGTGTTAGTCTGACCACCTTCAGGTGACCTGTAAATGTCATTAAGATCTCTGTATCCCATGTCCACCCCAAACATTGATACAGATGTGCTCCATACTGAGAGCACATTGATTTTCTGTTAGCAGTTTAATGTGTGACCTATCTGCCCCCCACCGACTGTGGGACCACCATGTTGGCTGTCCGGGGTGGCCTCCTAAGCTGCTGGCCAGCCCACGGCGAGGCTGTACTGGATGTGGGTGGGAACAGTGCTGGGCTCAGACAGGTTCTCCTAGCACTGTGGAATGTCTCACATGGCCTCCACCTGGCCCACGTAGAAGAGCCATCAAAGGACATGACGACCACAGAACAGCCAAGTATGGCCCTGCCGCCGCCGTGTAAAACATGGGTGACTGGGCCTCCAGATCCACACAGAGCTTTACGCTACGCCCGGCAGATGTTGCCCCGAATGACCCAAGAGCTAATGTCATTGTGGGTAAACTGGGAGGAAAAGGACAAATATTTTACACCCCCCCCCCATCCTGACCTCACTTCATACTCCAGAATATTGACCTCTCTGTGGATCTGGTAGTCTGTAACAATGGGTAGGAGGCCTGTATCCAAATAACGGCTCTTCTTCCAAGATTCTTGAAGCTCTATAAAGTGATGTGGCCTGTCATCGATGTAATTTGTGCTGACGAGCATGGGTGTGTGCCTCTGTATGCAGAGATGTCTGGGAGCAGTGGTGTAAGCCAAAAGTCTAGCTAATATTAGCCTGATCGGTCAGAGATAAAACAGAGAGCAGAAACAGAAGCAAACGCACGATTCCCATGCTCCAAAACGCGGATCCAACTATTTGACCTCCATCAAATATTTGCTCTTAGTGCATATATATCAAACTTGCCTCTAATGGGATGACAGTTATTGACTGAAATTGCCAAGACAGGTTTGCTAAAACTTGGTAATACAAAATACATATTTAATATAAAGTTAAAAGCATATTGATCGACTGAGTGGCTCAATCAGTCAATTGGCCTGGCGCTACTGAATGAGCTCTAATCACAGGGCCAGTCGGCTCTAATAAAGAGTAGAATCAGCTCCAATCACAGGTCAATCGACCACTAAGAATTGGACCCTGTTGGCAGAAGAATGATGCCAAAATGGTAAGGGAGAGGCTAATCAGCTGGGGTACCTCCACTTGATGTTACAGAGAACTTCTGCTGACCTCAGGGGCAGCGGTGAGTTTCTGGCCGAACGTAAAGGGAGAAATCAGGCTTTGAGGCCAATAGTGGGTGGGATTACAGTGCACCGTCAATAACAAGCTAATTCGCCTCATTTATTGCGGATGAGTAGGTGCAAAGCTGACGACGCCTGCACGCATCCCTTCTTTGTACTCCACACGGAACGCATGCCTTCAGTTACAAAGCCGGACAGACTTTCTAAGGATCTCGTGCTAACCGGGAGGACTGAAGACGGGCACAGCTGAGTCCTGGCACATGGAAAATGCTGATTTTTCCGTGAGCTAAAGGCATGACTACTTGGAAAAGTGGACATTTACTTTCCATTTTAATAACAGACAATTCAAACACCATCATCTGTGTAAAGGACTGAACCTCCTTTTCGAATGTTTTTTTCTTTACCCAACTTGTTAAGTCCATTATATATCACCTAGCAAAGTGCTAGCTATTATGCCAAAATCTATTAATGTGACAATCAAGAGATTTATGTCTTTTCCATTCTGCTAGTCTTAAATGAAGGCCTCCCAGAATACAAGCAGCATTAGCTAACTATGCTAAGACCAGCTAACTGCCATTTCACCCATAAGTACATGTACATGCTAGCATTCCTGCTTCTCCAGACATGCTACTGACCTGTTCCACTCTGACCTCGTACGCCCCGTTCAGCTTCCTTCCCCAGAAATACCTCGCCCTGCAAGGTAGACGGAGAAAAGATGAAGGAAACTGGTTAGAGAACAGGCCTCTGAGCAAATGTGTAACTGCAGCATTGCAAGTTCAGATTCTACAGTATAAGGCTCTCCTTGATCTCCCTGTTGGGAAAGGTCAGCCTGCACTGCTTTCTAAAATAACCAGCTTTGTATAAACACCAACAATGTTGACCTATGCAAGTAACCTCAAAGAAAAGCATTTGCTAAGAAAATAATCATGGGATAAAATAGAGATATGTTGCAAATGACAGATAAAGAGTTTTCTCTGCCAAATGACATACAGAGGTTAACACAAAACCTTGTGATATTGCCCAATACTGGCCATGGTAAAGCATGACATGGTGAAGATAAAATTTTACTACATGAATGATCTGCTAGAACTTTAATTATGCAAGTATTGTGACTTGCACATTCAAACAGAAAGTGTCCTAATGAACATAATGGCTAGTAATGGAAAGTGAAAGCAGCAGGGGAACCTGTCTGTCAGCCGTGTCACGAGAAATACAAGGTACCGCTAATCTAATCACGCACGTCCCATATCACAAATGCAGAAGAAAGGGGAAGGGGAAGGAGAACAAAAGGCCAAACCTCAAACGCCTCCTCTTCCTTGTCCTTCTGAAGGTCAGTCTTCTCTCAGGATCTCCACACTAAGACTGACCCACAAATGCCCATGATCTCCACACTAAGACTGACCCTCAGCTTCCCTGGATCTCCACACTAAGACTGGTCCTCAACTTCCCTGGATCTCCGCACTAAGACTGACCCTCAACTTCCCTGGATCTCCACACTAAGACTGACCCTCAGCTTCCCTGGATCTCCACACTAAGACTGGCCACTCCAATCTTCAAGGAAGGGACTTCAAATGCCAGTCTGCAGAAACTGGTGTCTCTAAATTGCCCATTTTGGGTACCTGTTCCTGCCATGGACTATGATCCTGTCTACGGTGTTCCCCCTGACTTGTACCCCCCAATCACACTGTAGTGGATAAACAGTTGTAGGATAGTTGGCAGACTGATTTAATCAGCAAAACCAATTTACACCTGGTTCTATTCTTTTTTTTTTTAAACAGTGACAAACATGTTTTCAGACGGCGTGTTGGCACACAAAATGAGTAGTAAGTTTCACAGCTGTATAAAGTGTGGGAAACACCCTCAGGATTAAGGAGATTCCCTCAATTTTAGTCACAAATGTTGCAGTTGAGTTTTTTTTTTCTTCTTATGACGAGCTTATTTAATATCTGCCCTTCTGCTTTCCTTCTGCTCACAGACGTCTGCCCCGTCCAATTTTCTATGCCCACCACATTACATATTCAGCCAGGCCCATATAAATGTTCTATGGGTAAAACAGACGGAAAACGTCTGCTTCACTCTCACTTAAAAAAAACACTAACTAAGCACGCCTTCGCTTTACTGGAATTGATGGCCGGTGTCAAATAAAAATCTTTTCCTCGAGGCTAAATTCCAGAGCTGAGCTCCTTCGTCCGCATGTTCTGGAAACACTGAGCAGTTGGTATTCTACCACTGCCCCGTGAATCCCAGCACTGACCTCTGACCTTCCGAACACGGCCACATTCCACTCCATCAAATATTAGATTCTAGTAAACTATCCCTGCTGATCAGTCAGTGAACGGTAGCATTCCAGGAAGCCAGGAAGTATGACGAATTTGTACCAGCCATTCTATCTTATACACCAGATGTGGCATTAACTCTGTGACACCATGGGGTCCATGACACATTCCAGCTGCTATCAGCATGGCCTGGGATTGGTCTGCTCTTTCCCTATATTTCTCTGTTTGACATGTTATAGTTACTTTATCTGTAGACCACACCAATCCTTGTTTACAGTTTTACAGTAATGTTTGTATTGCTGGTCATTACACTTTTAATTAAGTCAAGGTTAAACATAATCCAGAAGTTAATCAGAGTAGCCAGGCAGCAGTCAGATAAGGGTCAGCCAGTGGTTAAGTTACTAGTCAAATCGTGGTCAGACAGTGGTTGGTAATGAGTTAACTGAAAGGAGAAGCACTAATTCTGGAGCCTTCCGTGCCCATATGTGTCTTGGCTGATCAAAATCTACAGACTTAACATTAATTCACAGCAACTAGAGGAGGTGGGACCAACAGATCAGATGTCTTGGTCTCGCCTCGTCTAGTTGCTTGGACCAACCTCCGCTAAAATCTGATTGGTTATGCCTCTGACCCAGTCATTTTTCGTTCTGCCCTCAGAACCTCTTTGTGCAAGTACAACTCCCACAAGCTGGAAACACACCCAGAAGGCCCAGCCCAGTCCGAGCCCTGTGCCCTAGTCCTACAGGGAAACATCTTCACACAGGCAGGGCTGAGCCAAGGGGACACCATGGGACCCATCCCCACAAGATGATATGTATGGACCATCTGGCGTAATTCCTGTGAGGGGCAGTCTGAGAGACATGACTGTGGCGGGGATATTTGAAAACACTGACCCATGCTCATGGCCTCAAGCAATCATAACTGCATTTGGAATGGGTCATACGGTCCCATTTGGACAAGGCCGAACTGCACAGCGGAGATTACATCCTCATAGTTATGGGCTTTTGGTTTGAAACCCAGCTGACGAGGTCCTGAGATCCACTCTAGACTCAGAGAACATATAAAATTATCAGTATTTAACAGCCAAACTAAACGGTGTCCTCAGTAAGAAGGAAATAGTGCAGGAGAGGAACACAAGTAACCATATCTGATATCATTTTGGGAATTGTTTATTTTCTTTTTAAACAATATCTAGAGAGGCACATTAAAGCTCTTGGAACTGGGGCCACACTGGAGTTGCCTGTACGACACCCTGTATCCTCTATTTAGCTTAATGTGGAAAAAGTCGGCTCTCTCGGGGTACTGTGCACCTGGGCGGGAACTCACAGAGTACCAAGTCAAATGTAAAACTAACGAAAGCTACATACTCATGTTCTTATGGTACCTACATACATGGGTCTAATAAGATACACAGACAGGGATTATCAATGTATCTAGGCTAACCATCTATTTGGCAACAACTTATCGTGGTTTGAGTGACAGGGGGTCTTGTAGCATTTCCCAGGCAGCATAGAGCACAAGACTGGGGTACAGCCTGGATGGGATGGCAGCGCATCAAGGGGCACAAGGCTGGGGTACATCCTGGATGGGAGCGCGTCACGGGGCACAAGGCTGGGGTACTCCCTGGATGGGATGGCAGCGCGTCAGGGGCACAAGGCTGGGGTACAGCCTGGATGGGATGGCAGCGCGTCAGGGGCACAAGGCTGGGGTACAGCCTGGATGGGATGGGAGCGCGTCACGGGGCACAAGGCTGGGGTACAGCCTGGATGGGATGGGAGCGCGTCAGGGGCACAAGGCTGGGGTACAGCCTGGATGGGATGGCAGCGCGTCAGGGGCACAAGGCTGGAGTACAGCCTGGATGGGACTGCAGTGTGTCCCAGGGCACAAAAAAACTTTTATATGTTAAATGACATGAGAGATCATCACCCAGACCTAGACATAGATATGGCTGATAATTTTACAACTGGGTTTTCATTATGTATAGTAGACCCTAGCAAGCAGGACCAAAACAAAGCCTGAATTACTGCATACTGAATAATTGCCAATCTAGTGTTTATTACTTTTCTGTATATACCTTTGCTAATTGTTGTATGTTTTTTGTAATGTCTTCTAAAAACAACACCAAGGCAAATTCCTTGTATGGCAACATACTTGGCTAATAAAAGGATTCCGATTCTGAACAGGAGAGAATTTCAGAATCCCATAAGCCCTCACAACGCGTTATTCTCTACACGGCAATGCTGTAAAATTGTACACAGAATTTGCAGTTCACAGTAATGAACTCGATGTCCAAACCACAAAAATAATGTCAGTGGAATATTTAACAACCTTGGGATTTGTGAAATACTGTCAAGTAAATCAATAGGAGTCCAGGTCCAAACTCTAATACCGTGCCTGTCCAAGCCCACTGGATAAGTATTATCCCAATTTTATCAACGTTACTCATATAATGATTCTGTGCAACTAGCAGTTAACTAGCTAGACAACCATTAAAACACAAGCATTTTAAGGCAGAATTATTTTTGTATCAGCTGTGATGTGTAATTTTCCAGACAATTACCTTTATTACTGCCATTCATGCTTTGTGACAACATTGGACCAGCTTTCCAAACACTTTCATTTGAAAGTGAGTTTTGCGGTCATACTCACACAGCAGGAGAGGCCCCCAAGAGGCCTGCTTAAACGTTTCTCGACATGTGATACGGAAAATCTGTTTTCACTGACGGAACCTTGACTGGACGGCTAAGAACATGTGCTTAACTGCAAAGTTGCTGGTTCAAAGTCCGGGAACAGAACAGGCTCACAGTAGTCTGAGGCAGGACACTAACCAAAACCTATTTTGCATTTGGTTTGCTCTCCTTATGATATTAAAAGCAAACAACTTACAATGTTCTGCCCATTTGTTCCACTGGGCTTTTTGCAGGATCGCTTAAGGTTAAAGGCCTTAATCGGTGGTACAGTCCCATGTCTGCGCCTTTAACTACAGTGTCACCAGCCACACTGTCTAAACAATGCTGTGTTTTTCTAGACCAAAGTAATAGATGAACCAAGGCTAGGTACTTGAAGACGTTACATTTTCAGTGGGGTTTTTATATTCAAACAGTATCCTTGAGTTAACAACCAGCACCATCTGCTGTTTGTCCTGTTTTTTTGGCTGAGATTCAGCACGAGTCACCTGGTCATGTGCCATTGTTACACAACAGCGCCACCCCGTGGAGAACTTGAAAAATGACTATAATGAATGGAATCCTTTCTGTACTGTTGGACAGACACAATTCTGTATTGTGATTGTTCAGTATCCAGACTGGTGGCCCTTTTTGCCTATTATGTAATATCATCATTGTACTTCATCAAGAACAGAAATGCATTGTGGAAGAATCTCTTAACAGTTTTTCTTTTAATGAAACACACTCTTAAAATACTCAGAAAATCCCAGGCAAAAAAGCTTGAAAAATGAGATCTTACATATCAAAAAATTTAATCAAAAATATAATGTATGAGAAGAAAAAAAAAACCTCAAGATAACTCGTGTGCCCTTAACTTTGGTTTGCTTGGTTTATTTTAAGAACATGAAGAAACAGAGGTGGGAGTGACGTAGGTCATGTCAGCTATTCACATCCCCATCTCCGTCATCATTCGCAGGTTTGACGCTCTAATCTGGGACCGTCAGCTTCACCCTAACAGTCAGCTGCTACTGCCAGTGTTCCCACCTGCCAGCACCTGCTACTACCATCTACAAGACCAACCTTCTGCAATGGTATGAAATAAAAATGGGCCAGAGCCCAAAGTTCATGCTACACAACCTAAGAGTGACAAGACCCAGCTGAATGGCCAAAGGGCAACCTGATAACCACTCGGAATACAGCACCCACATCACCCTATCGGGGGAATTAAGGTCAGCACCCCACACCCCCTGCCCCAGTCGGTACGCTGTCATTCACCCACTTCCTTTCCACAGGTCGCGTCTGGAGGAGAGCACCCTTCTGCCAGTCCCACCCACGGTCCTTGGTGACGCTGGATGTCGGCAGGATGATGATACCCTGACGAAATGCGAGTCAATGATCCGTTCACTGGGCCATTTGGCCAAGGGCGACTGACACAGTCGACCGGGAACAGAACCTGTAGTCTCGCTGGAGAGGCGTCACACAGCTACAGTATTTCACTTCACTGACGTTTCCGTGAAACAGCTTTAAAATGAGCAGCCATTTGCTGATTGGAAATCCTGGTCCAGGGCGACACCAGATACGGCAAAGAGACAGTAGAATGTAAAGATTTTAATCTTCAAGTTTGCAGGGAATTTGGTATAATGCAGACTTTAGAGATCTGTAAACTCAACATCCTTTCTTTTAATATCTGGGATTTAAATTTAAATCTTATTTAAATTGTGGAAATACTGATGTTAATTATAATTAATTTGGTACAGCTGAGCAAATGTATTCATTGTTTAGATATTTTCGCAAACTTTGAAATTGTTTTACTACTAACAGTAACAAAAAGCAAAAAAAAGTTTTCAAAAAAAATTTTATCTGCTACTTATCTGGGTAGTTTGTGTATAATATACACTAACTAAAATTAGAATGATGCACAGGAACATAAAATGTCACAAGAATTTCCCCAGAAATTTACTGATACTTTGTTGGATGGCTAGAAGATCACCAATGTCCAGATCATTTAAGCTTAATTTTCTATGGTAGCCTAACATTTCTTCACAGTACTGCATAAAAAGGAGAAGAATAAAATATGCAGCTTAAGTCGGAAGTTTGCATACACTTAGGTCGAAGTCACTAAAACTCATTTTTTAAACATTCCATAGATTTTGTGTTAACAAACTAAAACGGAAGGAAAATTGTGCAAAGGATTGGGCCAAAATTCCAGCATATTGTGGAAGGCTACCTGAAACATATGACCCAAGTTAAACAATATGAAGGCAATTCTACCAAATACTGACAAAGTAAAAGTAAACTTCTGGCCTACTGCCATTATGGTACAGTGAATTAAAATTTAAATATTCTGTCTATAAACAATCGGAAAATTGGAAAAAATTAATAGTGTCATGCACAAAAGAGATGTGCTAACCGACTTTGCTAACATGGAATTTGTGGAGTGGTTAAAAATGAGTTTTAATAACTTCAACCTACGTGAACGTAACCTTCCAACAAGTCCAAACATAAAAATATGCTATTTATTTGGACCGTTATGGAAGGGGTCAGCTGTAGGGTTAAAGTGAACACTACAAACTAGAACTCCAAGAACTATATTTGGCCTCATAAAGTCAATATGATCGTTACTTCTGTTAAGGTTTAAAAACCCACAGAGATGGCATCTGATCCTGTGGGGCATTAACATGAAAAGCTCAGCCTCACAGATAAGCCCCAGTCCCAAGTGGTGCAACGGGATACGGAGCCATATTCAGGGATGATCCTATTTAAGATGGAAGGCAGCACAAGGAAGCCAAAGCAAACGCAAGCAGGCAGCCATTGGTCAGGTACCTGCTCCGGTAACCAGGGCAACATAAGTTTACAGACTTATTTCATAAAATAGAGTTTACTTTACACACAGATGGATGGGGCAGTTTTTGATGCTCTAAATCAGGAATAAAAGATAATAGGGCCTCCTGTAATGTACTGTAATTGTAGAATAACACTGATATCAACTATAGAAAGGAAGCCATGTAATATTTGCACCTGCTCATTGTTCACTTTATTATCCCTGCTTATGTCATTCATGGGGCAATAACAAGACATTGTGTAAACCCTGCATGGCCCTTTTGTGATCAGGGCAGATCCCTCTTCACCTTTTCATTCATTGCCATTTGGGTGGCAGACATTAATGCCCAGGGCTGTGAGAGCAGGGCAGGAAGGCTGGCGGGCTTTTGGGATGCGCCCCAGTAGTTTAGGTGCTCTTACCAGTCTGTTTGGGGGTCATCGATGACCAGAAGAATCTTCGGCTTGCGTGGCACTAGCGTAGGCAGGGCAGTCGCAACTGGGGCCGGCTTGGAGGGAATGGTCATGGGCAGGGCCGGCTTAGAGGATATGGTTGTGGGCGGGGCCGGCTTAGAGGATATGGTTGTGGGCGGGGCTGGCTTGGAAGGGGCAGCTGTGGGTGGGGCTGGTTTTGAGGGGACGGATGTGGGCGGGACCTGCTTGGAGAGAGCAGGTGCAGAAGGCCGTGTGTCGGCCTGTCCAGCACTCTGATTGTTCTGTGAGGGCTTGACCACGTTGGAGAAGGAGCTAAGAAAGGAGGAGGCAGAGGAGGATGAGACAGGGCCCGGGCCAGCAGTGAAGCCCGGCTGGGGGGGCGGAGGGACAGTGGCAGGTCCGTCCGGCTGCTGCAGGTCCATCATGTAGCCATTGGGCAGGTTGGCCACGAAGCTACTGTCAGACAGACGCCTGCGCAGGTAGTTCATGGTGGAGGTGGGACGAGGCCTTTCTGGGATGGATCACACTCCTGTGGAGACACCATGACATCAGCTTTCGGTGGAAGAAATGGAGAAGAAAGGGCATAAAATGCAAGGGAAAGTTGACCCACACCACCTACAGGACCACTAGCACAATCAGCAACTCAAGGATATGCAAGACGTTCTTCAAAGTCACCTTTCGCATGCTGCTTGTGTGGAAAAACCCAGCAGATTCATAACTCCAAACCAGGGAACGAGGGTACTACCAAACCAAAATGTTGAATATTCTATCATGGGGTAAATAGAAATTTCAGAGACATAAGAAATACAAAAATAACCTAAAAATTCTACAACCTAATCAAAACTACCAATAATTCTATCGTTCCACAGTTTCACCTGAAATTTTTGCTGCAAACTCTGTACAAATCACAGTAAGCAAGTCAACAGTGTCATCCCATCACAGCTGCAGTGTCGGAATGGCTGAATAAAGGCAGGTATTCCCATAAAATATAAAATGTACAAATGAGTTTTGATAATGGTCAGCACAGGACTGTGTTTGAACCTACAGCTAATCATACGTATTAACTTGAATAACTGAACAACCATTGAGTAGCTAAAAAAACACTATATAGTGCAATTCTAAGTATTCATAGAGATGATTCCCTCGAAACAACCTCAAAAGGAATTAATTAATAATTAAACATTACGTATGAAGTCTATGCACTAATGTCTAATGTCATTTGTCACGTTTCAAATTTTAAAACACCTCTTAGCTGATTATCAATCAATAGGTCTGCAGATTCTGAGATAAAAACTAGTAAACATGGGTTTGAACTCCACCAAGCAATGTTTTGTCTACAGGAGGGTCAAGCATAAAGAGAATTTGCTGTATTGCTCTGGGAATGAACGCCTCGAGATGGTACATAAAGCCTTCCGGAATAAACGTGCATAACGTGCATGTGGAAACTCAACGCTAAACGTCAAGGATACCATGGAGGCATTGCGTGCGCATTTGGATTGAAAGTGTTATCATGATGAGTTTGTCTGATGCTTATTTTTCCATATGGTCACCAGCATGATGAGCACTGAGCACTAGAATTGCCGTAGGGAGACCTGAGACTGCATGGTGAGGACAGAACGTAAGAGCGATGAACACAGTAAAGTCCCCATCGGGCAGAGAGTAATTTATAATTATTAAACATCAGACATTTCAAAACCATATATATTTCACTTCTATCCAAGATGAAAATGAAAAACTATATCATACAGGAGAAGAAAAATTGGACCATTGTGTGTATATTCTAGCACTCATATTTCAGCTGCTGCTGTATAATAAGATTGAAGGTTTATCACAGAGCCAAGGCAGGAGCTGTTCTCACTTCTGCTGGCAGGTTCTCCGCATCAGAACAACGACCAGCAGCTTTTTTGGTCATCGACAGCTAAATATGCACCACGGCAGTACTACATACACTTGACATGACGCGAGCTGTCAAGTCTGTGTTTTCACAGCACTGTTGCACATTTCTAGTCCCTTGTCTATTGATCATTTGCTAGTTAGTTGTGTTTTTGTGTCACCATTTTTGTGTTAGTTCCTCTTCACACCGGCGGTACCTGAAGCCTCCCAATTCACTTGTTGCTCATGACCAATAAAATGTCTTGACTTTTAACTTCTAAAAAGAAAAAAAAAAAAGAACCTGAAGGATCAAACAAGCAGGACATACATAAAGATGCCGAGAGATCACCCAGAGGCTGCAGATAGCTGGCGTGATGGAGAAGCTCTCTCGCAGCCGTGTCGCCTTTAATGCGCTTAATGCCTGGCCTGGAGGCTTTCACACAGGTCAAACCAAGCTGACAGGAAATCGCATTTAAAATGCGGCATTTAAAGTTATTTAGTGAGTCAGGAAATTCTAGAAAGTCTAGAAATTTACTGCCCATTTCATTAAGTACTGGGTTGATTGTGTACAATAAATGCCAATAATTTAAATATAGCCTTTTTATAATATATAAATGAATCTTTCAAAAATAAGAAAAATGTGTAAACATTACAAGAACATGCACTACGGGAAATGAGCTGAGGGATCATTATTGTAGTGGAAAATGAATTAGTAGCTATCAATGTAATGATTTGTCAAAAAACTAATTAAAAACACAAATTATATGCAGGTAGTCCCCGGGTTAATAACATCCAGCGTACAGTACATATGAACGGACTGCAATAAAGCCTATTATATTAAAACTTTGGGTTAAATACAGTGGTTTGTAATAAGAAACAGAATACTACTGTGACGCTCATGAAAACATTGTGTGGCTTCAGCGGTTCGTCAGCTCGAGGTACAGTACATAATTAATGTAACTGCATATGGTTATTACTGTATTATTATTACTATTGTTATGTACTGTATTATTATTTTTCCAACTTACCTACAAATTCACCTTAAAGACAGACTTACGTAACTGAGCTTGTTTCGCGACCTGGAGACTACCTGTATTCCAACATCTTCATTTTCTTGGCCCGGTAAATTCTGCAATGTCTAAACCCAAAGCACATATTACTCTGCAGCGGTTCCCTCATACCATAAAGTGAAGACAACAAAATTTGTGAGATTCTCCTCAAATGCCATTTCTTCACACATATTAACCTGAGGCATCCACAGAAAGGCCTGCAGATGTCAGAGTGGCGGTGTGCGCCTCTATTCGGCAGCGGGGGGCTGGGGGCCATATGGAGCTGTCCCCTGTACATGGTCCTGAAAACCTCTCTCTAAAGGGACAGACACAGAAACCACAATTTGGCCCCGAAGCACCACCTTCTGACTCAGCCCAGTGCTTGTTCTTGAATGACAGCTAACCTCGATAATACCCAGTTAAAGCAAAGCTCTCTGTACTGACTGCCAGCTGATGCCCATGAGAGTGCTGATTAATATAAGGGTTGGAACAGGGGCCTGTCTCAGGAACTCCCCCTGGCTGCGCTTTGGGGGCTCTGGTGCCATTCCGCGAACCTGCACCGCTCTGTAATTACAACACACATCTGATGCTCCTGACACAGTGAATAGCATGCTGTGCTCTCTGCTCAGTCTGTGTAATCAGGCAGACAAACTCAATAGTCTGTACCAACACCAAGAAAAAGGCAGCATGACTTTGATCTTTATTACCATTACCCACCCATCCATAGCCACTTAATCAGGATATATAGGACACAAGGCAGGGGACACCCTGGATGGGAAGCCAGTCCATTGTGAAACACACACATACACACACACACACCCACACACACGTTGGTGTACCTATCTAAATGGGGACCGTCCATTCATATCTATGGGAAAAACCCTAATCCCAATCACGACACCCTTAACCCCTACCCATCCCTAACCTTAACCATAAGTAACCAAACTAAATACAAGATTTCTGGCATTTTTAGTTTTTTGATAGCATTCACAGATCTTTGTGGGGACCTGAAAAATGCAAAAAAAAAAAAAAAAAAAAAAAACAGGTTCAGAATTTACCTTACAATTCAATCGATTCAATATATTTTAATAGTGTTGATCTCTCCAAAGTAAGACAATCATACCAGAATTTTCAGATTGAATAATCCCTAAATAAAGAATTGCTTTAAAATGTATATCAGCTGCACTGACCTGTCGTCATGGCTAATATGACTTTCTGGTAAAATCACATCTGTATGCTGTCAGAGTTAAAGTAGCATGAGAATAAAACTGGTTCCAGTAGCAGAAAAGCTGCTGGGAGAACTGGTTTGGCGATAAGTGGAGTCTGTAATATCCATCCCACACCCTCCTCTATAGGGCAAACAAGTACTGACATAATACAGGTTTTGCAGATAAGTGAAAGCTTTGAAACGTGAGGAGAATCCACACAGCTGTGTGTTCTCTCAAAAGGCGACATGTGGGGGGACACGAGCTTCACTTCTAGGGGGTGTCGACTAATCAAGAACTCCTGGTTTCCATACTTGACTTACTGCACTTCATGATTAGCCTGACGTCACGCAGAAAGTCTCCTGTCACCACAGGTCATAGTCCTGCTGCATCAATATCATTATGTCACACCTTCAGTGCACAGAAACCTAATTACTGTGACTCCACTGAAACTCTCCAGTGTGAGACTGACAAGAAACCACATTCACCTCCCTCTCCATTTGTTGCTAAGCAACCATTTCTTTTTTTCCCATTTTCTAGTATTATTTGCTACTGGACTTTGTCAGAATTAATTACTCACACATTTCTTCTGACTTTCAAACAATGGTGTAGTTTTACTTTGCTCACCTAATGCAACACACTGCTCACTGCTGCAGGATTACAGTCTGACCTCTGACCTTCAAATCAAGCCACAGATCACGTGAATTGGAAGAATTCTCGCTCCCGTGTTAATTAAACAACATACACATATATCAGCAGGTCACCACTATTTGCTCCCATTGGATCAACCGATATTGCATTATCACCCCTCAGCACAAATCACTTTGTTATGGCCCTAGATGAGGGTCAGATATCACACACTTGCCAAAATCCTACACAGTTTGCAGTGTTTGGTAACATTACCGAGAGGTGGGGTGAACAGGAAGGGTATCATCTGAGCCAACTGCAGTGTAGAAAATGTACAGATTCAATAAACATGGGGACATTTTTATGATATTGCTACCATCATATATTAACCCACAAATTCATATAGAGTACTGATCAATAAATGTAACAAAGTTTCACAAGTTTTAAAAATGATCTTGCTATACAGCACAAATACAGTATTACTGAAGTGTGAAACACAAAGCAGTGTCTGATTAATGTGGGAGTCATATATCATCAAACTCTTCTCATTGTGGTGTGAGCAAGCCTGTCATACTAATGTACCCGCTACCCCCAGTCTGATTAGCATTTATCCTTAGGAGTAACCTTCATCGGGCCAGGAAAACCTTAACATAGCTCCCAAAAAGGTCTTTTAAAACTGGATGGATACAACAACAAAACATGTAACTTTCATATCAGAGCAAACGTTCATTCATAAAAGACTGCCTTCAGAAGTAACCTAACAACAGGGATAATTTTGCAATTACTCAAAAGAGTAACGTTAAATTGGCTCACAGTGAAGAACACTACATAAGGGGTTAATCAAATGCATCAAATATCGTTAGATGAAATTAGGCATTATTAAAGAAGGACGCATACTGAGGAAGGACATATAGAAATCTGAAGCATCGTAGGGAGTGCGGTTGCATTCGTTGTACATCGTCTGCGTTATTTTTTTTTTTGCTAGATTCACGTCATGGTCACAGGATCAGACCAACCTGAACCTCATCGTTTAAAGTCCCTAATGAAAGCGAAAACCAGGGGCAATCGTATTATCATATCCTTGCACAAAGTGTTTATAATGCATCGTGGCGGTGTAACAGAAATTTAAGTGGGGAAAGACATCTGTACATGATAAGTGAGTATAAACCCCGAGGCAGTCGGTTTGTAATGTAGTGAGATACGTGAAGGACCTTTAGCTGCGTCCTCCACTCGAGCCATGTGCCAGCGCTGGTCTGCAGCAGATCCGCATCGCAGTCACCTTCTCAAAGCTGCATTTCCACATCATCCTACAACAGACCTAAAAGCCGCTCATCTTACAAGAACACTTTCAACTTTTGTGACTTTAATCCTTTTCCCCCATCCTTTACAGGAAATATGACAGCCTGTTATTAGTATTGTCCTTGTGCAGTGTGACAAAAACGTACAGCATCTTTTAAAAGTGCTAGCAAACTATCGGTTTCCGAAAAAGAAAAAAAAAATGATGCATCTAGTTTTTTGGGGGGGTAGACCAGAGGTATTTTCAACAAGTGCATCACCGCACCGGCATGTCTGAGTCACCCCCCAAATCCGCGCCGGTTCCTGTCGCATTGGATACATGCAATCCATGCAGGTATCGGACTGCTTTGTCATATTTTAATACACTTGGCAGAGAATATTAGTCATTGTGTTTCGATCGGGCACAAAGAAATCCCGGAGCTACGTCAAAAATGACCCTTTACCTAAGAATCACCTGAATATCTGATAATATACTTGATCAATACCTACAACTGTGATAATAAAGATTTATTTATACATTGTATTAAACATCTATACAGCGGTGCCACGTTACACATTGACTAGCAATCGCTTCTGCTTAGGGGAAAGTCACGCCAGCGACTGAGACCTTCCGTTTACCCGATCATGCAATTAACGCTCCAGATCGACTAATAATGCAAAAGTCAGCGCTTTGCAATGCTTTAAAAATCGTTTTAACAAGTATTTTGCAAAGGGACGCCCTTATTTACCTGTCTTTCGGGGCTCTCCGCCGCCTCCCAGTTGAACAAAGCAGGCTGGGGACGCGCTCGGTTTATTGCCTTCATTCATGCTGCCGGATTCTCATTGGCCGCGTCGTATCAGAAATTAAAAAGACGCCCCTCGCCCCCGCCCCATTCGGTCCTACAAATATGGCATTAATATTTAAACAGCGCTAAAATTAGGTAATGTCACGCACCCGTCGTTGAATAGCCGAACTGTTACCAACCTTTTACCAATCATACATTGTCTGCAAGTACATCAATGACTTTATTATACATATAGCCGAAAGGGCTGTTATATGTAACAGTGAATAAAGTAAGTATTGCAATAGGGGCTGCATCCCTTATTCAAAGTCTGTTACTGCATTATAATTAAGATCCTGCGGCCAGAGAATAATAATGTTCGCCTGGGCCTATGCATGAAGGTTGTCCTAAGCGTCATTTCATATTTATAAGAATATCCATCAGGGTCCATAGTTCAGCTCCTGCATGCTATTTTATTAATATATTTTTCTTTTCCTGCTGGTCCATTAGCTTCAATGACTGCTCAGTCGATGGGTACACTAGCTATTTGATGCATGTCCTGTGAGGTAAGGAAGTGTACTAATTCAATTTGCCCTTTCCTCGGGCTCCCACTAAAAGCCAAGGTTTCTAGACCAGTATAATTGCCAATTAATTGAATTGTACTGTTTGTACTCAGGGTGATTTTGAAAAATCGCCCTGAGCTGAAAAATTGCCACAGGCAAAGTTGCTTATACGCAAATTTAGTATTAATGTTAAAATGATGATGAGGTTATTTTATATTTTCCATCCATCCATGTTCCAACTCGTGTTCCTGTGCAGGGTCATGGGTATGAATAATACACCCACCTACGGAAGCTGACTAGATAACATCTGTATGAGACCCACATCAGCTCAGGTCTTCTCAGTCCAACGGAGCAGAGGCTCCATTCCAGATCTGGAAACTTCTTACACGATCATGGAGACTGTGCCGAGCAGCGCTGAAGAGAGTCACTACTCACAGCTCCTAACCACAGGCAGGCCCACTATCTTGGGGAGATAACTGGGAAAGGAAATACTCATAAGAGAGAGCCCAGGAGAACGGCAGGTCTGTTCTAGCTATAGAGATAGTAGGTAGTTGCTAGGGACCCCGAGTTACCTGTGTTGTAGAGGATGTGAACTGATCCTCCATTTTCTCAATGGGGGTCTCCCAAGGCTTGGCCTGGGGCTCCTGAAAAGTCCTGGCCCTATTGGAAGGGGTGGCACATCATGGGCACCAGGCTGAATTCATTTTGTCCCAAAAATTATGCACCGCCTGCCTGAACAAGGGTAAGTGTAGGGGCGTAGACTGACCAGTAAACAATAAGTATCATCTGACATCTTGGCTCCAGCATCCCGATTAATTCAACCGAGGTTAAATATGAATTCCTATATTTTATAATAAAATAAATGAATAAGGTAATGATGTCTGAAAAAGGGCAGGACAAATGTACTGACCAGAAAGGTTCAAGCAACCAAAAAAGTCTTCATCATGCAAAACATAACACTGGAATCTACTTGAAAAATACTGTAGGGGGATGCCTGTGGACCTGTGCACAGGGTACTCAGACCATCCTTCATCTCCACAAACTGTCCTTCAAATCCAGCCAGCTGACCCTGTATAAAGTCACAAGGGAACAACAGCCAAAGAGGGCTAACTGGGATTCATTACTCAGATGGCCGCTGGCAGCCATTCAGTTCAACTCCGACACCACCACTGCTATGCTGTCCGTCATCTCACTAATGATGCAATGCTAATATTGACATTACAGCATCCTTGATCTTGTTATTTAACAAGGACGATACAAATAACTGAGACTGACCTCAGTCTAAAAATCCGAAATCATTCTCACTAGTCCTTCCTGTCTGATTCCAGTGAAATTATCACTCAGTGCTGTGAAATTCTAGCATACATGAGCTTCAGGGTTACCTGCTTATTAGGATTTGATTGACTCACTACGCTAGGCTAGATCACATATTGCTCAAATACTAGCTTCAGCAAACCTATTAGGAACGAAGGGCCGACGTAGTAAAAGCAGTCGGAGGCCCTGGTGTGTAAGAATCACCACTGACATACTCCATCATCATGTGGTCATTCTAACAGCTCTGGGTCACAGAGCACCACTTAAATGCGAGAATAATGTCGGCACACGAGCATTGTTAAAGAAAGCCATTCCCTGAGGACCTTGTGTAAACCTCGCCTGGACCCCTCTGGAACAGAAGGTCAGAGATGAGCCTCCCTGGAGATGACTCATGCAGTGATTGCCATACCCCTGGTTTAATCCATCAGCCTCATGCTACATTACATTTCAGGTGCACATTTTGCCTTTATCATTAATCCTAAAATTTTATTACACTCTCAGCATATAAAATCATTCTTATACCTTGTTTGCTCAGCTTTCTTGTTTGGACTGGAGATGCAGAGACACGACGTAGAAGAAGAGCTTTATTTTTACTGTCAAGAGGTGAAGCCACGGGATTACAGAGGCTCTGACTTCCCTCCAGGGCAAACCAGAGCTCCCCCAGCACCACTGACTGGGGGAGATTCAACTTAAATATTTAAACAGGATATCCAGTCAGAGATGCACACTGGCCCATGGCAGCATCCCAGCGTGCGCTTTTCCGCCAAATGCTCCCAACTTGCAGCTCCAGTGCCTTCCCTCCCCCCCAAGTAATGCACATCAAAAACTCACCCACTATGTCTAATGTCAAATGTGTGCCACTCCACAGTCCTTAGGGGATCTCCCACACTACTCCCACTGCACTCTGCACAGGGCAGCTAATATGTGCTCCAAATACTAATAAGGGAGTCTCCTGATAAATAATATTAAACAGTGTGACCCCACCCCAAAATGAACTTCCTCTGCTACTGCTTGAGGTAATCTTCCATGTGTATAAGAAAGAACTACCACGATTGCACCATCAGCTACAATCAAAATGGTGAATTCCACAAATGGCAAATCACAGTTCTGGAAATAAAATTACACTTACAGCACAGCGTAAGGATGAGAGAGCAGGGTCTGGCCGTATCCCGGAACCAACTGAGGTTAAGCGCCTTGCTTAGGGGCCCAATGGAGACTTCGCTCTGCCAGCCAAAAGACTTGAACTGGAGTGCTTCTGATCATGGACACAGAGCCACATACCGCCCAAATGAGAGCAACTTGTGTGCCCTGTGCTTGTTTTGGGCAAAAGCAGCACAGAATTTCTGAGTAGTGGGCCTCCGTAGCCCCATCGATTTTGCCCCGTAGCTTTAAATAGCCTTGAACACACAGGCATAGCTAAGCTAAGGCCCAGTGCACATCCAGTAATGCTGCTTATTACACACTCGTCTGGTGGGCTTTTGCTCTCAGCAAGTGTCCTGGAAACTAGAAAATACCAAGATGGCTGTAAGCTGCTGTCCTACCACATGGGGGATTTATATTACATTACCTTGGTGACTCTTACTTACATTAGGGTTATATGAAGACACGGAGGGCGGCTGATGCATTCTGACAGAGAGGATCCGTATTCCTGTGCGATGAATGCCTTAGGAAGATATAGCAGGCGATCCCTCCTAATGCAGTATATCCCATAAAAACAGGGACACCAAGCCACACTGTGACACCATTTGCTCCCCGGGCACACTCCAGGCAGAAATCCAAACAATTTGTCAGGCCTAATGGAAGTGGGTAATTTCAGAAAACACTTTGTATTGATTAGGCTTTCTGCTTTGGCCCATTTCATAAAGTGGTCATAGCGTAAAATGGATGCAATTTGCATTTTGAAAGCTCAAGATTTTAAGTTGTTACCATAGGGAAGGTTCATGAGAACCGGCTGAGCATCAGCAAACCAACTTCCATTTAGTTTCCTTTATATCACATCACACACTCAGTGTCCAGTTTATTAGGTACAGCAACATGTAACTGATTGTAGAGGAGATGGGGCCAAGCTACTAGTGGAGGTGGGACCAAAACATCTGATTGGTTGGTCCCACCTCCTCTAGTTGCTTGGACCAACCTCCTCTACAGTCCGATTGGTTATATCTCTGAACCAATCATTTTTCGTTCTGCCCTCAGAACACTTTTGTGTAAGTAAAACTCCCATGAGTGCCACCACGCTGCCTCCAGCTACCCACACAACAACAAATTCAGAGAACAGTCTCCTTTCTGTTCATCAGGGGCTACCACTGTCCATGTTCTTCTCTACTGTCCTGTACTGGGTTGGGGGTAGTCCAGCAAAGGCAACCAGAGTAGAAGCGCTTTTTAAAAATTGTGAACATTGAAGCCGTACAGTTGAAATACAATTGTGATTAGGTTAGAAAAGTGTTTCACAACCCAGTCCACAGGGACACCCAGACAGCCCACAATTTGGCTCCCTCCCATCTCCCAGCACACCTGACCCAAACAATGAGTAATGAGGACTGGGTTGCGAAACAATGGATTAGAACAATAGTCATAGGAAATATACAGTAGACTTGATGCCCTGTTTTGAGGTTTATCTGACAGTCTCAGTCACTGAGCATGTACCAGCTAGGACCTTCACTTATGCACTTCACTTTGGATCAGGACCATGTTTTCATGAATAATTTAGAACTTCGGATCAGTCTCAGTAACACTGGTTTGGGGCACAGTTGAATGTTACATATTATGTCACTAGTCTGTCAAAAAGACATCGGCTCAGACTAGTCTTGTCTGATTACAATCAGATCTACCCTTTATGATGTATTTAAACAGACAGCGCCAAAGACGACATCCTGTCATATGATTGATTGGTAGGGATTTAGGCAATGTTGTCCATATTAGCATTCTTTAGGTATTGCTTCTGGGAACAGATCACATTTAGGGAGCATGTATCCATCAATTTTCTCTGACAACTTATCCAGTACAGGGTTGTAGTGAGATCAGAATCTATTCCAGCCTTTCAGAGGGATGCCAATCAATTACTGGGCATAGGCTTTGACTTGAAACCCAAGGGAGAATCTGTGAACTCCACACACACAGAGTATAGTTACTTGAATGCTTGGAAACAATATTACAAGGATATAACTTAAAAGCAGCTACCTGCAGTGGATCTCTGTATATTACCAAAGCTGGTCTTTGTCAGGAGAAATATGCGGGGAGCTCGGACCAGGGAAGCAGATGAAGGACAAAAAGGCTGGGGCAAACAGGGATTTAATAGGGAGACGTAGAGGCATGCAGGACAAGATTCACCATAACAATACAATGACGGAACTGGGGATACAAACTCTGACGTGGACTAAATACACAAGACTGACTAGATCAAACAGGAAACAGCTGGTAACAAGCGGGATTCACACGAGGGTAACGAGGTGGGCGTGGGCCACATACACAAAACAATTACACTATTTGTGAATTTGCGTTTGGCTTTTAGGGAAGTCTTATCTCTTACAGACTGATTAAAAAATAAACTGGGAAGAAAGACCTATATCATTTCTTTATCTTTTAATTTATTCATGCACAATCATGAATAACTTGATGGTTTTATCTATTTATCTGTGTTTGTCTGAATATTTATTCAAAATCTCTTTTGTGAAGTAATGCATTGAAATTAATAAAAATTTGCTTGTTTATCTTTATTTGGTGGTAATATAACACAGAAATGATTTATGATCTTTAATCATACTTCATGGAGATAATTATTATGAGTATTTCCTTTACAGTTGCAGTGTCCAGTGACCAATCATTGCTAGTGTAAGTGGATAAAGGCTTTGCTTGATAATACAAGGGACCAGCAGTGGCTCTTGGAACTACAGGATCTAGGTAAGACAGATCCAGCAGTGACATACTGGTTATTACTGTACGGGTGTCTGCAAATGTGGAGAGGTCCGGAGTGGATTTTGCCTGCTCCAGTGATGCAGTGGGTTTTCGTGCTTTTCGGCCTGGCTTTCGGAGCACTGGGGAAGGTGCACTTTGGAAAGGGGCACTTTGATGGTGAGGAGACGCTATTGGTCTGAGACATGGCTGTGGGGAAATATGAGGATTCCGTCTAATTTGGGATATGACTGGGATCTGATTTAAAGCTGAGAGGGCATTTGGTGGAGTTTGGGCTTCAGTTTATTCCATCAAAACAGGAAACCACAGAGAAGCAGAGGAAAAAAAAAAGTACATATGCATGGATGGGATGGCAGTCCATTACATGAGAATACACAGCATATATACAATTTCATTAATAAAATAATAATTACATCATTATATTTAAATTACATGTTTTATCACTATTACGTTATGTTTTATCATGAGCATACAGTATCTGTGCATATGCACACCCGGTTTATAAAGGCTCGGAGAGAGACACACTTGGTTTGTTTGGCCTGAAATATACACACAGTTCAATAACTAACAAAGCAAAGATCCGTACATGTTTTTGTAGTCAGTGAAATATCTCCCAGAATGCACCAGCTTCTCCCCACAGACTGTATGGCTGCTGCAGGGACAAATACGGGCTGTCTTCTGACCGGGCTCCTGGCGCCTGACAGCTTGTTTGTTTGCACCACATCTGTAAGGTAGAATGAGAAGGTGAACAGCCTTCACACAGAAGCAGTAGGATTATTATCCATGTGCATTTCTAAGATTGTACTGGGTTTTTAAAATGACATTTACTTTGAAGATTACCTCGGGAGCTCAGTACATATTCCTGTGACCCTGCGGTGAACTCCAGAAGCCCATTATGGTCCCTCAGATACTTCTCCAGGTCTTCACTGGTGATACATGCCTCACTGTGATCTCCACTCTGCAACATAGAAGCACTCTTCAAGCTCCTGTCGGAAATACAACTGCCACTCATCCCACTTCTAAGTCCGTGTTATTTTAGATTCTCACAAAGCAATGTTATAAGCGAAAACCGTAAAAATATTAGAAATAGAAAATGTCAAAAAAAGATTATTTGAATTTCCATCCATCCAATCATCTATCCATCTTCTGACCTCTTACTCAGTACAGGTTGCCTATCCCAGGCAGCAGAGGGTATAATATGGGGTTAACCCTGGATGGGATGGGATTTTTGTCCAAATCGCTGCACGAGTAATTATTAACAAATTAGCATTAAAATTACAAACTAGCATTACTTTACTCTCCTGTGCTTTCTTCAGCACTGACCTCTGTATATTATTTATTACTATTATTAACTTTACCTGTAATAAGTATGAAAGAAAATGATGGATGAAGGTAAGACCAAATCCAGCATATCCAGGAGCTACACCAGGTCCGGCAATTTCTGAGCCAATATGGAAGCGCATCTCCTAGCTGAAGTCCAGCAGATCATTAGTGGTAAAACAAATTAGTCATGGTTTACTGGATATTTACATGCAGGAAAACCAATGTGAAAACCAGTTTACCCCACACACCAAGACCTACTGGAGGAAAAGCTCCAGAGAGAAGTCTCTGATGACCAGTCATGAAAGGGATGAACAATAGGTCTCCATGGTCATTCTAAAGGCCAGAGCCACCAAACTCGAATTGATTCTGAAAGTTCATGCTCAGAGTACATTTACATTTTCAAGAGCTGACTATCCAGTGACGTTCAGCTGACACAACTGGAAGCTTTCAAATTGAAGGCCTGTTCCCGTTGCTTATCAGATGTCAACATAACTGAGACCCTGGTTGTCTGATTCATATCACATACAAAGGGTTTTATGGATACCAAAAAATCCCTGTGAGGAAATCATTTCATTTCTTTTATCTAGAAATGTGGACAGTAGTCAAAATAATTAAACATAAGTCAGTCACAAGTTTATGGAGCAGATCTGCTCTCATTTGTCAGACAACAAATCAAATAAAACAAGCAAATTTGTGGTGAAAGACTTCAAAAATCTGACCATCGATTATAATCTCGGGCATCCCATTGGGGGTGTCCCCGGCCTGGTATGCAGCCCCATAACTGTGTGCTGGATAAGTATTTGGAATATATATGGATTAGTTGAATTTGATCATTTAGGACCTAGTTCAGAGAATATTATGTTAATGAAGTCCTCTGTGCGGCTATTCCTTTAATCAAAACACCCTGTATTACTGCACTTCACCTGTGATCCCTTAGGTGGACACTTATATATGCTGAATGCTTTTTTTGCACTTGTCATTGATTTGAGGAGCTTTTGTATGCGGCTCTTGCTGTGTTTGTAGTGTATAGCTAGTGCATTAATGCTAACTTGCATTTGTTACTGGTCATTCATTGAAAGCTCAGCCTAGCCTATTACTGGAAGCTCAGCCTAGTTGAGTATGTTCAAGTGTTTCTTTTGTGCACTGATCTCCAGGTAGCTTTTTCTGCTGGCTCTCACTCCTCTGTACATGTGACTCTCCTTTCTGCATGTGACTCTTTTTTTCAGGTTTCCTGGCAATTATCTCATTTTGCTAATATCCTCACAAGTTTATAATTAAAGGAGAGGGCTAACATTCACAGGGAATCTTCAAGTGATCATGTTAGGTCTGCTTTTGCAAATGTTCTTGGATCTGTCCAAAATGTAATAGGTCCCACTCATTAGGATAATCACATTTTAGACGTCGTGGTTTGCAGATGGATTGCATTGTTCTTGCATAACCCTATTCTGTCAGACACACTTTTTCCTCACTTTGAATAAGGACCCATCAGGCCTACTTCCAGCTGATTCTGATGAGCTAATTTTCTACCAATGCATCAGCCATAAAAAATTCAAATCTGCAGAGTGCAAAAGGCACACTGACCAAAGAACATTGAAACAGGCTCTAAAGTTCTGTTAATGATGTAGGAAACTTCGTCCATGCATTCATGACCATGAGACTTCATTCCTGCAAACTCCCACTTTTAAACTGTATGGAGGAGCGGATCAGTTCATATTTCCTTTCATACAGTCAAATATATAACAGAATTTAAAAGATATCTCATCTCTAAAACCTTCCATGGTCTTAAGACCACTGTCTCCATAGCCTCTAGCTGGATGTTTTTTTCAGTTGTAGGATTCCATCACGTGATGTAGTGACCTGCCACAGTGATACTCTACAGTAGTGTTTCCCAATCCAGTCCTCAGGGACCCACAGTCAATCCATGTTGGATGTGGACTATCTGTGAGTCCCTGAGGACTGGATGGAAGAAACACTGCTCTCTAGTGACCCCTACATCTGACAGTCAGACAATGTTCCCTGTCCCCCAGCTGCTACATTCGACCATCAGAATGGAATCTAACAAATCCTATACAGTTATATTTGTTATTTGTACCTTTTATAGATTCTGTTAATATTGCTCCCTGACGGCCATTCGAAAATGACCCAATGTACTATGGAAATATGAGAGTCAGATGGTAGCATCCAGTCAATCTGTCTTTCTCAGTCCTTGACAGGGAAAAGTCCTATGACATCATTATCCATTAGGAAGCCATCCCAAGTGAGTGTACATTGATAAAAGAAGCAGGTTAAGGTCTATGGTCAGTAAAAAGTTTCATTACTAATGTAATTGCATTCTAAATGAAAAGATCATTTATTCTTGATATATATATATATATATATAATACATGTATATAATATATATATTCACTTGGATAATAGCTTCCATTAATTTCCCAGTAATGCTAGTTAAACTGATTGGCCTATAGTTTGCTGGATTACT
>JAODKC010000001.1:29147361-29165362 GCA_026777985.1 Mormyrops attenuatus
AAAAACAACCCCATACCATTATCCCTCCTCCACCAAACTTTACAGTTGGCACAATGCAGTCAGGCAGGTAAAGTTCTCCTGGCATCCGCCAAACCCAGACTCGACTATCAGACTGCTAGACAGAGAAGTGTGATTCGTCACTCCACAGAACACTGCTCCAGAGTCCAGTGGCAGCGTGCTTTACACCACTCCATCTGACGTTTGGCATTGCAGTTTGTGGTGTGGGACTTCCATGCAGCTGCTCGGCCATGGAAGCCCATTCCGTGAAGCTCCCATTGTACGGTTTTTGTGCTGTGGTTCATGCCAGAAGAAGTTTGGAACTCTGCAGTTATTGAGTCAACAGAGTGTTGGCAACTTTTACACACTATACGCCTCAGCACTCAGCAAGCCCGCTCTGTTACTTTACATGGCTTGCCACTTCGTGGCTGAGTTTCTGTTGTTCTTAAATGCTTCCACTTTGCAATAACACCACTTGCAGTTGAGTGTGGAATATCTAGCAGGGAAGAAATTCCACAAACTGACTTACTGCAAAGGTAGCATCCTCTTCACTGAGCTCTTTAGAACCACCCATTGTTTCATAAATGTTTGTAAACCTGACTGCATGGCTAGGTGGTTGATTTTATACACCTATGGCAATGAATCTGAATGAAACACCTGACTTAAATGATTAATAGGTGTGTCCCGATACTTTTGTTCATATAGTACATGCATGCACACACACGTATGTATTAGGGGTGTAACAATGCATTGATTTTTATCGATGTATCGATTTAACGGCAAACGATGCAATGCATCGACGTGACCACATAAATGTCGATGCATGCGTTTTTATTGATTAGCCTGTTCCAGTATTGTTTTCGTGATCCCCTCTGACGTACGTATACATGGTCTACACCAGGGGTGCCCAATATGTCGATCGTGATCTGCGAGGATGGATGACGCGTTCAACCGTGCCAGCTGCTGCAAATCTCTAGCAAGCTACCTAGTCGCCTAGTTAGACTTCAATTTATTTCTACTAAACTTAAGAAAGAGTATAAATATGAATGGGGGAGCTGGACCAAGTAAGAAGCCAAAAACTACCACTTCCATACGGAATGGGAGGAGGACTGTTTTTACCCACCATGTCAGATTCGAAGTGCATTTGCCTCATCTGTCAGTCTGCCGTTGCTATTCCGAATAAGGGAAATGTGGAGCGGCATTTTCGGACCGTTCATAAAAACTACGACATTAACTTCCCTCCGAAAAGCGAGCTGAGAAATAGAAAGGTGAAGGAACTAAAATCCCAGTTCAGTTCAAAAATACTTTATTTATCCCAAAGGGAAATTAATAATAATAATGAATAATATTAAAGAATACTCAATATTTTTATACATAAATATATGTTTATAGTAGGTAGATAATTTTGACTTGGTCATTTATAAGTAGCTTGCAAGCTAGCGTACCTTCAGAGCGTGTGTTTAGTACGGCAGGTGACATAGGACGCTACGCTCAGAGCACACAATCTACTGAACATGTTGACCGTTTAATTCTTCTTAAAAAAAAAAAAAACTCAAAGAAGATTACTAACATACTTGTTTCACCGCAGAAGTCAGTCATGTTAATCTTCCTCATTCTACATGTCTGTCCATGCAATGTTTTTTATTTGACTTTATTGCACTTTATTTTACTTGTTATGGACATACTTTTTGTTACACTTTTGTATTTGTCTGGAGAAGACTTGATTCAAAATAAAAATTAGTCACCATGTTAATCTACATCCATCCAAAGTTTTTATTTTTACCTTATTGCACTTTATTTTGCTTGATTTATGGGACATACTTGACTACACTAGATTTTGTTTACAGTTCCCAATTAAATATTATAAAATGCTAATTATATTTGCCTTTTTTAATTAATTGAAATGTAAAGGATTGTGTGAAATTTCATCATTTCAACTACTAACCCCAGTATCGAACTGAATCGAATCGTATTGTATCGTGGTAATTCCAAAAAAATCGAACCGTTGGCTTAAGGAATCGATATTGTATCGCATCGCGAGGAAAGCCGTGATTTACACCCCTAGTATGTATGTATATGTATAGGCGTGTGTGTGTATATATATATATATATATATATATGTATATGTGTGTGTGTGTGTGTGTGTGTGTGTGTGTGTATATATATATATATATATAATATAATATAATCTCAAATTTAGACCATCAAACACTAAAATGACCTCTTAATTTCAAGTATTGCATCACAAATGACTTGTTCTTTCTTTGTGATTTTGCTCTTGCGTGATAAACAGGAATGGTGTGTCTTGTAATATCCCTGTGCTACAACATTAAGAGTTTTATCAATTGATATTTTAAGCTGAATTCTTTTCTTTAGCGGACCTCAATGATGCCATTTTCCTATTGCCACAGTATCAGCTGCTGCCTCTGAAGAGTCTGTAGCCTGCTAGATATGCCTTTGTTTCTGTATCTCCTTGGAGCAGGAGGGGGTCCCTTTTCAGCCTCTGAGCGAGTGCGTGGGTGCCCTGCCAAACTGTACTTCCTCCCCCGCCCATGCGCCAGCATCGCGGCCGGCCAGCCGGATGGAGGAAGGGCCCGCTCGCCTGCCGGCACACCTGCGTGAGTACACAGATGCAGAAACACACACACACCTGCTCATGTATATACAGACTCGTTTGATGACCCGTCCGAGCGGTGTTCCTGGACGTCAGCCTTGCTGTGTGCTCTTGATTTAATTTCTGTTGCTTCTATACTAGTACATCAATGTGTCTTTGTAATTCTGCGTGGCTGCCGGGGGGAGATACCTCTGTTACACCTGGAATGTACAGAAATGTGAAACTCAATGAGAGGTTACAATACCAGTGGTTCTGTGGGGGTTAATCATAGTCATGTATTGACTAGATCATAATCATAATGTAATGTAGGTTAATCACAATGAATTGACAGATACTTTTCACCAGTAATATTAAGCAAAAAATACAATGTTGAAAGCTATAAATAATTGTTTAGTCTCCCTCCCATTTTACGTGTGAGTAGTCCATGACATTTTGTACAGTCTCTGAGGAAGCTAAATACCCAGAGACTGCATCAGGAATTAACCATTCGTTTGTGGCTACAATGCAAAGATTCCTACCTGTGAATTTGCTGTTGCACTTCAGTGCAGCAGAAATACAAGTGTAAAAACCAATGAATTCCTTCAGTCTGCTTCTGTCTGCCACGGTGATCGTGAATGTTGCAGCTATGTTAGATTGCTGTTTCATTGCAGTAGATGCACTTACATGCATTTTTTGAAAAGTACATTTTCTCTTGCATACCTCTTTACAGCTGTTAGGAGCTATTACTATAAATATACTGCACTTGGCATAACGTCATAAATCAGCTGTGATACATTCCACCGTTTCTGTTTTGCATGAATAAGTAGCCTCTTGGAAACCAGTTAGATATATTTGCACTGTAAAAATAGATTTTTTTCGCATTCACATATTGAATCCATTTTTATGTGTAAATGAGTGCTACATATATACCTAAAGCAAGTTACCAGGGTAGTTTTTTATGAAGAGCAAGAATTTCATTGTACTGTATACGCCTAAAAATAAGTTACTTGAATCTTGATTACATTGATGCAATGAATAAAAGTTTTAAAAATATATCAATCACAAAGAAATAAAGCTTTTGAGCAATGGCCTTGAGAGTTTTTATGAAAAATTGGCAGCTTTGCTTGGAAATATTGCCCCATAAAAACGGTTTCGTAGGTTGACCATCTCTGCTTTTCTTGCCTCACTTTTGTATGTGTGACACTTTCATTCCCACTGCATGGGAAGAAAATGTTAGAGGTAGTATGAACTGCCCCCCCCCCCAAATCCACAAAGAACTGTAATCTAACAGCTGGCTGTTGCAACAGAACTTGCAGTACAGCCCATTAAAGTGTGAGGAAGTCGCAGCTGTGCCTGTCATTGTTTTTTCGCGGTAATCTCTTCTGCAGGGCTTGACCACAGATCTTGACTGGGGACTTTCTGTTTCTGCAGCTGGTTCGGCGGTTTTACAGCCCATACTTGTGCACTGGTGCCACTTTTCGTCGCAGTGAGCCACATTGGCCGGACTAGCTTGCCCTGTTTGAGTGGCTATCGGTTTAATGAAAGCATTCTGCCGTGACCTTCAGAAAGCCTGTAGTGAAATGCCTGGCCATAATCTCTTAAGAATGTTACCAGTGTGACAGATGTGAACAGGAGACCTGGGATAAATGCCACGAGTCACCCTTTTGAACCTTACAGTGTGAAGGATTCACTGAGCTGGGGAGGAGTGTGAAATGAGTAAGAGGACTTGCACAATGAGGCATCTCCGTCAGCTTGAATATGTTGCTGTGTGTTTGGGTTTTTATTCTGCTCATGAAGAGTCAATTTGGGGAAAATGCCGCCCTAGAAAAAGCACCACTGTGGTGTCGTTAGGCGTCCCGAAAGCTGATGGGAGTTCCGACAGAGACCGAAATGCAAATACAGAGTGTCTCTCTCTGTGTCTCGGAGGGAAATTTCCTGCACATTTCCTACACCTGGAAGCCACTGTTTTACTTCAGCAATTTCCTGAGTGGCAGAAGGCCATTCCCGAAAAGTGGAGAATAAGAATCTGGAAGGGAGCCAGTTCTTGCGTCCCAAGGGTGGAATAAAACACGGATTGTACAGTTCGGTGTCTTCCTTAGGAAACTGGGGCCCTGTGCAGCAGCGCAAAGGGAGCTGACTCAAGCAGATCTTTATGCATGGGGCATATGTTCAGCTGATGAAATGAAGGGTGGTGTTTTTACACGGCTCCCTCTGTGGCTGCTGCAGCTTGGGCTGGTGGCAAATAAAAGCAGCACCGGTCACCTTAATTACGCAGTGGTCCTCACTGCATGAAACTGGGGACTGAGTGTTTGAGGTTGGCAGTATACAAAATGCAGACAGCATGTTAATTACATTTAATTGTAATTAATTACATTTATTTTGTGTAATTTTTATAATTCTGTGGGAAACTGTATGCCAAATCACTACAATTTGTGCTGCACAAACAGCTGGAATTAAAGATTTACTTCTTATTTCCGGTATAATTTTCTCAGGAATTAGACTAGATTCAAAGATTTAGAACAAGAATGCAAAGGTTTACGTGATTCACAAAAAGATTGTGTCCTACCTCCTTGAAGGATTTTTGTAATTATTTATACAGAGGGTAAATATTTTTGGAGTCACAATTTCTTTTTGCGGACAAAATCAGGTTTATTTGAGTAGGGGAATAATTATATTATATAAATGTATCATTTGACACGATACATGTACAAACAAGCTAGGATAAGCATGAGATAAGCGTGTTTATTTTGGTAGATTATAATGTAGCTCAATTCTGTAACTTTGCAAATTTTTCTGCATTGTGTATAATGTACATGAGAATGACCAGAGATCAAAATGTCAGACAAAGAGGGTTTGTGGTAATGTACTGTCAGAATGTGGGCACATGAAGGTGTTTTTTTAGTGGAGGTGGGGTTGGGGAGGGGGGTTGTGAAAATCTTCCTTTTTCTAATGAGTTTTTACATTGCTGTTATTTATAGCTTGCAACATTGTATTTCCCCCTTAATATTACTGGTAAAGTTTAAATAATACCAGTGAAATTTTGATGATTAATAGCATCCCCAAATCAAAATGCTTAGTTATTACTTGCTGATTATGTCATTTCACACCACAGCGATTGTTGCAGATTAAAGAGATTGCTTTCGCTTCTGCTGTGTTCTTGCCATGTTTGAAAATGTAACATTCATCAAACTTCACGGCTGCATTTTCATGATTCATGTTCCCTTGTGAGACAGACGAACCAGCTCAGGTCATGCCAAGCTGATGAAGGGTCAGTGATTGAGCATTCATTTCACATTGCTCTGTACTTGCGGTGTTTCAGTCCGTCTCCAATACAGAAGTGCGGTCTCATCTCAGACTTGGCCGTGCATCGGTGTGGCCAATCGATGTGGCCTTTGTGTGAAAACGTGGCACATTGTAAATGTCCTTATGGCTGAACAAGAGTTTAGGGACAGCTCACAGTGAAGTGGAACAAACACCAGTAGATTACCCCCTTTTTTTTTTTTTTTTAAATACTCTGACAATTTTTTTTTTTTATCCTCCATTTGCTGGGGTACTTTATATATATCCCATTTGTGTTTTTATATAGATGTAAAAAATTGACCTCAGGTTCCCAATGAAATAAAAATAGGCTTATGGTGTGAATAGATGACAGCCCACCCCATATAATGCTCATTCAGAGAACAGATATATATGTTTCCAGAATTATTCAAAAATAATATTATACATAAATAATGAAAGTAACCAGAGTTTTAGAAATGCATGCACATAGAAGAGTTTGTAAGGCCCCACAATGCCTTTGCAGTTTTGAAATTTCTGCATGCTTCCTGTCTCACTGGGCAGAGGAGATTAGGGTAATTCCCATGTTGATGTTACCAGGATCCAGTTTCCTCTTTCATTAGAAAGTGACGGTTTACAGATGGCTGAAAGAAATGGAGAACAAATAAACAAAGAAGAAAACTGCTTTTATAATCAAAATGAAAAGGAGGATAATTTGACTGATTCCTGTTTTTTTTTTTTTAATCTTTAATGGAACCAGTTTTGGTTGCCTTGCCTCATTGACTTCCTCAAAGGACACCTCCAGGCCACAGTCTTACAAATGAGTCAGTTTTGTACCTTATAAAACGTGCACATATGATGTCTTGCTCAGCGCCACATGTAACAAGGCAGTTTTTGTGGAGAGGATTTAATAGGAAGGCCAAATTTTCTGTAGTGTGAATAAGGGGAGGGGCAAATCCGACAGTGAGGAAATACTGGTGACCCCCCCGCCCTCCAAAAATGATGTGCATGATAGGTCTTGCATCCTGCATCCTTCTTCATTGCCAAAGAGCCTTAATCTGTTTTGTGAACCCCCCCCCCCCCACAAAAAAATAAACAACTAAGATTTACTCCAAGGTTGCCTAAGAATGATGTCTGGAGGAAGTGACCCTAGCAGAGGGGGTTGTGGAGGACCCCCTCCACCCACCCCCACAAAAACAAAGAATTCTGCTCAAAATCTGAATTTTGGTTTATGTCAGTGCTATTGTTAACTGTGTTATCAGTTAAGTGAGCTTGATCACAACTGTATTGATGAATCACCAATCTCTGCTACTTTAAATATGTAGATACATATTCTTTAATAGTGGGCTGCATTTTTGAAATGTTGACTTCCTACTTAAGGATTTATTTATAGTATTAATACCTTGCATTCTGACATATAGGCATTTATTAAGGATTAATTTAAAAATTAAGAGACTTGCACGACAAACACAACACTTCAGAAATGGGTATCCAGTGGTTGCAATACAGACGTGAAGTATATAGATTTTCAGACGGTTGGCAGACAGGCAGCTTGTCAAATAAGATTCTTCAGAAAGGATACGTGGCAGTGCTCCAGACCTTCTCTTATCGCTCTCTGTCTTTCCTCCTCTCTCTGTCTGTCTCTCCCGCTCTGCTTTGCGCACTGGTGATAATAAGCACAGCTGCTGTGGGGCCTGACCACAGGAAGTTTCCTGTGCTGGAAGGAGAGAGCTGGGGGGGGCACTTCCTGCCAAGAGGGGCCCTTTGTGGGAAGTTGTTTAGAGCTTCCTTCCCTCCCACTCAGCAGCTGCGCAAGGCCATCGCAGATGGTCACGGCGGGGTCCTCAGGGGCTGCCCAAATCTGCCTTTTCCGCCATTCAGCGGGATACCCCTGAATATTGCAGGGGAGTGCATATTGTAAACACGGGCTCACGTGACGGCCTCACTCACGCATTTGCAGCTCCGGAGCGGCCACGTTTTCGCACTTTCAAAAAAAGAACAAACACACAGAATCAATGTGAAGGTGATAAAATTCAGCCTTTTAAACCTTAGTGTTTGTTTTGTGGTCTTCTGCTGCCGTTATTCTGTTTATTTTCCAAGCAGATTCTCAGATCTTTGACCCCATGATGTTTTGTTTGTGCACTATAAGAAAACAAATATATTTCCATGATATTTTTTGACTGTGGCTTGAACAAAGAAGCATATTTATAAAAGTACATTTTGGACAGTTATTTACCAAGCTAGTTATTTACAGTTTATCTTTTATTAATTTAAGGATAGAAGAGAAGTGGGTTAAGATCCTTGAACCTTCCGGTGGCATGCCCAGAAGACTGATAACAGCACTGTGCTGGTTTCTCTCTGCTAACAACGCATTCCGTATTTTATGAAAGAAAAATATCTGTGAGTGGGGGACGAGACGAGCTTGTGGTGAGTCCTAAGGAATCCTTTGCGCAAGATCATAAAGGGAGGCGTCTGAGCTGTCACAGAGCAGCCGTATCCACACACATATATGGGAATATACTGTACAGCCATGGTGACATAAACATCTGTGATACGATGACAGTGAGGAAAGCCTCACCATGATGGTACACTGTCAGTATCTTTTAACTCTGTATTTTTAGTATTTTTTAACCTTGGTGAGTAAAATATCAAAACCAGCATCTTCAGGAAGCTTAGTTTTCGACGATAAAGTTGATAACTTAAAGAGATATTATGCAGAACGTGTCATGGATGGCGCTGTCCTGGACTGCACGGTTGAGTTATAACTCTAGAATGGTGTCATTTGCTGAGGGTGGAAGCAGACAGTCTGTGTGATTATGCGCTCAGGGCTCTTGGAATGACTTCTAAGCTACATACATGCGTTTCACCAGTGTGTTTTCAGCCCACTGAAGTTGAGGCCTCCTTTATGGTAGAGCACAGATTGGATACCTTTGTGTACTTCTTGTGGTCCCAGTCTTTCCATTTCGTCATAAGACAGAGTACTGGACTGTCAGCTGACATTGACTATTTCTTAAACAATGACCAGTTAGCTCTCCGTGTGCCAAATATATAACTCATAGCCTATTTCAGTCTGCCTAGCACTGTTAAGGTTGTGTTTCCATAGAGAGAGATTGGCCCTTCCACTGCTGGTGAGTCAGTAAAGAGATTTTTATCCCGGAGGGGATATGTTTCCCCTCCCACGTCTCTGCGGGGTGCTCTGTCACCCCCTGCTTCTCCTACTCTGATTCATTCACATTCTCTTATTCTCCTCCAGGCCTATCTTTCACTCTTCTGGCAAAGGGAGCTCATGTTTGCTCCTCCAAGATGCAAAGTCTAACCCCTGCCTTTCTCTTAAATCGCTTTTGTTAAAAATGCTGTGGGTAAAGACTGGCTTTCGTCTTGGTGAGGAGCTAAAGCAGAGCCTTTGTTAAGGTCTATACCCCTCACACTCCACCATCACCCAAACAGAATACAACACTCAGTTTTTGTGTTTGGGATAAAAAAAGAAAATAATATCATTATATCAGTATTTGCAATTTCAATTAATTGATTGCAGAAGTTTTTAGAACTTGGTGTAGTTTCTCAGCAAATTTGGGTAGTTTTGTTTCTATGATTTTGACATTGGTTTTGGGAACAAATTTTATGGGATACTGGATGATTCTTCTGTACAGAACCTTTCAAGATGGGTGATATTTTGAGGTTTGTTCTTATGGACTGCTTTCTGTGAGTGAATGTATCAGCTATGGAGACAAAGGTGGGGATAGCAAAACATTTTGGGGTAGGCGATTCTACAAGGTCAAAATTTTTATATCGCCATGAGGCTTAAAAATCGCTTTTTGAATATTAGTTTAAATGTAGGTTAGTATACTTATGTTGGTTACCTGTATGTGCCCTATTGTACATGGCTCGGTTTAAGGGACTGACATAGGCGTTATCATGGATGAGCAATCGTTTGCGGGGACTTTCCCAGCCATCTCAGTTTAAATGGGCAAACTTTGGAATCTGTAAAGTAAACACCTAGGCATGAGTGCAGGTATCTGATTGGGTTCACAGTTCAGTGCGATTTTAGTTCAGCAGGGAAACAATTCGTTTTAAGATTGTTTATTATTCAAACTACAAACACAGTATAAGAACAGTTACAAACATAAGGTAGTGTGTCTGTCGACGTGTCCGAATAACAAAACCGCTCAACAAAATGCTCGTTTGCGCTGTAAAAATGAATACGTAAAATTAAAATTTAAAAATGACTGCATCATAACAATCATACTTAATGAAATCCCATGTTCTCCGCTACAGACTACGGTCGCATATCTGTGGCAATAAACACCCCTGAAACCTCAGTAGTCGTTTTTCAGCCCGGTCTTATTTTCCTGGTAAAAGAGACCTTGAATGCCATGAAGAGAAGTTAATAGTCATAGGAATGCCATAAAAAATAATAAGATACAATAAATAAAATAAATGTGTTTCTTTATTGCCTTTGCATTTTCTTTATTGCTTTTTCCATATTGATTTTGCTTTCCCCCCCCCCAAGGGCCAAGCTGCCAATCAACTGGCTTTGAGTGGGCCTTCCAAGAAGGGGCTGGCAGGAGAAAAGGCTCAACTGGGGTAGCTCACTCTGTGTGCAGGGTTGTACGTAGCTCTGTACAGTAGGCGGTAGCAGTATGCGAACTGGTGTCCCTTGGTAATAATGGAGAAGAAGAGGCGAATTTCGGGAATCATAGTGGTAATTGCGGAAGGAGGTGCAGAGGAAATCAGGAAATTTCAGAAGCCTTAGGTATGTTTAGTGATTTTCATTAGATTATTTATAATGCAGTTATTATGCAGTTCATTAGATTACATTAGAGGTATGATGGAGGAAGTGCAGGGAGAGCCACAGTGACCTTTATTTTGAAATCCTGGTGGAACCACAACTGCGAGAGACCCACTATGACAGAGGCTTCATCCCATTTTCCCCATTTAAGTGCAAGCACACGGAGATGCTGTACGCATCGGCGATGTATGTTGACTTAAGGCGCAAAGTGTGCAAGTGTATGTAAAGAGCTGGAGCAGTCACACACTTAGCGCAAGTATCCAAGGGTGTCCCGTTCCTCAAATATGCCAAGTGCAGCGCCCTTAATGTGCACTTTATCCACACATTGGCAAGTACTGCATGGAGGCCGTCTTCAGCTAAGTATATAGATCACCATGCACCACACCACTGATGACTAATCTTTACATCGCATCAAACATGAGGAAGTTTGTCTGTGTATCAGAGCACAGCATGCATCTTAAGAAGTTTCCGTATGAGTGCGCAAAAGTTGTATGACGAATGTTTACATAGGCTAGGCTACAGTGAAGAACAACCCCAAACACAAATAACAGAAATGATAACATAGTTGTAGTGTGTTTCTTGTTCACTTCTTCAGATATCAAGCACTTGAGCTCTTTATATGCTGTGCACTTGCACATTTTCCATCTTCTGTGAACATATGTTACCAGAGTGTGTCATATCTCAGTGCGCACGCACTTAAGTGGGGTATAGGGGATGAAGCCCTAGTTTTCCTTATAAGGGGCTGCTCCACAAAACAAGTTTAGGCAGTTAGCCGGATAACTTTAAAAGTTTCTACAAAACATGTTGTCAGGAAACCTGATTTCTGGCCGTATATCAATATCCAAGGTCCACTGATCCTTTGGGAAGGGATGTATCCCTGTCGAGTCCAACTGCCTTTAATGTAAGCAAATAATCGTATGTTTCACAGTTTCCTTGACTAAAATCAGCCATATTGTAGCATGTTTTGCCACTGACTCCATCTGAGGGGGTGTGTTCCAGTGGGAAAGCCCGCCCAAAGCCAGTTGATTGACAGCTTGGCCCTTTGAGGAAAAGCAAAAGCAATAAAGAAAAGCATTTATTTTCTTATTTTAATTTTTTTTATTTGGATTTATGTTACTTTCTTATTCAATATTTATTTTCTTATTCCTTTACAGATTTATTCTTTTTTATGGCACTCCTGTGACTCCATACTAACAAAGGCTCTTTCTGCCTTGCTTCGTATGTATACACACTCAAATGAGTTAGCGTGTTGGATGCATTTCCAGAAACACATCCAAGTTCGGTATAAGAGAGCCGGCAGACAATCTTGGTCTTATAAACTACTCTGTCTTTGGTATTGATGGGAAACCAAAATGTTCCCAAGCTACTGATTTAAGTGACGTGGGTCTTTCAGCTCTCTTAACCAAATCATAACCACAGTTAGCATAATGTATTCTGTGCTGAATTTGTGAATTTCGATTTTGCCCTTGTCAAGAAATGTATCAATTTGTCTCATTGCGCATTTCAAACTGAAAATGATGTAACCAAAAGGCTCACAACAAATATGTACCATCAAGCCCATCAAGAAATGCTCTTCAGCAAAAACTATTCAGATTTCGTCATTTATATTGGTTCATCAAACATACATCGATTCGGGAGGTATCTACCAATTCCCAGCCCTGCAAAACATTTTTAAAAAATATTTACCATTTCTGTGCTACCTTCAGGGTAAGTTTGGAGTCATTGTCTTGTTTTAAAGATCCTCCCAAGGCTAAAAAGTCATGGTGCTTGGTAGGAGTTATTAAGTCATTCATTTTAACAAGACCCTGTGGACCGCTAGTGGCAAATCAGCCCTGAAGGCATCAGTGAACCTGCTGGCATGGAGGCGACATCTCATGGTTGATGAGACTTTTTGTGCCTAGGATGCATCTTCTGAGCAGTTCTTTGACTCACTTCACTTTCCACACTGTGACTTAGGAAAACAGGCTCTTGTGTCTTGGCGAGTTTTCAGCTATTCCAGATGTTTAAACTTTTTGATTGTTGCCTAAATGTGGTTTGCAGCACACTTAACTATTCATGATTTTGTACCCATAACATCCTTCACGTTCCTTCAATGCCCATTTGTCTCTTGTGTTTGACAGTTGTTTGGCCTGTTGTTTCTCCATGGTGATGACAAAGGACTTTCTCATGTCTATTAGCTCATTTGTATATCCAAGTGAAACCGGAAGTAGTGTAAGGCCTCTATGCGGTTCCTTAAAACAGATCTGCAAGTACAGTATCTGTATAACACACACGGTAATTATTAGTATAACTTGTTTTCAGATTGTTACAGCAGTGCTTGTTATTGTTTCATTGTTTGTCGTTGGTTCGTGAACTGATGTCCTTCACGGTGGACCTGACCCCTATTATTCAGCACTGCTGTTATTCTGCACTGAGGCCGGATGCTGACTGTGTCTCTCCCTCCCCCCCAGGTCTGCAGCCCGCTCTTTGGAGCAGAGAGGATGTCTCGCAGTGGCTGAAGTGGGCTGAGCGGGAATTCTCCCTACATCCCATTGGCAGTAACACCTTTCAGATGAACGGAAAGGCGTTACTGTTGCTCACCAAGGAGGACTTCCGATACCGCTCACCCCACTCAGGTGAGGGGATCCCCACTCTGGGCCAGGACTAGCTGGGGGAAACCTGGGCTGCAGATAGACACTACAGCCTTTATAATCTGCTTTTAAATACCTTTTAGCTCATGTGGTAAGTTTAAAGGTGAAAAATTTTAGAATGTAGAGCTGAGTTCTAGCTTATCCCATCATGCTCTCCATGCGACACATAGACATGTACAGGTGAGAGCAAGCTTGGGGTCACGGGGGAGTCAGCCAGCACGCAGCCCCCCGGAGCTGGGGGTTAATGGCCTTGCTCAGGAGCCCAATAGTAACATAACTCTGCGGTCCACATGATTTGAACGAACAACCTTCTTCCACCACCCCAGATTGCAATTAATAATTTAATTAAATTAAAAGATTAATAATTGAAAGACTTCATTTGAAATGGGTTTTTACATTATGGTTTTCCCACTGGTTCTATTTTCAATATGTTTGTAACTGTAGGGAGTTTTTTTGGGGGAAAAATGCAATTAACAGTAAGGTAATAAGCAGGGATTGACGTAACTGGTACGCAAGTACGCATTCACCTTTAAAAGCGATACGTGCGGCAGTCGATTAATGTGACAGCGCAAACACGTATGTATTTTATGTGCATCTGCGTCGATATGACGGGAAATTACCGTGCATTTTAACATATATACCACAAATGAAGTACGAATTAGCATATAAAGGTTAAAATGCATGATATTTTCTTGTCATATCGGCGCAAATGCACATAAAATACATACGTGTTTGCGCTGTCACATTAATCGACTGCCGCACGTATCGCTTTTAAAGGTGAATGCGTACTTGCGTACCAGTTACGTCAATCCCTGGTAATAAGTATTTATACAATTTGAAGGTACAGATGTGTGTGCTGGCCGGCGAGGCCCCCTTCAGAAGGGTGTCAGTACTGCACATTAGGTGGGAAATGAGTGTCTCGATGGCTGTGAAAATTGGGCTTCCCCGTCCTCTGCCTGGATCTTCCCTCACAGGCCATGTCTTTGAAAGTGGCCAGTCCTAAGCATCACCTCCCATGATTCTTATTAAAGGACGGTGCATACTGTTCATCTCATTTACATCCATATCCCTGGTCCTGGTGGCTTAATCGTGTCTTACACCAAACCATACTGGATTTCGCTTGATCAAACCCAGTGTTCTCTTTAGCACCAGCTGTGCGTAGTTTGAAATCTCCATTTTCTCTAAGACTAAGTAACTGTGTGCTATATGAACTGTGTATATTTGCGTGTGACAAATCTGCCTACTCACATGACTGGTGTAAAATGTGTTGCAGGTTGTTATTAAGCTTTATTTCCTGATTATCATTTTTGGCAACACTTCACTTGAGGGAGCACAAGTATCTCATTGACTACTCAAATACAAATAATCAACAAATATAGTAACTGCATGAAATACAATACCATTATGATTGATTAATGATGAATGAACATGGGGTCAGTATGTAATTAACACTTAGTTTCTGGTTAATTAATACATCAAGTGAGAGTATACTACTGTGTTTGTGTCCCCTCAAGTAGAGTCTTACCCCATTTTTAGACACTAAGTGATCAAACTAATATAACATTCTATTTTAGCATTTACAAAACTGGGTATGTTTACTGAAATAAATAAGGTTAAGTATCCTGCTGAAAAGCACAGCAGGCCTTTGCAGAGCCACCCATACTCTGCCGGCCTCATGCCTTCCGTTAACGCGTCCGTCGTAACCCTCAGGCGATGTCCTGTATGAGCTGCTTCAGCACATCCTGCGACAGAGGAAGATCCATGGCTTACACTCACCTGGCTTCTACCAGGGAAACTTCCAGTCGCAGCCAGAGGGCCATCAGCTTCACAGGCTTGAAGGTGAGCCTCAGGAAAGCTGAAAGTGCTGACTTCATTTGGCTCGACATCTACTGTAGTATTAAGCTATTTGGTGAACGTCAAGGATAAATTACCAGAGACAAAGGGGTGTGGAATTCTCACCATACAGCTCTACTTCTGCGTAGTGTAGCTAGTATGTAGTGTCAGTTTCAAACCTCCAGCTAATTCTGGATTTTTTGATGTATATATATTTGTATACAGTTGCCGCAGAGCACTTAGAGCTGATGTAATGTCGGCATAAGTGACTTGCAAACAAATTGCCAACAATGGCAGCCGTAAAAACAGCCCAAACCATTACCACGTCACCTCACAAAGACAACAACAACCTGGCAATGGTTCTCAAATAGCTGTGAGATTGTTTATGCAGTATGTTCATTATGTTATCTGGTTTTAATTTAAAGTGTAGAAAAAATACGAAGGAAAGTTTTAAAGTTTAGCAGGGAAAAAAAGCGACCGTCTGTCTTTCCCGGACATGCTGACGTTCATTAAATGAATCTAATTTGATCTTAATTAAATGGTCCCCCTTATTATTGTTTTCTGTTTCTTGCCAGAGAGGTCAATTGTGTATTTTAATCAAATTTGCCTGTAAAGTATCCTTTTCACTTCGTTTTTTTTTTCTTCACTTTTTGGCTAAGTCGTTGAAATCCAAGCCTCTGTTATTTTAAATTTGCAGTACAGCAGTGACATCTAGTGGAGATATTGAAAAATCACTGATAATCTTATCTGTAGGTTTAAACATATGAAATCTCCAGGTATGATAAGATATGTTATTAAAATGAATGGCCTTCCACCTTTTTAACCTCAATATCCATTATACAGAAACGGTACGTCGAACCCCACAAGGTACAGAGCCCCTCCCTCAGTTCACTCCCACCATTGAGCTGCGCCACCGTCCCCGGTCGCCTCTTAACCGGAGACAGCCCTCACCAAATTCCTGCCGCTCGCCCCCAAAGCCGGGCCTTCGTGAAGACACCTCACAGCTGACCTCCCAGCTGCCCGACAGCAACCACCACCCTGAGGAGCAGTACCAGCTGTCCCTGTCACCAGCAGAGGGCGCAAATGGCCGCTGCATCTCGCCACATGAGGGCGACCCGCACTTGGTGCATAGTGCTGCCGTGCACCCCATCCTCCTTAACGCACGCATGTCTGTGGCCGATTTCAAACGCGCACGGATGACCCCAATGAGTGGGCGGGACGGGTCCACACTGGTCTCCAATCGGGAGGAGCTGCTGTACCAGAACCACATCCTGGTGCCTTCATCTCCCCCAGAGGAGCCACCTCTGCCAATTGGACGAATCGCAGGTAGGCCTGGCCTGATCCAGGGGCTGTTGTTTCACCAATGTTCTGACAATGAACTTTAGCTGCCGTCAGTCTGTTTGCATTAAGGCCCTTTGCCATTTCCCCTCTGCAGACTGCAGGCTGCTGTGGGACTATGTGTATCAGCTTCTCTCTGATAGCCGCTATGAGAACTACATTCGATGGGAGGACAAGGAGAGCAAAGTGTTTCGCATTATGGATCCAAATGGACTTGCTCAGCTCTGGGGCAATCACAAGGTAACATTATTATATTGCAATATCCAAAATCCCAGATGATATCCCATTTCACAAGAAGCGGGAACAGAAAATGGATATATGGTCATATAAGTGCCAGTGTTTTAATTTTAATGCATCTGAGAAAAAAATCTGTTTGTATGTGCAAATGTAGAGAGTATGGAGGATTTAGAAAATATGCATCACCTGACCCCTCCTAGAGCCGTCACCTTATAATGGTGGAGGGGTTTGCGTGTTCCAGTGATCCAAGGAGCTAAGTTGCCTGGGGCTTTATGCCCCTGGTAGGGTCACCCAAGGCAAACAGGGAAGGAGCCTGAGCTGGTGCGCGAGGTTGTGAGGTTCCAACTAGATATAGTCGGGCTCACCTCGATGCACGGCGTGGGCTCTGGAACCAGTCTCCTTGAGGGGTGTTGGACCCTCCTCTACTCTGGAGTTGCTCGTGGGGAGAGGTGCCGAGCAGGAGTGGGCATACTTATTGCCCCCTGGCTGGGTGCTTGTACATTTGGATTTACCGCAGTGGACGAGAGGGTACCTCTGAGCCATGTTTTGTTGTTGGACTTCTGCTGTGCTCGTCACGGATTGTCCATAATGAACACCATGTTCATGCTTAAGGGTGTCCATATATGCACTTTGAACCAGGACACCCAAGGTCGCAGTTCGATGATCGACTTTGGAGTCATGTCATCGGATTTGCAGCTGCATGTCTTGGACACTCGGGTGAAGAGAGGGGCGGAGCTGTCAGCTAATCCCTACCTGGTGTTGGGTTGGCTCCACTAGTGGGGGAGGATGCCGGCCAGGCCTGGCAGGCCCAAGCGTATAGTGAGGGTCTGCTGGGAACGTCTGGCGGAATCCCCTGTCAGGAGGAGCCACAACTCCTACCTCTGGCAGAGGCGGGGGACATTGAGTCCGAATGGGCCATGTTCTGGGCCTTCATTGTGGAGGTGGCTGACCGGAGCTGTGGCCGTAAGGTGGTCGGTGCCTGTCACGGCGGCAATCCCCAAACCCGCTGGTGGTGCCATCAAGCTGAAGAAGGAGTCCGATCAGGCCTTTTTGGCCTGTGGGACTTCAGAGGCAGCTGACAGGTACCGGCGGGCCCAGTGGAATGCGGCTTCGGCGGTCGCTGAAGCAAAAACTAGTTAAGGAGGAATTTGTCGAGGCCATGGAAAACGACTTCCGGACAGCTTTGAGGAGATTCTGGTCCACCATCCGGCGCCTCAGGGCGGGAACGTGATGCAGCATCAACACTGTTTATGGTGGGGATGGGGCACTGCTGACCTCAACTCGGGACGTTTTGGGTCGGTGGAAGGA
>JAODKC010000001.1:29168221-29178432 GCA_026777985.1 Mormyrops attenuatus
AAGTGGCCGGGGAGAGGGAAGTCTGGGTTTCCCTGCTGAGACTGCTGCCCCCGCGACCCGACCTCGGATAAGCGGAGAATGATGGATGGATGGATGGATAATAGAGAGTTTGAAAATACTGCATTGAAGGCCAGCCATGGCAGCCAGAAGGACCCTATCTACCCAGCACTAATCTTATACAAGTGGTGGGCTAATAAACAGGATTAGTTATATAGTCAAGCGACTTTATAGCTACAGCACATGGGCAACCTACAAGCCAGCCGCACCATGAATGCTTTCCATTGGCTACTAGTGAAGATTGCTTGTTCCATCTCTACCTGACAACCACGTATCTGAATCTGGTCATTAGGGCCACCAGCCTCAATTCCCCACCCCACACGACAGATTTGTCATGGGAGGAGTCCTTGCATACAGAACATGGCCCATTCAGTACCAATGTTTACACATGTCAAGCCAGAAGCATCACATCTGGGAAGACATCACAGCCTCACCTGCATTCCTATCGTGACATTACTGGCCATCAAAACAGCAGGTTATGGCTTCACAAGCAGCCTTGCCAACAGCAGGATCTGCACAGGGAACATACACCTGACATTTGTTGTAATTAGTCCTGGCATCCTTAAAAACTGCCTTCTGTGCAAAAACAATAAGCAAGGCGCTTGCGTGAGCCCAAAGCCGCTGAATACAGCGCGGTTCCTCCACGATGAGAGGGAGTAAAATATCGGCCAGTAAGCTGAATCAGTCTTTAAAAACCAATTTGCTCTCATATGCGTTTATGTTCAGTAACTGGGTTAACTGGTGAACCGCATGATGATGCCCAGAACAGACTTGGATCCGTGTTGCAAAGTCTCACATTACAAACAAGCAACCTCATGCCTAAAATCAAGCCCAAAAACAAGCCCAATATACACTACCACATGGAACAAGCACAATTTTCTTCCATGTGGTAGTTTGTCCTGTGTTTGCCATATTATGTGTGTTCCTTCTAAACATAACAAGCATATGACAGGAACTCAAATACTGGATGCATGGGGTCATTTATCATTTTCTTTTGTCAGTGTGACAGTAAATAACCCCTTATATCCCCTTAAACTAAATATGGTCCTTTGTAGCACATTCCAAACAAATGATTGGATACTGAACTCATAAATATCACATCACTAAGAAAATATTTCAGATGGACAGATGCAAAATTATGTGAGAGCCTGTATCTGCATAACGGGAAACTCCTCTTTAACCTTTTACCCTTCTTACCCTTTAACCACTCATTCAATATCAAATGCTGGCCAAAATATAAATGAAGTGATGTAAAAGTATGTAACTGAGCTAGCCAAAATGGTTGAAACTAGCCAGCAAGGACTTAAACAGGACACAAACAGAGAAGCAAAAATAATTACAAGCTAGCCTCAAACCCACAACTGGCAGGTTTTCAGTCTCTGAGCCACACATTCAGCCCATTGAGCCATCTGGTGGGCTGGGAAATAGGGATAGCACACTGGAGCTGACGGACAAGAGACAGGATGGAGAAAAAGATGGCCAGCAACACCTGCTGGCCAAACGGGGAGCAGACACAAAGGGCAGGGTAGGACTGGTGCTGACCCTGACAATTGGAGTAATGTAGATTACATTTAGATCCATCTTCTGTTGTATGATCACTCATACCATGTTTAATGAACACACTTTCAATGGACTGACATCAATAACTTCTCATACTCAGCCTCATGATTATTACGCCCTTCAACTCGCTCTATACCACATACTAGCATTGGCCTTGCAAATCCTGTGCGGCTCATCTATTCAACCAGTGCACCTAACAAGTTAATTTGTCAGTAGGTGTTCCAATGGCCACATGCTTTTGTCAATACACCCAAATGGCAGAATTCCCACTGTAAAATTAGAGCCAGTTTCAAGACTTCGAAAGTTCTGGCTAATTTACGAAGTGCTCTTGCCAAAGTGGTTGCTCTGAAGTTCTCTATGTGAATGCCAGAAGAACTGTATCTTTCTCAGCCATTAGTTATCAACTCTGAAATGATCCTAGCACTCATGCTTAGAGGCCTTGTCACACTTCCTACTTTCCCAGCTATTTACAGTGTAAAATAAGCTATTTTCAAGATAATTTAAGTATTCAAATAGGTTAGGCATGTTCCAACACAAAACAATGAAAGCACAATCCTCAACAGACTAAAGTTACAGAAAACAAATCCAAAATACTGTTTGAAGATTTGAGGAAATTGTACATTGGGGACTGGCCAACTGGGGAAAGGGGCACTGTGATGTAATGGAAGGACAAAGACAAAACCTCAAACAAACATCTTGAAAGGCAGAACAGAACAATCGTGGCTGGGGTCATAACAAGGATAATCAGTAGTAAAAATGTACACATTGACATACATACTACATTGTAAATACATTTCTAAGGTCATTATGTCATCCATATCTTTATAAGGTGACACAGTGGCTAGCACTGTTGTACCATGTCTCCATGATTGTGGGTTCAAATCCTACTCTGGCTTCATACCTTCATACCCCTGCTCTCTGTGTGGAGTTGGCATGTTCCCCTGTTATGTGGATTTCCTATAGTACTCTGACGTAGAGTTAGGTTTTCAGATATGGCTAGAGTTGGTATTAGGCATCCGGATAGGGTTGGCATTAGGATAACTGCTAAGGATAGTATAGGCATTAGCTAAGTTTGGCTTTAGTATTGATGCTATAGGTAGGGTTAGCATTTGAGTTAAGGTTGGGATTATTATTAGAGTTATGGTCAGGGTTGCTAATAGGTTTAGGGTTGACATTAGGGTTTTAGCTAGAACAAGGATTGGGCTAGGATTTTGGTTTAGGTTTGCATTAAAATGCATATAAGTAATCAGGTTTTTATGTATTTCAGTGTCTAAGGACTTCACAGTGTGTGTTCAATGACATTTTGCTTCTTGTTAGATATTAAAGGAGGGCTCCTCCTTGGCCTCAAACTAGGCCTTAATCTTTAGCTTGATCTCAATCACTACCAAGACTTTCCCAAGAACAACACAAGAAACAGGCCATCACACACAGGTATTTAGGCTTTCCATCATCATTTCACAAAAAGGACAGGAAAAATAGTCCCTTACAGATGAAAGCTCTGAATCTATTTCAAGTTGAATGCCTGCTTCCTGTTTCCTCTCCTCCCTTTAGTGGAGCCAAGTTGTTTAAAGACAGCAGTTTTAGCTATTGTTGCTGACCAGATAGCTCTACCTGGAAGTAGATTGTCTGTGTGTCTGCTAGCAACCACCTCTGCCGCTTTCCAAAATTAACACTTAATAAGCTATGCCGTTCTTTAACATTTTCAACATTCATGTCCAACGAGCTCCGCTGTTGTCCAAAATTGCCCATCTTTCACCTGCCAATCAGTGTTGGGAATCTCCATCTTTCTGACAAAGAAACTGATGACCAATGAGCTCCGCTCTTGTCCAAAATTGTATGCAAAATAAGCAAGTTTTGTGTCATGCACTTTTTAGAATATTAGTGATTTGTGCTCATGTAATGTATTATTTATTTATGGTAGCTTGTAATAACATGGTGACCGCCACTGGTGTAAGGTTATTTATTACTAGTATGCAATACATATGTGGCCATACATGTAAATATGACCTCAGGTAAGTGCCATGATCTGTCTCTGTCATGTTCCTGTTCGGCCAGCAGAGGTCTCTGTTGGCCGTCCTATTAGCTTCCTCCTTTGGTTTCCAAATTACCCGCACCTGTGTTCTATCCTCTACGACTCCTAATGTGTGATGTGCTACTCGCTAAACCTGCTTCTCGTCATTAATGAGTGTGCAGTATATCTATGTGCCTCTCCTGTATATGTTCCCCAATCCTGTCATTGTGACCTGTTGCAAATTCAAACTTCCAGTAGGTCCATATAAGTACATTCCCACTGCTGTAGTCTCTTTCATAAAGTCACCTTCAGGGGTTTCCAGGCTTGCCAGTTTTGGTCAGCTAGCTGGCGTGAGATTTTCAGTTCAAGAAAAGTCTGCACATGCATTTACATGTAGGTAACAGTTTTATTACAGTATAGGTTTGAACAGCTGACCTAAAGGTTATCCCAAAAACCTGCATACACACCGGCCCTCTGCGGATAAGACTGGCTACCCCTGTCTTAGAACTTACACTGACATATGACAGTGTCCTGATACTGTATACACACTGTACAGGGGAGTAGTAAACAACAATATCCAGTAGAGGGTAATGGCTGAATTGTGGAGCCTCTGCCTGCAAGCATAGGGCAAATGGCAAGGGACCCAGGGCACACACACACGCACACACACGCATCATAAGCAGTATAGAGACATCCATGTACCCAACTGAATCCCATGTTCCACTCGAAAATTACGTTTTTAATCTGGCAGCGGCATGCATTCACTCTCTAAGTCAAGTTATGTTTCTCCATTTTGTGTTTCTGTTACTCTGAAATTTGAAAAACAAAGCAGAACTTGTTCAGATGGCGAGAGTCTGATGCTGTGTGAGCTATGAGGGTAAATTTAGCCAAGGCTGCCGAACTTCCGTCAAAGAGGTGCAGGATGTGCTGAATTTAACTGTAGCTCTTCACTGCATCACTGAAGTGCTTCTTTCCCTGGAAATTCACCTCACCTCATGATTCAGTGAATTGACCATACAAGAAGATATTGAAAATAGGTATCAGCCCTCTACAGCAGCATTTTTTGGGGTGGGGGGATTTGTAGAGGATGGCACTGTGAGAATGATATGCCGCACAAATATACTTCACTGTCCTCCAGTTTACTATAACACCAAGACTTTCAAATGGCCGTACTGAAGCTGGATGTTAACACTGGGTTCCCCTGTCCTGGTACTGTTAGGCTTTATAACTGTACATATGTTTTTTGCAATGATTATATTCCATATTAATCAAATTTAGTTATATTGAGTCCAGATAGCAGGAAAACTAGACTATGCACCAGCCTCAGCATGACGGTAAAACAGCAGGCCAGTCAAGACATGAGAATAAAGCCAGTTCGGTCTCCTCTTCACTGTCTCCTCTGCAGTGAACTGAGAAGCTGAAGAGTAATGGCCAAGCCAGCAGCACCACAGAACTGTCCTGTGTGAGGGTGATCATCTACGAAAACTAGAGAAACACGTAGAGACGAGTGACACCAGAGAGTCTCCCTTCCACAGACTGTCTGCAGCATACTGTCAATCACATAGGCAATAAAGAAAACATCAGACACCACTGTGATTGCGAGGCATCGGGCTAAGCAAGAGATAGGATCAAGTCTAGTGGGCTTCATTGTCATACCATCTATAGGCAGGTATGCAGTGGAACATACAGGCTGCAAATAATGATAGGAGGGATTTGCAATAATTTAAAAGGTACAAAAGCACAGGACAGCACCAGACACGGGTAGGCGGTATAGTATAGTTTAATGTATGTGTTACAATCTATTTGAAAACTTGAACATGATAATGTGTTATACACTTCATAATATACTGAAAGTTCTACTATAGATCTTCAACCATAGAAATGTTTATCAGATTTGCAAACACAGTTTAGTGCAGGGTCTGCAAAAACGCCCATGCATGTTTGTTTGCATGCTATTTTAACCAAAGAGTGCTTATATTTGCAAGTGAAAGAATGTCAAAAACATCATACAGCCATGGAGAACAAGATTAGTTTTCCCATTAGTCCAGTACTAGCAGCAGACATTACTGTTGCTATTCTGAAAACCCAATAAATGATAACCTTCCAAAAACATGTTATAACATTTTTTATTTTCTTTAAATTATCCAAACAAGATTCCAAGTGTGTGACCTTAACTAAAGATTTCATTTCCGCTTGCTGTAAACAGCATCTTAAGTTTCAGGATTTGAAACAGATATGCCCACTTCCGAAACAACAAACAAACAAACAAACAAACAAACAAACAAATAAATAAATAAATAGAAATTCAGCTGCTCAACTTCAGGTCCTATAGTATCCAATGGTAACAGCATCCAAAACCATAAAATGGTAACAGCATCCAAAACTTACCATAAACTGATAAAGGGTTAACTAAAGACAGAATGTCTTTCATATAAGTAGATCTATTACACATCCTTAATGGTATTGTAAGGTATGTGTTATATATTCTGTATTTGATATTTTCTAAACGTGTGCTTATCAAAGTATAATCGGCACTGATTAATAAAATAAATGATGATTTCATTCATACAATAAGCACAATTGTGGACATGAACAGGCTGAGAGAAGTGGGAGAATACAATTCTTATATCATCCACAAGATGACACCACAGCTTTGCACAGTGGACGAATACTAACGTAAATCACAAGTTTCGCTTGTTTAGTATCGGGGTTACATGTTTTTACCCAAATGAACTGCGAGATAAACGCATTTGTGCAAAGGATATTTATTTGAAAATGAGCACCATCTTGTGAGACTGAAAAAAACGTAGTATATGAGAACATCCATCTGTGAATGCATTGACTCATTTCTAGTTGTCTGTTTAGCTTGATCTGCTAGGGAATACCATTAGCCCAAACTCCCCTAATCCCATCGTGGCGTTAAGAATCCCTAGTAATTCTCGTACTCTTGAATAGGTACGCCTACAGCTAGGTTACAATTCTTATTACCAATGTACGTTTCACCTTAAAATGTGAAAACATTGATATTTGACATTGTACATTTAATATCACACCGTCTAAAACTCGGATGGATTGCAGTGTTTGTCTGTAGAAAAGCGAATAAACACGATATTGTCGAGGTGTGGAGTGTGCGTGTTTTTAAGCAGAAAAAGACTCCGAAAAGGCTCCTTAGGGAAGAAGTGTGAACAGAAGCTGCAGGGACGCCTGGAAAAAGTTAACTGATTAAGACAGTGTGCATTATATCTGAAGGTTCATTCTCCAGTGTGGCATCGTAGGGAGTAGACTAGATCTATCCGGGGGGAAGCTGAAACAGCTGATTTACCCCAGTTCACCCGAAAACTTCCAGCTAGAATATATATTATTCCGTAAGACAAGTCGTCCAAATTACTTTTTCCTGGACTGGGGGAAAGCTTTATGCATAAGGGAGATAAGAAAAGACTCGGCTCTCCAATTTTTGCAGAAATCCTGGATTATTGTGCGTTTCTGTGACAGTCTGGAGTCCCCCTTCACGCCTCACTGTTTGAGGTTTTGTATTTCGGATTTACCGCTGTTCAACAAACACTGAAAAATACCGATGTCGTCCTTCAAGGGGGGAAAATGAAGTACGGAAGTTTTTAATCACGCAAATGGATTGATTATTGCTATTTTGAAATACATGGAGCGGAGACTGAAAGAGATGGGACAGCAGGTATGTAAGGTAAATATACTGCGCGCTCTGCATCTGCGTATAGCAGTAACTAACAACAAGTCCTGCGCTAATATATAGTCTTATATGAGACGTTTTTTTAAATGTAATCTTGTGCCACTAAATCGTAGTCATAACTGGTAAAAAAAAAAAAAAAAACTGCCAGCGTGTCTCGTCAACAGAAAGCTTCTTCTTCATCAATATCGTGTTGCGTTTTATAGCAATGTAACGTTCACACAGAATGAGCTCTTCAACCTTTCTTTGTTGTTCTTCTTCTTATAATAATAATACTAATAATCTTTAATAACTGTTGTTATTATTATTATTATTATTATACGTAGTAGTAGTAGTAGTAGGCTAAATAAAGTAAAACATGTTTGTGTGTTTGCACCCCATTACATTAGTCTGGAACATAAACAAATACGATCTTTGTAAGTGAAATGGAAAGTACTCAAAGTTATTTATATTGTTCTTAAAGACTGTCCTGAACTTTCTAAGGTCCCTATTCTCAGATCTGTCCTCTGCGCTATGACGAATTTTCTCGTGGACAGTTAGGTGCTAAGTTGCCAGGCTTAGCTGCCTAGATGTTTGGCGCTGGAGGATTGAGGACGTTACATGTGATTTGATGTTGGTCAGTTGTGGTATTGCCTGAAAATTCCACAACCCCCCCCCACACACACACACACACACACATCTTGTTTTGGCTGCATAACTATGAACAGCTGTTTCTATTTCTTTCAGAAATATTTCGTGAGTATATATGGCAGGTTTCATTTAAAAATCATTTGCAAATATTTGCAAAGTTGGAATTTGCATGTTAGATATTTAAGGCCAGTCAGAATGTGGTAGTATCAATAGTATTAGAAATAAGAGGTGAAAGGCTTGTATCTGGGCTTGGGGACTCTTTGAAATGGTGGATAAATGATCAACTTGAAACTTTCTTTAACTTGTTTATTAAGCTAATAATATGAATTATTTTATACATCTCTGTCATATTGCATTAGATGCATTTTTGCTTAACTGGTGAGTGGATCAGTGCAGATGTTACAGACAACCAGAAAATAGCAAAGGTCTGTTTAGTTAGTTCAAGACAGTCTGTCATTGGACACAGCCCATTATAGCTGTTTGATGTCATTATGTCTTTTACAGGGATAAGTATAGTACTTACCTGTTCATCATAACAACACTATAAATACTCGGTACCAAGCAGACAAGCTCAACCCCCATAAACGAAGCAGTGTTGTGGTCAGCTTGCCTCACATATTGGATACTGTTCTCCAACAGCTAAGGAAAGCTAACTCCTTAACAGTTTGCATTATACGTTGCTCCATCTATTGTTACTCCGGCAATCTATTTTTTAATCTGGAAATTCATCTATCCATTTTCCACAGCCACTTTTCCCGTACAGGGTTATGATGAGCCCGGAGCCATCCCAAGAAGAATGGGGCATGAGAGAGGGATGCCAGCCTATTGCAGGGCAGTCCCCCCCACACAATTAGAGCAATTTAGAGACTCCACTTCACTTTATTGCATGTTTCTGGGCTGTGGGAGGAAAGCACAGTACTTGGAGGAAACTCCTATCCCCTAGAACGGAATATAAATTTTATTAATTGATACTATATTTAGTGTATGATTGCCAGACTCACCTACTGTGTACCACACTCACTGGCCACTTTATTAGGTACACCTTGCTAGCATAACGCAATTGCTGCAGATTTGTTGGCTACACCTTAATGCTGTGAATCTCCCATTCCACCACATCCCATAGGTGCTCTATTTAATTGAGATCTGGTGACTGTGGAGGCCAAGTGAGTACAGTGAACTCATTGTCATGTTCAAGAAACCAGTCTGAGATGATATGACCCTTGTGACACGGTATGTTATCCCGCTGGGTACACTGTGGTCAAAAACAGATGGACATGCTCAGCAACAATGCTCAGGTAGGCTGTGGAAAATATCCCCCACACTACTGCACCAGCACCATCACTCTGAATTGTTGATACAAGGCAGGATGGATCCCAAGGGCATAACCTTCAGTTGAACATGTGACTATTCTAGCCAGCCCCCCGGATAATTTGCACCCATGATGGATTCGTGCTTTCACGTTGTTTACGGCAAATTCTGACACTACAATCTGAATGTTGCAGCAGAAACCCAGACTCATCTGACCAGGCAACATTTTTTCCAGTCTCGCAATGCCTGGTATTTGCCTGTCTCCTCATTGCTATAGTGGTGAGTGTCCTTGCCTCTCACCTAGGAGACCAGGGGTTGATTCTCCAGTGGGAAGTATGCAGCTGATTTAACTCCCACACCAAAGAAAGCAGTCAAATCCAAGCTGGAAAATAGTTGTAAGGTAGGTTGAGATGCATGAAACCACAGGAGCAAGTTCAAAAAAAAAAAAAAAAAAAAAAAAAGGGGCAAGAATGTATATGCTCTCAAGGAAACAATGGTTGTTCCTTGCATATGGAATGCTATAGAAAAGTAATCTTTTCTATACAACCTACTGAGATTTGAACTGAATTCAGAGTTCAGAGTGCTAACTGTTACACTACAGGGCCTGTACCGGCTTGCTGCTTCTTCACTGTAGCCAGTGGACCCCGTCAAACTTGACTAAGCTGGCACGACATACTTGCTGGGTCTTAGTGAGACTTTGAGAGGTGTCTTCAGTTTCTGTAGGATACAGCCAATATCTGGAAGAAAATGGAAAATTCTAGCATGTAGGCCAAGATGAAATCCTTCATAAATGAAAATGCTAGAATATCCACATTACAGTCAGTGGGTTGATCAAGCCATGGAGCCTCCACCATCCCATGCCTTAGGACAGGGGTGGCCAATCTTATCCGCAAAGGGCCGGTGTATATGCAGGTTTTCGCTGCAACTCCCTAATTAGGTCACTAA
>JAODKC010000001.1:29178741-29192971 GCA_026777985.1 Mormyrops attenuatus
TATGCAGGTTTTCGCTGCAACTCCCTAATTAGGTCACTAATTAGAGGACTGATTGGCTGAAGAGTCCTCACACCTGAATTTGAACAGCTAACCTAAAGGTTATCCCAAAAACCTGCATACAGACCAGCCCTTTGCGGATAGGATTGGCCACCCCTGCCTTGGGAGATCAGTTCGAATCTCATTTATTCTGGTATATTGGGGGAAAGAAAATAGGGCGTGTGTCCGTATGAGACAGAGAATAGGTGTGTCATTCCCAAATCCCAATTTGAATCACTGATCTAAATGAGCAAGCAATAATCGAATGGAACTGTGAAAGCAAGAGGCAAGATCTCACGATTAATTCAATAGGTTCATTTTGTCTTAATAGAGATGCTTCCACTGAGTAAAGTTTAATAAATTTGGTTTGCCGTCATGCTGGTTTCACAGCATGAAACACAATGGAATGCGAGGAACACGTAAGCATACCACAGCCACGGGGCACGTATGGGCAGGTGTGACCTTTTCCTGTCTCCTTGTTAGTATAGTGGTGAGTATCCCTGCCTATCACGTGGGAGACCTGAGTTCGATTCCCCGATGGGGAGCGTGCTGCTGCTTTTAGCCGTGAACCAAAGAAAGCCACCAAACTCAAGTTGCAGGGATATTGATGTTGGCTAGCTTGGGATGAATGGAGCCAGAGGAAGCATGACAATCCAAAAAATAATGGGCAAAGAAGCAAGAACTGTTACAGTAAGCCAACTGCTATGCTGTTAAGGCAACAGCCATTGTTCCTTACATGCAGAATGCAATAAGTAAGCTTCCAGGCGGCAGGTCCCACCAAGATTTGAATTCGGTTTACTGGATTCAGAGTTTAGAGTACTAACCATTACACCATGGGACCTCATCTTCCGTTGCCGTCCTGCTGCTTCTTCACCGTAGCCCATGGACATGGCGAACCTTGACTAAGATGGCGTAATATTCCTATTGGACCTTAGTGAACCTTTGGGACATATCTTCAGTTTGTGTATGATACAGCTGACACACAGAAGTGAGTGGTAGCTTGAGGGTATTGGAGCAAGAAGAAGCAGCATAATTGAACCAAACAGGCAAAGACAACCTCCCTTGGCTCTCAGGGGAACAATGGATGGTCCTTTCATACAGAATCATGCAAGAACCTAGCACGTTTTAAGAGCAAGGCCACACCGAGACTTGAACTCAGATCACTAGATTCAAAACCCAGGGTGTTGACCATTACACCATGGGACCCAGACCAGCCGCAGCTGCTTCCTGCTTCTTCAGTGTAGCCGACGGACCCCGTCAACCTTGACTCACCTGGCATGGCATTCCTGCTGGCTCTTAGGGAAACTTTGAAACGTGTCTTCAGTTTGCATAGAAATCAGCCGATACATGGAAGAAAATGGAAAATTCTAGCATGTTGGACAATTTGGAATCCTCCGTAATGAAATGAAAGCGCTAGAATATCCACATTACACTCAGTGGGTTAATCGAGCCAAGGAGCCTTCACCATCCCATGCCTTAGGAGATCAGTTCAAATCTCATTTATTTTGGTATTTTGGGGGAAAGAAAGTAGCGTGTGTCCGTATCAAACAGAATAGGTGTGAGTCATTCCCAAATCCTCATTTGAATCATTGATCTAAATGAGCAAGCAATAATCGAATGGAACTGTGAAAGCAAAAGGCAACATCTCACGATTAGTTCAATAGGTTCATGTTGTCTTAATACAGATGCTTCCACTGAGTAAAGTTTAATAAAATTGGTTTGTCGTCATGCTGGTATCACCTCCTGTTTTGATTCTCTGACAGGGAAGCCTGACCTCCATATGTTTGTAGGCCCTTAACCCCCAGCTTCCTGGGCACCGCTACAGGTGGCTGCCAATCTTGTTCTTAGTTGAACAAATGTACATAATAAAGTGACCAGTATGGTTTACAATTAATTATGTTGAAAGATATGTTAAATATTCAGTGCCTTACCAACAATTTTGATACAGGGGGTATATATTAGCATCCTGTTGCGAAACAAGCAGCTAATATACACCTGCTAATTTTAGAGTTTAACAATTTAGTCAAATGTGTGAAACCTTGGGAGCACCAAGCCAATGAGGTTTAGGTAGGTTTAAATTAACTTGAAGACAAGGCTAAAGGATCAGTAAATCCTTTCGGGGGGATGTGGGCATTTGAGTGGTTGGAAGAGAATTATTTTGGAGGTTTTCAGCTATTGAGTTTTGGCACCCAAATATTTACTGGCTTGGTAGTTTAAATAAATAAGATGGGTGCTTAATTTCAGTACATTTTTATGCTCAAGAAATGGTCTAATGAGTCAGCGGTGTGTACATTTATTTAAGAGTGTGGAGTTGGGGAGCTTGTCGCATGATAGGACCCCAGTCTGATAAAAGCCCTTTAAAGGACAATACCAGTAACTGTTAAATTAATAATGTACTCATTTATCCTCGTTTCTTATATTAGTAAATGAGATGATTCATTTGAAGAGGGAAATAAAATATTGTCATGTTACCAACAGCAAGTCTTTGATTATGTATACAGGCTAACCATGTGACCATCAAAGCTGACAAGCTGCATTACAGCCGTTTTCCTCAAGGTGTCCCTGTAGGCACCTTCTGTCCAGTATGAATTCAATAATAATTCAATAATATAATAATCAACACAGATACATAGTTAAACTGTTAGTAATGGTATGGGGTTCTGGGGATCCCCTAACGGTACCCCTGTTCCTTCCAAAAACATAACATTAGGTGAATTGATGTACTGTATAATTGAGTATGAGTATATGTGACCTGTGGTGAATTGACACTCTGTCCCAAATGTCCTCTGCCTTGTGCCTTGTGCTTCTTGAGAAGGGCTTCCAAATGACTAAAAATGGGTGGATGGATGATATACACTCAGTGACAAAAAAAGTTGATTCAGGGGACCCTAATGGGACAGCACTACATCAGTGACATCCTGCGTCCACATGTCTTACCCCTCCTCAGACAGCACCCTGGTACAGTCTTTCAACAAGACTACGCCCATCCACACATGGCACGTGTGTCTATGGACTGCCTGCATCATGTTGAGGGCCTCTCATGGCCAGTCAGGTCCCCCGATCTTTCCCTAATCACACATCATGGAATCAGCTTGGACGTCAACTCACACCCAGTGCCAATCTGCAGGATCTCGAGGGCCAGTTACAACAGTATATATATATGATACCTTTGTAAAACCACATATTTGATACTGATCTTCGTGAACTCATGTGGTAAAGTCTAGACCCAATGAATGTCAAGATGCATTTCCATCGATGACAAATATGCCTACCACATACATGCAAATCCAGTTTATATTTTCCTGGACCAGAAATAGATCAACAAAGAATGACAGATACAAAGCCAAGCTGAAGTCATTCCTAAAGATGAGAGCTAGAGTACATTGAATTTGTTTTTTAATAATGTGCAAGTGACAGTTTATGTTACTGCACCTGAGAATTTTGTGGTAATTAAGTAATTTTCTAAGGTAACTGTTTGCTATAGAAGCATTTTAGTGTGGTTTGAAATGGTTCCGTTAACCTTTGGTAACACACGGGCAAAAGGCTTCAAATGTCTAATTTTAACCAGATAAACTGGGAATATAGAGGTGATTTTTAAAAATGGGTATAAAAACATCACCACTTTAGAATTCAAACCAATATGATCAGGGGGTCAATGTCAGGTACTGGGGGTGGGGTCAGAGTCCTGGATAAGCTGCTCTGTTTATTAATACAGACGCTCCCCTACTCACGAATGAGATACGTTCTGAACGGCCGTTCCCAACTTGAAATGTTCATAAGTCGTTATTCACCATCATTTTAAGGGCATACGCAAGTAGAAAGAACTAGGATGCTGGGAGTACGCACGCTACGCTGCTGCGTGGAGGGAGTAGTGTGCAGAAGTCGTACTAGGCGGAATTGGTGCACAGAAAATAAAATTGATGTTGCGGACAGGAAACGGGAGCCCAATGAACACAATTTGGACTTAAAGACCCTCTCTGTTCGTATGTCTGAAAGTTCATAAGTTGAACGTTCGTAAGTAGAGGAGCGTCTGTATATTAGTCTTCATATTTATTTGGGTGATTCTCATGAAACTATCAACCTCATTTCCAAAACCTCTGTATCATACCACAACAAGTCTACATTTAACGTTCATTTAATAAATCAAAAAATTGAAGTTTCTTATAAATCCATATGAAGAATCTTATGTTGTGTTCATTCAGGTTTGCCATAATATTTGGAAAATATATCAAGTTTCAGTGAAATATGAAAGTATTAGATTGTAGATTCCAATGACAGAAATTAGTCAAAATCAAATAAAAATGTTAATTTAAAAATGTGCATTATTTCTGAGTTTCAAGCAAATGAGCATGACAGTTAATGAGCATGACTGTTAATTAGCAATTTTTTAAAATGTGAAAATGAATTGGCTTTCTTAATGGTCTTGATGTTTTCAGACTGTTGTGGTAATGAGATTTTTAAGGACACACTGGGAAATGTTAAAAAACATGTTAAATTTTCTAGCAATGATTTTAAATTTACCCGTACAACACTTCAGACCTGGTTATTAATGGCTAAAAAGAAATTTGTTGGTGCAAATCTTTTTTTAAAAACTTCATGTTTGAAATCTTTGAAACCAAGATTTCTTGAGAATCACCCATTTATGATCACAATGCAGCATGTTCATTTCTCATGTTGTTTTACTAGCTTAAAGTAATACAAAATAAACTAAAAAAAGAGTGATCAAAAAAATATTTTTAATTGATACGGGTACATATCACGTGGTTAAATAGTACCTGAATTTTTTAAAACATAACATGTAAACATTATAATACATCAAAATGGCTTATCACTAGAAAGAATGTTCTTGTTATTCATTTGTAATGCTCCTGTGAAAATGTTTTAAAATATCAAGTCATTCACAGATTGCATCTTACACATGTCCTAACACTTACAGCATTTAGCAGACGCCCTTATCCAGAACGACTTACATTTTTCTCAATTCAGGGACAGTCTCCCAGAAGCAAGTTTGGGTTAAGGGTCTTGCTGTGGGACCCAATGATAGTAGCACTAGAGGTGGGGCACAAACCCACGCTCTTCTGGTTCAGACGCAAGCTTCCTAACCACTAGACCACATATACCCTACCAGTAACTCTGGAAGAGTCTAACTAGTAAGTGTAGTTTTGGTAACAGAACTTAAGGTGTCATTTAGGAATATTAACTCAAAAAATGAATGTCAAAGCTATTCATGAAACTTAACATTTAAGCTGATAAAACACATGATTATGCGGGCAAAACTGACCTTTAATAAAACTATTCATTTTTAAGAGCTTTTAATGAATTCTGGAACATTAAGAGAAAAGGTTCATATTAAAGGAGGCAGAGCTGCGCTCCGGCAAGGTGCGATTTGGACACGAGGAGGCGGAGCTAGTCTTCGGCAAGGTGCTATTGTGACATGAGGCAGAGCTGAGCTCCACCAGGCCCGTCTATATTTAAACCCTGCATGTGATTTCTTGAATTGCTTTGCTGCTATTTGGATTGTGACCTTATTCTGTACTTATTCTGTAAAATCTCCCCAGTAATATTTTTGGCATTAAGCAGACGGGTGATTTAGAGTACTATTCCCACTCCCTAGTCGCTGCACCCTCTGCATGCCTTCCTACACAAAAAGAAGACAATTGACAGCGTCTTATAATCTTCGCAGTAGATTTTCATGTAGTACTTGATTAGTTTGCAGATTCTGTTAACCAAATAAGAGTGGAAATTCACCTGAACAGTTCATTTTAGCTGCTCAGGCCAACTGTAAAATCTTCATTTTTATTACATTATTATTTTTTCTAAAGTGTCAAAAGTTAACCTAATTAGCTGATTAGCACAGACTCCTGAGATTTATCTATCAATACACTTACATGTTATGTACCTTACCAAGGATTTCTTCTGGGACAGGCCTTCAAGTTTGCTGTCAGAGGTTGTGGTGAAGGTCACAAGGAATTTCAGGCTCAAAAGAGCCTGCCAGGCCCTCAGTGAGTAGAGAGAACAAACCAAGGTGAGGGTCGGAGGAGGGAGGGGTGGGGGTTGGGGTGGACATGTGTGACTCAATGTCACCCTTAGCTGAGCATCTCTGCACTGCTGGCATCAGAGAATGTGCTGATTTCACTGCGGTGTAAATGATGCCCCTTCTCAACACCCTCCGGATTGATCTCCCAGCCAGCTTCCCATGCACAGGCTTCTCCGCAGAGCTATTCCTGGCCTGACCAGGCCAATTAACAGGTATTCCCAGCAGCTGATGTGTCAGCCCCAAAGCATCCTGTTGTATGCTTAACAAGAAATGTCATAGGGCCAAAGGGATGCATCAAGCCTATCATGTGCAATGCTTGATCATTTTAACAATGAAAAGATGAGAAGGCTTTTTTTGTTCAAGAAGGCCTTGACCTTTTAATTTTCCGAAGGTTAATGTTACAGTTGTAGGTAACTAACATTCATAACATTTCAGATGCTTTTGTTACAGCTGGACATGAAGTTATTGATATTGAGGTATAATCACGGTAGATCATAGTAAATTTTCTCCTGGCTTAGAAACTCTTGGTCACAAATTCAGTCCCCTTATAGCTCTGATACCTGCCAAGAGAAGGCAGATTCACAAACTCAACAGATTTATCCATCTTTTTGTTGACATTTTTTTCACATCCACTACAGGCTCATGTCTTTGATGTTGAGACTGCAAGCTCTTTTCGGTTTTTGATTTCAGTTTTCTGCAGGAAATATATAATGAATTGTAAACCTCTTGTCAAAATGCGAGGATGCCACAGCCCTTTCTCTACACGCATTATTTGATTCGATAGCAATATGTGAGTGACTGTGGCATTTGTTTGACTTCAAGGACACATCCATTAGTGACTTGTCTATATGTATTACATTTGCCACCGGGCTCCCATTTGTATCCTTTTCTAATTTAGCCCCATGTTCACGACACACTGACAATATAAGCAATGACTTCTCTGCAGTGCTTCATCAGTGCAATACGGACCAATCAAGTCTTGCATATTTTATAAGGTGTGACCATGTTTGTCTCAACCTGCCCGTGCATAGTCAGACAAGAATTTGTACAATTCAAGCTGTACTGTTGGGTGCAATCACTCAATGTCCATGTAGAAATCACAAATTTATAGATCAGCAAGCCTTGCTGCGCACCCAGAAAATCTCAAATAAAATCACATATACAAAGCAAAAAAGTATCGTGTGGGAACATATGCAAAGATAAAGTGCCTAAGAAATTACTGTATAACCAAATATGTTGGCAGTTCCATTGAGACATTACATCCTTGCACTGTCACTGCCATTAATCAGCTTCTGTTGCATTGTTCTTTGCTTATCGACAAACTGAGATGTTGTATACATCTCTAATAATGCCCTTTGACACCTATCGAGTGAAACTTGAATTGTCTTCCTCTCCATCTCATTGGGCTCACGTACTGGTTCTGTCTCCCCATGCTTCTTATCCGCCTTGTCAGATGTTTTCTGGTCATTGTTATCCTGTTTCACGCTGATGGTGGGCATCAATTTACCGCAGTACCGTCTGCCTTATCTGCCCTCCGCTACAGTTGTTCTCCCGGATGTCTGAGCGTGGTCTGTCAACAGTGCTTGTCCGCAAACCCGAATTTCTCATTTTTATAAATAAGAATTCATTCCAGACAAGAGCCGTTCATTTATTAGTGTGGTTAATTATAATATCCAGCCATTTTGGTCAGGGCTGCAGGGGCATAAATGTATTAGATCAGTGTTTCCCAACCCGGTCCTTGAGGACCACTAGACAGTCCAAATTTTTGTTCTAGGAGCTGGAAGAGAGCGAAAATGTTGACTGTTGGGGGTCCCCAGGACCAGGTGTACTGTATTAGATAAGCTGATCGATGGAAGACTAATCTTGAGTACAGATAACTGCATCATTGATGTTTTAACACAGATATGGCAATCAATGTCCAATAAAAAATATTTGATAGATGCTGATGAGCAGAACTCCTTCTCGTCAGAATGTGAACGCAATGATTGTTAGAGGTGTTCCTCATTTCTGGCCTCACTCTCCTGGTGACATATTGTTGCTCCATTTTGTGCCATGGATTCTGGAATTCTGTTTTGTCACACAACAACAGGCTTTCCAGCTAACAGGAAACGTTCCCAGAACTTTAGCCAACGTTATGTGATGGTTATCTCAAAGTTGGCAGAGAATGTTCTTACTATAATGTTAATGTAACGTTATTTCCACAGTTTACATTTTTAAAAATGCCAGTACAATAAAATGATTACCTGAACAGCCTTTTAACCCAATTAATGTTGAAAAATATTGTTCTATAATAAAATATTATTTAATAAAACTGCTATAAATGTGTACTATGAACATGGCATCCAGCCTTGAACCCATGATCTTTGAGGTGTAAAATGTCAGTGTAATCTGCTGCTCTACCATCCCCAATGCTTATTTTCATATTTTTATTCTTAGTTGTAGTAGTGGGATAATGTTCTTGAACCATTAGGAAAACTCGACACTTGGAATGTTTCCATACCTTAATCATAACATTCAACAAACGTTAATTGTTAATGCAATGGTAATTATTGCAAAGATGATTGTTACTGCGGTAGTGGAAAAAGTTAGGTAAATGCTGTATTTGTTTTGCAAGACAAATCTGGGTTTTAATATAAGCTCATTGCTACTTATTGCTTGTACAGTTGGATATTTACTGAAATTATTCTCGTGCTTAAAAGTACAGCAATACAGTAGATGACTGTAAGGTTTGTGTCAGCTGGGACAGCGAATGGATGCGGGTGATGGAGTGGAGGATGGAATGGGGAGTTTATTAGCACTCCTGGGACACAACAGACTGGGCAAACATGATGGAGCTAACATAGGATGAACTGACAGGAAACCAGCAGAGCCAGAATGTAGCTCCCAGTCCTTCTTGCGGAAAAAGGCCTGCTCTACGTCTGTAAGTGTTAATCGTAAACTACGGGTGAGTTGAGGGGCTTGACACCTGGCATCTCCACACCGCTCCTTCTAGCACCTGAATCTACCATCTGTTTTTTTTGGGTTAGGTGAGATTATTATGGGATGGCAAATTGGTTTCTTTTATTTTCCATTTTTTTTACTCTATTCTGTTACCATTAGGTTCAGTTATTGACAGTGTATGGTGATCCAGCTCTTCCTGGCATTCAAGACCTCTTTGCACCACAACTGAACATCTCTCAATTATTGTGCAATGTCTACAGTTTATTATTCTTTGCAAAAAAACATATTTAATGTTGTGTTTGAAAGGGAATCTTATTTCTAAATTTCAATTCAGATTTGTAAAATGCGGTCCTCACATGTGTTCCCATCGTGCAAAGGAGGCAGCTGGTGTTTTTGTACTGAGTAGACACCCCCTCACCCGTCACAGCCAGCCCTACCAGTGCCATGTGTAATATTTCCCGTCACCAGGAACGCTTCCGATGTTTAACATTGTTCTGCTTTGTGTCTGGCCTACACACAGACTCTTCTCAGTGGCAACAGCCAGATATCTGGGTGAATGTGGTCTCCTGTTTTAGGGAATCCCATATTAAAAAAATAAATAAAACTTAATGCTGGGAGGTCTGGTATTTGGAGTGGGTTACATTCTTTAAAAATCTAGTGCAGGGACTGGATGTTTACTCAGTCTAACATCTGTATATTACTATTAAGAACTTATTATACAATACTGCTGAGAAATATGTAAAAATATCAGGGTTGACGCCCATCCGACCCTGTCCTACATGTTCCATTTTGGCCAGCAGGTGGGTGGCCATCCTGTTCTCTCCTCCATCTTGTAGTCCCTTAGCCCTAGTGTGTTCTCTCTGTTCCCTGGGCTGCTGCATACTGTAGCTCACTCAGTTGAGCGTATGTGTCATGGATGCGGGGCATGGTGCAGGCGGGGAAATGAAGTGACGATCCACTGGTGGCTCTGAGACACTTGGGGGTTTATTAAAGAAACTAACTACACTGGGTAAAACTACAAACAAAAGGACCACGAGGGGTCAGAAAAGCAAAACGGGGAAAACAAAAAAATAACAAGGTCCATGAACAAGGCAACACTGGGAGCAAGAACAGGCAAGGGAACAGAGCACACAGGCCCATAGCACAAACTCATGATACACAAATCATGAGGATTAACAAAAGGCAGGTGTGAATCATCAAGACAATTAACTACTCAAAGAAAGGACAGAACAGCAAGCAACAGGTGGGGCTAATTAACAAACAGAAGTAGAAAGCTTATCAAACATCAAAACTAGGAGACACTAGTACTATATACTGTACCAGGAAAAAAACAATAAGAATATTGACACACAACTGAGGGCTAACACTAGAAGGGACCAGGAACACCAGCTGAACAAAATTAAACTGGACACAAATAGGACAAACAAAATTAAAACCCTAGAAAAACACAAAACCAAGTGAAGCTGGTCTCGCACCTGTGACTTCAGGATTATAGCCTTAGTGTTGTATGCAACAACCCAGAGAACAAGCGAAACAACTAGAGCCTAGTACAAAAACAGAGGGAGTAGGATGGCCAAACACATAGGATAGAGATGGACGGGCACCGAGCCTGATAGTGTGGATCTGACTGTCAAATTCTCCAGTTATGGGTTTGAGGCTGCCCAGAGACCAGCCTCACCTATTTTGTTTGGTTTTTGGTTTTCCCTAGGGTTTGTTATTGGTTATCAGTGCTTTCCTCCTAGTTGTTTACTGTTTATTTCTGATCCCTCATGATCCTTTTGGTTTTGTAGTCTGCTCAGTTTCTGTAATAAACCCCTTGTGTTCTTGGAGCTGCCAGTGGATCGTCACTGTATTCCACAACAAAAAATAACCAATAAAATGTAATTTAAAAATAAGATAACTATGGTATGTAGCTCAATCTCTGCTATTACCTCTTGCTGTAAAGTACAAATGAAAAGTAAAAGTCTAGATTATGTGTAAATTATATAAACTGCTGAAGTGCCTTAAGAATGCGGTAATGAACAATCAAAATAAATATCTACAAATAATTTAATGCAAACTGATAAAACTATTAATAAAATTCTGACATATATCCATGTTTTAAAAACAAAATAGTATATATGAGTTTTTCAAAAGCAATCAGACAAGTGGACGTGACTTGTTCAGATGTGTTCTGTGATCCATGGGAAATGATATAGAACATTGTCAAGCTTCACCAAAGTTTTTGTCACATCTTCAAATCGAATCTCAGTTATATTTTTTTTTTGACAGACTTGAATTCTACTGAATTGCATGAATTCAGAGCCTTGTAATGCTAGACATCCATTTGACTGCTTTAATTTAATTATATGTAAATCTAATTTAATCATATATGTAAATCACTGCCTGTGCTGTACATTTACTTTTTTAATCACCACATTTTTGTCTATAATTTTTGCTGTTTCTTTCTCATGTTGATTCTGTGTTGCTTGCAGTTTTGAGGTTTTCCCACAGCTTCCCGAAAAAGACGTCCTGACACATTGAAGGATGCTCACCTTCTCGCTGTTAAGCCTCTGCAGTGGCCTTCCTTTGATAATTATACTTCATCTATCACACCTCCACAATGGCTCCTGTGCTGGACCCATCCAGTGGTGGCTTAAAGGTGAAGGACCCACCCTTGTCCTTGAAAGATTGCAGGTTCGAGTCCCTGACCAGCAAGGCACCACTGAAGTATCCTGAGAAAGGCACTGCTCCCTGGGTGCTGCATTGGCTGTCCCCTGCTATGTCACATATGGGTCAAATGCAGAGAACACATTTCGTTGTTGTGCTGTGGTGTGTCGACAATTAATCGCTAAATGCCAGAAGTTTTAATTTAGTATCACCTGACTGCATTTGTTTGTCCTGCAGACACGCAGGTGGCTTGTTCTCAGTAATGGCTTCCTGCCATGCAGGGTAGTTTTGTGAAGACTTCTGGGCATTTTTGACAGGTGCATGTTTCCACCCTTTGAAGCTGGTAAACGTCGCAGCATCCCTGCTTGCCTGATGACTCAGTTTGGAAGAGCAGCCTGATCTATACAGTGTCTGCTTGATGCGTGTGATGTTGTATCCTGCCTCATTTAAACAGCTGTTTTATTGGGTTTACATGTGTATGAAGGTTTCCACAGCTGATAATATATTTATTTGCTTTTAAATAAATGCAATTTCTTTACATTTTGTTGACCTAGAACCTGTTTTCTGTTGCTGTGCCATGTATTATACTTTTTTCCACCTTTTTAGTAAAGATGAAGCCTTTCCTTCAGAAAGGTACCCTTAATTTGACAGTTTTTGAGGTGAATGAGAATTATTTTTACTTGTTCGTGACAAAAGAAGATTTAGGATTCGTATCCCTATTGAAGGGTTTGTTCACTTGCTGGCCTGTGTTGCTTCTTCAGGATTTTGGAAGTGTAATTAATTTATTTACTGTATTTTTGTTTCATGATAAACCGTACTCGGGACTATATAGCCTGCGTGTTTCCTTTGTACCCATAAAAAACAAAGAATGGTTTATGAGCCTATTGGCTAGTAGAGACTTCATAATTTTAATACAAAGGTCTGAATATTGAGGGGATGAATGAAGTAAAATTAAATATGCCGCAGTCTGCTTGTTTTCTGCACACCCGGATGAGGACACAGAATTAACAAACTTAATTTCAGTGAGTCTATAGATCTATAAAAATGGTACTTATGAGCAATCGCCAAACAACCTGAGAAGCTTTGCTCAAATCTACCAAGGTTTATTCTTTATGCCCTTGCTGCTATAACTGCTAAAAATAGGTGTTTGCAATGATGTCAATACTTATACTAAAATATTTATATACTCACAAATACATGCTACAACAGAAGCTGGAAAAAACTAACCTTGTCCATAGAGTTTTAGTCTGACCATTCAACTCAGCAAGTCCTAAATAAAATAAGTAAGGAGTGTATGAATCATTTTGCAAGATGGAAAATCATACTTGGGTTTGGTTATTTTTGCAGGCCTGTGCATTTTTGACGTTCATGTGTGACTCCCTCCATTTGTTTATGCAGAGCTTGTCTGTCTGTGCCGGTACCTGTCTGCTGCTCGCTGTCAGCACAGCCAAGTGTGAAAAAGAAGGATGGTGTGACATGTCTAGAACAGCAGTTCTAGCACTGATCGTTTCTCACCTTCAGGCTCGCAGCGACACCTGAACCTCTGAAAAGACACCTCAGGTTGATAGAGACTCTGCAGCACTTTTACATTCAATGTGCACGGCCCAATGAAGAGGCATCATGGTGATTCTCCAGCACGGCACTATGGAGACGCATCACAGTGATTCTCCAGTGATGTGCATGACCCTGTGGATAGAGGTGTCACGGTGATTTTCCAGGGACGTGCACGACCCTCTGAAGAGGCATCATGGTGATTCTCCAGCGGCATACATGGCCTTGTGGATAGAGGCATCGTGGTGAATGTCCAGGAATGTGCATGGCCCTGTGGACATAGGTGTCACAATGATTTTCCAAGGATGTGCATGGCCCTGTGAACAGAGGCGTCACAGTGATTCTGTAGCACAGCACTAGGGAGAGGCGTCATAGTAATTTTCCAGTATGGTCCTATAGAGAGGTGTTGCGGTGATTCTCCAACGAGTTGCACGGCCCTATGGAGCGGCGTCACGGTGATTGTCCACAAGAATACATAATGACCGCTTTGCTATCTTTACTGTCGGTTACTCACTCACACAGATAAATTAATTTTTATGTCTGCTGGACTAACATTACATGCAGGCACCAAGCCAGGTAATAATATTATGGGATTTAACCCCTCGAAATTTGTTTACATCCTCCTCTGTCAGCATATTGTTCCCCTTTGGTTGATTTTGTCAATCGGGGGCAAAGTTTTGAGGTTCGAATTTGTCATTGTTTGTGTCCGGCTGTGTGTCCGATTAGTAGCAAACAAATTTCAAAACTGGTTATCTTATTATCTATTTATATCTGGTTATGTGCCCGCCCTGGTTGGCATAATCTGCTGGCGGGGACCTATGGGTAGCGTTACTGGGCAGCCCGTGAAATTTATTTCTAGCTCTGAGCCTAATTGCATGTAAGTTATATACATAGATCTATCCGAGTTAATGTTAATGTAACGTTATTTCCACAGTTTACTTTTTTAAAAATGCCAGTACAATAAAATGATTACCTGAACAGCCTTTTAACCCAATTAATGTTGAAAAATATTGTTCT
>JAODKC010000001.1:29194261-29213599 GCA_026777985.1 Mormyrops attenuatus
ACATGGCATCCAGCCTTGAACCCATGATCTTTGAGGTGTAAAATGTCAGTGTAATCTGCTGCTCTACCATCCCCAATATATATATACATAGATCTATCCGAGTTATTCCAGACTGGTAGCAAGGCTGGTCTACACTCTTGATGGGATATGCATACACTAATAGTTAAATTCTGTTAATTCCATATTCATTTTTAGACAGGGAATTTGCTGTAACATGCGTTTTTTTTTTTGACGTGGGGACCTCCATACCCATATATGGAGTACAGGCAGTCCCCAGGTTACGAATGAGATCTGTCTGCTAAGTCTGGATTGATGTCGAATTTCTACGTAAGTCGGAAAACTAACAGTAATAATAAAAGTGATTACATATGGTTCTGTACTGTATCTCGAGCCAAAGATCTGCTGAAGCCACACAGTGTCTTCACGAACATCACAAAGTATAGTGTGCGTTTGTTATTATGAACCGTTGTGTTTAACCCAAATTTTTAATATAACAGGCTATATGGCAGTCCATTCATAAGTTCGAGTTGTCCGTAACTTGGACATTCTTAACCCGGGGACTGTCTGTAATTCAAAATCATAATAGTATATAAGTGACACTCTATCTTACCCTATTTAATAACTCAGAAGTGCTTGCTTTTGTTGGCTTTCTCTGTGTTCCTTACTGGCTCATTTCATATTGTTTTGTTCATACAGTGCATGTATCATCCATTATTGTTTGCTCTTATAAAATCCTTTAATATCTTTTTGTCAGTGTGATTAAATACTTCGTAGCCCTTTTTGTCATAAAACAGTGTACTGATGTCATGCTGTACATTATTTACATACAAATTGTGCTTGGGCATGTAATCAGAATCGGAATTCACGTTATTGGCCAGGTACAACTGTATTTTGTCTAAATTAGGCAAAACAGATAAGCAGAAATAAAATAAAGAGTGAAGGAATAAAATAAATAACGGACAGTGCAAGCTGTACAGTATACTAACAATAATTATAAGGATGGTAAGGGAACAGAGGTATTGAACATGAGTATAAAAAGTATAAAAAGTATGAAAATATATTACAACCTGTAGATATGTAAATATGTACAAATATGTGTACATATGTGTACACATATGTAAATATGTACACATGGCTATAAATATGCATTAAGTGGCATAACGCATAGCCATGTTTATTATGCATTATGAATGCGTTATGAAACTCTCATTTATACTGTACTATAGATACCTTCATAAGGCAGTACAAAGCATCCTTAAGTCTTATACTTACCATTATAATGTATTATGAAGGTATCTATCATGCATTATAGATGACAGCTTTAAAAAAAGTGTTACAGGAATCTGATGAATATACCTAAACCTTGCACTCTTATGTTCTCCATTGGTTAGACCTGTTACGTTTTATATATAGACTTAATCTTCCTGTGGTGTGTTGGCGACTACCCAGGGTTGGTTCCTGCCTGCGCCCATTGTTCCCGGGATAGGCTCCGGTACCCCCCGCGACCCGGCTTGGGGTTAAGCGGTTTCAGAAAATGGATGGATGGATGGATGGATGGATATAGACTTAATATCGTATCTTGCTTGGCCTCTCACTCATGGACTGACCATTCTGTGGTATCACCTTTACTAAATATATATTAAATATTTTATGAATTTTAAAGGCTTTGTACTGAAGCAAGGCTGATTTACAATGTGACGCAAACCAATCCTTGGAAAACAATGCAAAGGTTTTTGTTTCCTTTCACCCCATTGTTCCGTTATCAGGCATTATCTTCATTGTCAGATACGATGCTGGACTCTGTGGACAGAAAGCAGACATCACACCCAAACCACTCAGAGTGGGCTTCCTGCCTCACGGGCAGCCAGGGAATCAAGCTCCTGTTTACATCCTCCAGAGACATGTCTTTCCGGATTGTTCTTCGGTAAAAAGCCCATCCTTTGACTCCATAGCTTCTTTGCAGTAGAAAGGTCAACATCGTTACAGGGACTGAGTGGAGCACACATGGAAATCCGAAATGATATTTGTGTGATATACAGCAAACCTTACGAAGAACAATTAAGAATTTGGACAGCATCCACGTCCTCACTCTGTAATAATCCGAGGAAATGTGTCTGCTTGTACCCTCAGCCTCCTCTCCTTGGATGCACTTTGTTTGATTGAACCAACACCAACTCAAGCCCATTTGTACATGCTGATGTTTGGCTCAGTTGCAATTGGGAGAAACAACAAAAGTAAACCTAGGAAACAGAGTAACAAATTCAGATTTTTTTTGTAATGTTTGTTTGCAATTTTTGTATGAACGGACATCCTAGATGTGCCTGAGGACTCATTGGAAAGTGGCACCTTCTACCATCGCTGGTACCTACAATGATGTTGGCGTTTGTGAAGCTGTAGCTCAAACCTCAAAGACAGTGTGCAAATTTCTCACCAGGTTTAAAGTGAGGAGCACTGCATTCAGAATTTGGAGCATTTAACCTGGACAGAGTGTTACTGACCAGCCCCAAACCAGTGACGTTCCGACCTGGTCACGGGGGAGGGACCCAGAGGTTTGATTGGGAGATTCTGGCCTTACTGGAGTATATTAAATATTACTGTTTTGGTTAATCAGTTTGTTTAGAGGTTTTTATTTAATCCATTTACAATAATAACATTTTGACAAATCACAAATGTCAAAGGTAAATGTAAACCAGTATAAATTTACCTACCAAAACCCAGTACAAATAAAATCTCAATCAAAAGTTAGAAATTAGGTGGTCTGCTGTAGAAAACCAGTATGAGGGAACAAAATAAACCCAGTGAAGTCTGACATCTGTGTAATAATCTCCTTTTGGGAGATTAAATTTCAGAATATGCAGTTATTTTCAGGTAACACTTTCAGCAGTGGAATAAATTCACATCTAAAGTATTTAATTATGGAATATCACTAAAAATGCTCCATGGTGTCATGACTGCGAGGATGAGGGACTCGGGGGAGGGGGGATTGGCCTGGGGGAGAAACAAAAAGAGATTTATTGAACTGGATGAGCAAAGAAATAAACGGGATTACTTGGGATCAAAACAGGTGGGCTGGGCACAGGTATGGTGTCAATGACCAGACTAGCGAGGACGAGACAAACAAGTACTTAAATACATAGACAAAGAAGGGGCAGCAAGTATCAGATGTAGCCCATTGGGAGCAAGTCGGAGAGGAGACAGAAGGGTCAGGCAGACATGGTGGGCAGAAAATGACACATGGCATCCCTCCTTGACACCATCTCCAGCTCTTTTTCTTTTTTGTGGTATCCTAGTTGGACAGGAACAAACCTAGGTTGTGATACTTCCGGCTCACTCATAATCAAAGGAAATGTACCAATGTTTGCATCAATCAGCCTTTTGAAACAGTACCTTACCAATACATTAGTAAATTTTGGAAATGTATGTTTGTTTGTAATGTACAGCTTGGGGTCTGTTTGTGGATATGATTAATGTCATAGAACAAGTCTTTGTTTTTTGTATGCCTAAAAATTGTGACTTTCTTCCTCCCCCAGGACCTGTAATGGGGTTACCTTGGAGAAATAACGATTTACATTGATGGATGCCTGCAGGTGAAGCAAGGTACGGTAAATTAACAATCATCATGGGTAACAGAAATAATTACGTGTTGAGGCAATTGTGTTGAACGTGTGAACTCCATGATCTAAAAGATCTCAAAAGAAATAACCTATCATGGGGTAAGATGTACATATTACTTTTTAAAAAGCTAATTTTAATGAATGCATTCTCTTCTACTGGGTTTCCAGTGGACTATGTAATTCAAATGTGTTTCTGCAGTCCCTTTGTTGCACATCCAGGAGTTTTGCTGTGCTACAATGTGTATATAAGACTTAGATACAAAACTAACTTCTACTATCTGAAAAAAACATGACAAAAAATCCTCCATAAGTATTTCATTTCTATGAACAGAAACTTGAACACTTGTAATCAGCAGTGACAAAGGCTAATGTTGCATAGTGATGGCCAGTTCTTTTCTGTGAAATTAATTCCATTTTTTCCCCTCAGTGTGAAATCTTTCCCCGATTTTCTTTCCCTCTAAATTTGGGGTGGCCAGTCACTCAAAACTTCTACTGTAATGAATATCTCAAGCAAAATGAAAATCATAAGTGTGTGTGGAGTTGGTTTTCTCCACGTGCTGTAATTTTCTCCAACAGTCCAAAAATAAGCTCTTTGATGAATTGGCTTCTCTAAGACTCACCATAGTGCTCTGTGCATACTGGTATAGGCTCTCAGTTCATGACAGCCCAGCACTGAATGTGATCATTTAAGATGGACAGGTGGATCAGTATTATATGCAGAATAAGTTTGTTGTATCAGGCCCTATGTATGGAAATGCTCAGATATGTTACTCATCCCTCGGGAACTTGAATGTTATTATATAATTGTAATTAAGGTTCTCAAAAGAGTTTAGGATTTCAGTTACAATATATGACATACCAAACAGTAGAATATCCAGAACAATTTGTGTTGAAAATTATGTTAGAGAGACTATATTAAAATAATCATGTTGCCCATACCAGTTGCTAATTAAGGCATTAGCTTGATCACTGATCTTGGCGATCTTCTTCTTGATTGCGCGATGCATGTTTTCTGAAGGTACTCAAAATAGATGCCCTACTCTGACGCGTTCTGTCACCTCCTGTCAGCGTGCTGAATTTACGAGAGTAGCGCTTATGTCGCCTTTAATGCTGTCGAGTTTTATCCGCTTTCATTAATCTTGGCTGGAGGTGCGTTTGTTTCTCAGATCCTTGAATAGAAGGATTGTTCTAAGCATTCAGTTGGAAAAGATTACCACCATATGTCTAATTAGCATAAATGGGAATGTAACTGTGAATAAGTCTATTAATACCGACAGGAATAAAAAAAGGGAAATTGGAAAAAATCTAAAACAAAAAGATAAACCAAACAAGGTATTTGAGGAGCAATTTTGTTGAACTGATTTCTGCAGCATCTAGAAAGAAACCACTTTCTGTGTTTGCAGATTGTTCATATATTTCAACACATACTGCTTATCATCATAACATCATTTGTGTTTATATTGTTTGCATATCATTACCACTGTACTAGGCTGCTGTTAGTGTTCCACAAAAACAATCTAGGTCGTATGGTTTTTTTTTCATCTTACTGCTCTGTTTTTGATACTCTTGAATATTTGAGTCAAATCGTTGCCTGAGAAACAGCTCTCCAGCCATGACTCAGTGCTCACGTATTGTCCTAGGTTGCCATGTCGCCATCGCAATATAAAGACTTTAGCTCATAATCCTCTGTTTTTTCCCCAGTATTATGTGTAAGCAGATGCCTCAGGACAAAATTGAAACTTGTATTGTATTTTCAACATATGTTTATTGAGATTGTCAATTAAAATTACATAATATATGTGACTTGAAATATACAGTAGATTTAGGTCATTTATATTTGGTTGATAGCTGGTCAGTGTCTGGCTCTGTTGGTTGAGACTCTGAAGGATGCCAGAGTAATGTTACTGTTGGGCCACGGAGCAAGCCCCGTATCCCGAATTTTTCCTGGGTTTAGCTGACCTTCTTTTCTCAGTTGTCCATCACTCTGGATAAAATCGTCTGCTAAAGAAATATAAATGCAATGACTCATGATTCGGTAGCCATAAAATACAGGAATGTATTCAAACCTAATCTTTCTATCCTTACACAACATCTAGTAACTATAATCTTCCCACTTCTGCCTAGAATAAGAATGAAAATGATTATATTCTGATTATATATTCCCTTTTGTTAGCTCTAACTTTTACATATAACCATACAAAAAATGAAGCTTGATTTACAAGAAAAGATGGACATTTAGATGAAGGAAATATCTGAATCTGAAACATGACTGGGATTTTGCAGGTCTAAAAAATGCAGTGAGCAACAAATGTGATCAGTGATCAGACGAAAATTAAAACTACCTTTGATCGGCTGATGCCTTGGGTAAAGTCAATAAGCTAAATCCAAGCATAAAAATACCCACTTGCTGGATCTGTGAATTAGACTTTCACTGAGACAGAGGTCAGTGTTCATTTTTAGAATTTACAATCGATAAGTTTATCACAGCTTATGTTTTTTGCTTATTATTGGGATTAATTACCACTCACTTGACAGTAGGAATTGCTTGGAAAGTAAGGCTTCTAAATAATTAACGCAGAGAATTCCAGACCATTTCAAAACAAATTTGTGTTGATCCCCACTTGTGGTGGGTGTAGTGGTTGAGTTGGTGGTGTTGTGGCCTTACTCATCATGCCCAGGTTCAAAGAGTTGGCTCAGTTCTGTGTCTATGTAATTGGTATTGCACTTTCAGATCATCCCTGCGTTTGGGTGCCTTTCCGCAGTCTGCTCTTGATTCTTCCGCTGTCCAAAGATGCTTGCAACTCTAAACCGACCTTAAATGGCATCCTATTCATGGTCTGCCCTACCTGACAGACTTTCTGGGAACACGATCACCCAAACTTGATTAGCATTTTGAAGGTGAATGTTTGTATATCCAAAAAGAAAGTTGCAATATATCACTCTAATTTCGGGAAAATAGTTCCAACTGTGAATTATGTAAATATTTTGAGGCGAATTTGGGGATATTTGTATGGCCTGTCTGACCTGACTGAATGTCTCTGTGATGAACTGGACTGCAGAAGTAGGGCAAAGCACAAATAATATATTTACCCACAAACTAAGTCTTAGTTACATATTGATTTCATGCTCGTTCTTCCTTAATGAATCCTCATGCATCTTATATCAGAAGTAGCTACTATTTTTCTTCAGGATTTGTACTTCTGTAGTAATTGAGTTACTACTAAGTAGTGCTGCCCTCTCAAGTAAAGTGTTACCAAGTTTTGTAATGCTATATAGGAAGAGTGAACACATTTTAATGTTAAGTCTGAAAGGCCAAAAGCAGTTACACTAATCTCATCTGTGTGATTATATAACAATATAAAAAAAATATGATTATGTAGATAATACAGTGACATACAGACACATGTAAACCTGTTTATTTGCGCAATTATGTAAACCACAATGGGGGAAAAACACGATCTCAGTTATTTTACCTACGGCTCAATTGTTGGTGGCAGATAGGCGGGTTTGAGTTCAATGTTGAATTTTGGTGGTGGGGCATCCCTTTTAGTTTGAATTTGATCAAACAGTATGTGCTCTTTTCGCGAGAGCTCTTTTGCCATGCGCAAACAGAACATGCATTGTCTGTGTGTAATAGTCAGTCAGCAACCTGTGCACTGTCGGAAAACGTGTGTGTGGGGGGGGGCTTTGGAGACCCCAGACATGGGCAAGAAACATGGCGGGCCTACTCCCAGTAGTACTATGGTGTTCCTGATAAAGTGCTCAATGAGTGTGTGTTGGGGGGCTTTGGAGATCCCCAGACATGGGCAAGACACACGGCGGGCCTACTCTCAGTAGTACTATGGTGTTCCTAATAAAGTGCTCAGTGAGTGTGTGTGTTTCTTTTGCAAAATTCTTTTTTAAAAAAAGCTAACTGAGTATGTGATTGTAATTTAGAACTATATATTTATATGTAGGTGAAATTCTAAGCTAAAAATGACAGAATGTGTTCTCATAGGTCAGATCTGAGAATGAATTTCATAGGAAGCCAATCCCAGACAATATAGAGCATATGGCGAGGAGACAGCGTGAATGGAATTTCAGTCCATCGCTAGGCAAATAGTCAATTCAAAAGCAGCTTAACTGCGTGTCTTTCCGAGCGTAAAACCTCGTGACAGCTCCACGCGCACGCGGTGCGGAGGCAGGCCTCAAACCCCCATCTCGGAAGTGTGAGGGAACAGTAGTACCTACTCAGCCTTCCAAAAGAGGAGATTCTTTGAATGTTTTTGAACATTTGGCATTATTATTTGTTATTCTTCTCCCCCCCCCCCCCACGCTCTTTGTGAATTCAGAAACGCCTCGCAAATAAGAGAAGGCCCCCACCACAATCTGGATATGGCAGTTTATGTTGCTGCTGACAATGAACGGATTGTGTTTCATTAAGCATAGTGTTAAATTCAAGTAAAACTTGGAAACAGGCATATACAGTAATTGTGTGGTGGTGTGAATAGACTCTGCCCCCTTCCACGCGTTCCGGCTGCTCAGAGGCGGTTTGTCATACCCACTGTGTGCTGCAACGTACCTGTAGGAGGTGATGACATGCCCAGCTGGGTTGCATGCTGCAGCCCCCCCAGGCTGACGGCAACGAGTGGCTGCGAAGTAATGATCACATTTCCTACCGGGAGTGCTGTGAGGTGCAATCAGTATATGGCAGCTGTCCTAAGACAGGCTCAGTCCAAGGTCCAGCATAATCCCTGCATCGAATGGTATTTGGGAAGTGGGAGGTAGGGGCAATCACTTTTTTCTGACTCCCACTCTTTTTTGATTATGACTCCTTCCTATGCTCTACAAATAGCCTCTCATTCCCCGCTTACCTGTCTTGATGAAACATCGGCATTCTTCTCCCTTAGAACATAAATAATACACATCAAGTGTTGGAATTTAGTTATTCTTGCCCATGAAAATGTGTAGGTTTCAAATTTTTCCCCAGCTGTGTAATGTGAACATTTAAAAATGAAGATGAAAGCACTTCTATCACTTTAAAGAGGACAGAATGCGGATCAAGGGGCCGACACTAAAATCACTTTTGTCTGACAAGATGGAGGACTGGCAGCAGGGAATTCTGGGAAGGTTTTGGTCCTTTGCTGCAAAACCAAGTGCGACCTGGAGATGTAATTTACAGAAATACCTTGTCACTATGCATCCATCGTATGTATATGCCAGGTACAAGATTGTGGCAGTTTTCAGTTCCTTCATTTACTTACATTTAGCAGACCCTTTTGTCCAAGGCAACGTACAAGTGAGGCAAATAGCTCATTGCAGACATACGTGCTGTTGAGGAGTCAAATTAATTCATGAAAAGCTCTTTTTCCATGGAGTATTTATTCAAATGTGGCATAAAGCATGTAACACTCTGATCTGCAGTTTGTAATGTAGCTGCAGAGTTCTGAAGATTAATAGTGTAATACATGGCCTTCATGGATCAAATACATTAGCGGCCTGCAGCCATGTAATTCATTTCAGAGTGAAAAACTCAAAGCAGAATGTGGGACGATGATGTGTACCTTCCTTCCTATACAATGTGATCTCGCGCATCAGAAGGTTAATTTATAGTTATAAAAAAAGTAAATTTTAATACTATTAAATGTTATTAAATGTATTAAATGTAGTTTTTTTTCTCTCTTGCTTTTGCGCAGAGAACTAAAATCAAAACAAAGAATGATTGTCTTTTTAAACAGACAAAGTTTATGTTTGGGCATTCAGAGCAAACTGACGAATTTTTATGTATTATATTTTCTATCTCTTTCCCCTGGTCAGGGTCGTGGGGGTTTTGGTGAAATGGGATTGCTGTATTACTGTACTTACTTCCGTGTTGATTACTTTGAGTTCTTAATGATACATTTTTCACGTAATTTTGTGTTGTGTTGTTAGAATTCATTGTTTGTCTGCAGTGTTTGTCTACTGTGTAAAAGTCTTAGGCAGTCAAAGACAATGATATGTAAGGGGTCTTTATAATATTATGGCTGTCAAAGTATGTCAGCTTAGCCATTTCAAAACCTCTCCTAAAGTTACCCCCTGTATTTGCAGCGACCATCCAGTATAACCATGAATTATTGACACAACCACTACCCCGATGTGTTGGTTAAACAATACCTCATTGAATTATTTAAGTAATTAAATGGATTCATTAAATGAGCTGGTGGTGAAATTTAACAAACACATGGAATGGCTGAGGTGCCCCTATGGAGAGGCTTAGGAACCAAAGTGGTATTCTGCTAGTCATCCAATAAGGGATGAGTAACTTTCTGGAGAATAACAGAAATTCCTGGTACGCTTTATTGTGTTACTCTTGATTTCCATATGTTCTAATGTCAAATTGTGTTTTTTTTTCTGAACAAATTTACACCGGATAAAACACTTTTATCATTTCTTTGGCTGCCTAAAACCTTCGCACAGTGCTATATACAGTATACAAATATACTTGCACCATACAGTATGTTGCACAATTATGTTTCGTTATCCACTATATTTATTTATTATTGTGTCATAATGTTTACTGTTTACTGTTCTAAGTAAAGCCATTTTTAAGGTCTTGGATAAATGCTGGTTCATTTCACCGTAGGCCTGCATATTTTGAAATGACAAGTTTTACATGAGTTGATATAAACAAAAAAATAATATCCCTAGTTTAATATATGGCTCAAATGATAACATAATCAGGATATGTACATATTTATCTTTGTTACTTGATGAGTAGAGTAGTAGGCAGTTTATATGTGTATTCATCTATACTCAAAGTAAAGCAGAGAATATGAATATTTGTCCAGTACAGTAACTCCTCACTGATTAAACTTCACTTCACAGCATCACATACTCTCTGCATTCCTGTACTTACAGTACAGTCTCTGTAAGTGTCTCTGCATTGTGTCATGTTCTGTGGGAGAGGAGCTGCGTAAACACATCTCGGTGCTTTGCTAATTATTATGCAAAACCTTAATGCCTGTCTAGAGCAAAGGGGTAGAGGATCGCCAATAAGACAAGGGTGTTGCGTTTTCTTTATGCACGATGCAGTCTACAGCTTGTCAGTTTGCCCAGGCAGGCACTGCAGAGAGGTCTGACCTCGCTGTCTGTGGGGTCCTGACTCCTGTCACAACTACCGAGAGCACTGTCAATAACAGCAGGCCCTTCTCAGCCCTGGGAAGGCTGTTAAACTCAGGTTGTGGTGGAGCCCTGAGACAATATTGCCTGGTTATCAAATACTGTCAGCATTCTCGTTGGTAAATTATCTACTGTATTTAGAGCCATATTTATGAAAAAAACACAAAGATGCCTCTAGTTCTGAATGTAGTGGATAATTTATAATATTATTGGTTTCAAAGACTTTTACTGTATGGAAAACATGCCAATCAATTAAGCATTTTCTCTGAATTACGTCTTATGTAATCCCTTCCCCAGGATGACTAAGAGATTTAAGCACAAAGCACATAGAGGGACACTGCTTCTGATGTTCTGTGTGATTTCCCTGTGGGAGAAGACTGCTGATGGTCACCAAGCTGATGGTCACCAAGGTAAGGTGCCGCATGTCATATTAATGGTGATGACCTTTGGAGTCTGCTCTTTGACTCCGAGCTTTAGCGTCTGCTAAAAAACATTTGATTTCTGTTTTCTCGTGCATCCTCATTTTTCTGAGTTTGACACGTTCCTGGGTCAACAATGGAGGGGCTTGCAAGGCAGTTCTGTAACCAGTCAAAGTCCCCATTGTATGGCATCACCACATTCATTAAGACCAATGTTTTCTGTTAAGCAGCAAGGTGCACAGATTTGTGAAGTTCCCCTTTTATTGTGTGTGCCTTCTGTTAAGGAGCATATGATAAATACAAAATATAGCAACATGCTTACCTGTATGGCTGCAAAGGCTGTATGGAGCAATATAAGGGTGTGTCTTTATTTCATAATAATAATAATAATGCTCAAACCAGTAACATTCCGATCACAGGCACAAAGGCTTAACCTGCAGGACCACACATCACATCACACCCAGCCGGTTGGCTGGAAGCCTTTGGTTTGAAAAAGAGAAAAAAATGGACCAATCTGGTGATGTATACAATGAAGATTGTGATTGGTTAGTGAAATGCACACCCCTCCCTTGTTGACCCAGGGATACATAGGAAATCAGGATGTCACTGTTGTCACATTCCTCCTGTAACTGTACCAAGACATACAGGTTTTGTAGACTGACGTCTTTAAATTGGTTGTATTGTGTCCCATGATAGACTGGAATTCTTTCTAATGTGTCATTCAGTGTGACTGCAATGGATAAATGAATGTAAAATATCTCCTATTGATTTCATATACATACTGTCTTTCATAATGCAGAAGATGGGGGGCCAGTGGGCTAAGCCTCTGTGCCTGTACTCAGCCTGAGGACATCTGCAGGTCCCTGAGCAAGGCCATTGTCCCCCAGCCCCCTGGGTGGCTGCCCTTCATGGCCAAGCTTGCCATCTTGGAGAGCAAGATGGGGCAGGTGAAAAGAGAATTTTCCCATGGGGATCAATAATGATATTTATTATTGTTAAATAGCCACTGGGTCCAAATGTGACCATAAAGGTCTTAGAGCTATTTGGGAAGGAAGTCAATTTGAAATGTATGAATTAAGCTGTCATTGTTGATTAATGGCAGAGATGCTGATCTCCATCGAAATGCACATGATTAACTTGGATCAAGCTAAATCAAATCTTCGGAAGTCATGTAAACTCTTGTTTGCCAATTAGAAACTAGCACTGGTTTCCAAGTGGTTCATACAAGACCTCTTACTGGTTATTATATTACTGTTACTGTTATGCTGGCCTGGTCCTAGGCGTACAGCAGCAGCCCTCCTGCACTGGTTCTGCACATGAAGAGTACTGCATAGAAACAGACAGGCCAGACAGGAACCAAGTATGGAAAATGATTGGATGTATGTCCAGGGATGCACATAACGGGTACGCATTTACCATTAATAAAGCAATACATGCGGCAACCGATTGTTGTGACAGCGCAAATGCGTGCTTATTTTATGTGCGTTCGCACTGCTATGACAAGAAATTGTCATGTAAGAAAATCAAGCGCCTAGTCATGCAATCAGGTTTACAAACATTTGTGAAAGAGAAGGATGTTCTGAAGAGCTCAGTGAATTCCTGTTCAGTCACAGTAGCAGGTAATTGAGTGTTGTAGGGAGCCAGTAATCCTGTAAATGGATAGCGAACGGGGTGAGTTTAGCACGTCTCTCACTGCACATAATATTTTCAGTGCAAGTTTTTAACAGTTCACACAGTATTGTGAACACAAGTCCATTAAACTTTAAACTTTTTACATCACAAGAAAAGACTTTTTGCACATTTTGTATTAAGGTCCTGAAGGTGCACATTTTGACAGATCTTAAAAGCTGCAGTAATATCTCCATTCTCTGTACTTTTCCAATCTCTGTCTATAACCAAGGAACAAGCTCGAGGACTTGTGCACTTCTCTCAAATCTTAATGCCTTAAAGGATCAAAGATATTTTTCTAAAACAGAAAGAAAGGGATTACTGCTTTACGGGTCAAAAGTATCAGCTTTGCTTAGTGTTGTGGGAGCTCTATCTGCTAGACAAGTAAAGTTCTACACCCAGCCACTTCCAAAAGAGTTCTTTAAGGGATTTTATCATTTCAAATATATGTTTGTTTTAATAATTTGACTTTATAAACAGAAGAATCAGAATCAGAATATCTTTATTGTCATTGTAGTATGTACAACGAAATTAGATGCAGTCCTTGCGGCCTCAAGAATTCTACAATAAATTACACATAAAAGACATATTGCACATAATAGACATATTGCACGAGATGTAACTATTGCACCCAAGTTGTATGGAGGTAATTAGTTGTCATTCAGCGCCCTGATAGCGACAGGGTAGAAACTACTATTAAGTCTTTTAGTCCTAGTTTTGATGCTCCTGTATCTTTTGCCTGATGGCAGCAGTTGGAAAAGGTCATGAGCAGGGTGTGAGGAGTCTTTTAGGATGTTTTCCGCTTTTAGGATGTTTTCAGCCCTTAGAAGAGCCGGTACTGATACCGATGCCTGAGGAGATGTGGGGGCCCATCCTAACCCTCTGTGTGCGTTCTGTCGGGAAGTCATTAATCCATAGACAGGTGGAATATGGAAGTCCAAGGGCTAACAGCTTACACACCGATCTGTGAGGGAGGATGGTGTTAAAAGCAGAGCTAAAATCAATAAATAGGAGACGTGCATAGCACCCCTGGACCTCCAGATGGGACAAAGCAGCATGGAGAGCAACAGCAACTGCGCCCTCAGTAGACCTATTCGCCCTGTAAGCAAATTGGTGAACATGGAAGGTGGGAGGAATGAATGACATTATATGACTATAATCTTAAATGAAGCATGTGGCGGGTTAATCTAAGCTGAATTGCAGAAAGCAGAATCTTGCGGTGCCTTCTCCATTCATGTCAGAATACATTAGGACTGAACATTTTGGAGATTTGGGGAATAGACATGGTTTAGGACTGGTCCACCACAGCAGATATGTGGGATATAAAGAGAATGGCAGCCACAGAAACTTGTTTTTTTCAGTGTGATAACTCCAAAAGTGTTTGTTAGTTCTTTTCCAAACTTTACACATCCTTTGTATGAGTAATGATCTGGTTCTGTTTGAGAAAAATTGTACAAAATTAACACCAACGCCACTTAGCGGCAGCAAGGGGAAGGGAGACTGCAGGACTCATTTGACCGTGTAAACATGATAACTCTATACACTGATTTCATTTCCAGACAAATTGCACCAAAATTGAAGCAGCAGTGCTCAGTGGCACCAAAGGAGGGAAAGGGCGGCTGTAGGAGACACTTGATCTTGCGTACGCAGTAACTGTATTGAAAGATATCTCCAGGCTGGATTGAAAGATATCTCCAGGCTGGATTGCTGCCTTGACTGAAGAGGAGCAAAGCTGACCTCTTTTTGTCATAAACAAATACACAAAACAGTGTTGCTCCATCACATCTTTATTATTGGGAAACCAGCTAATCTATCATGAAATCTATCAAGAAAATATTACCAAAGAAAAATAATGTATAAGACAGACGGCCTCTGATTCCTCTTAGAATTTTGTACTGCGCTTGGTTTTAGTTATCTTAGAGTCAGTAGTAGTATAGCATTCTTTTTGCTACATTTTGAGTTTGAAGCTGCATTTCTACCTAAAACTATATTTGGCTTTGATCGGAAGCAACAGCATTGAATTCCCCGGATAGCTATATCACTTGTTTACCTGAATGCTGCGAATGCCTGGATGCGATGTGGAGATCTGAAAGTACAGTACTGCGCAAAAGTTTTAGGGAGTCTAAAAAAAATTATGTTCAAATAATCTTCATGTTAGTGTAAAACAACAATATTATGTCTCTCATTTCAAGACCACTCCTAAGGTCACCCCAGTACTTTTTGACGCAACCACTACCCCCATTTTTTGGCTTTGGAACCAGAACAGTTTTCTTCTAGCCATCCCATAAGATATCAGTAACTTTTGGAAAACAGAGGAAATTCTTTTTTTGTTGTTGTTGTTGTTGTTGTTGTGTTACTCTTAATTTTCAGATGTTCTAGTGTTAAATTGTGTGTTTGTTCTGAGCACATATACCCCTACTACTCAGATAAATAGTTTGGAACATTTCCTTTGACTTGCTTAGACTTTTGCACAGTACTGTACAGTATACTTATTAATTGATTGCACATTCCTCATGGAATGAGCTTCCATGGCCGAGCAGCTGCATGCAAGCTTCACATGACCAAGCACAGTGCCAAGCATCGGACGCAGTGGTGTAAAGCATGCTGCCACTAGACTCTGGAGCAGTGGAAACATGTCCTCTCAAGTGACGAATCATGCAGTCCAATGGACGAGTGTGGGTTTGGCGGATGCCAGGAGAACATTACCTGCTTGACTGCATTGTGCCAGGTTTGGTGGAGGAGGGACAATGGTATAGGGTTGTTTCCCAGGTGTTGGGCTACACCCCTTAGTTCCAGTGAAGGAAACTATTAATGCAAGATCCATAAAGACATGGTTGATTAAGTTTGGTGGGAAAAAAATTTGACTGGTCCACACAGAGCCCTGACCTCAAACCCTGTTGAACACCTTTGGGATGAACTAGAATGAAGGTTGCAAGTCAGACCTTCACGCTCAACATCAGTGGTTGACCTCACAAATGTTCTTCTGGATGAATGGGCAAAAATTCCCACAGATGCACTCCATAAACTTGAGTGGCAGCTGTTATAGCTGCAAAGGGGGGACCAACTCCATATTGATGCCTATGGATTTATAATGTAATGAAATAGAAGTTCCCATAGGTTTAATAGCCAGGTTTCCCAAGACTTTTGTCCATATAGTATACGCATATATGCACATTTAAGGACAAAGCTTGGAAGTGCATCATAGAGCACTATGTGGGATAAATTTCACCGCATTAAAATACTGCAGTCTAAAGAAAATATTACTACAAGCCAACCTTACACACTCTTCCCACTTCACCAAAATAAAAGCAACAGGATAAAATTTTTCCACAAAAAAATTGCACCGAGTTCCCACAATGCATTTCACCACACTGTTACGAACGCAGTTTTCCGGACAGGGAGGCTAGCGACCAACAATCAACATAAACTTTATTATATAATATTCAGAAAATCATCAATGTTACAATGTTAATGAGCAATTGCAAAAAGATCTACGGAATAAGTTTAGATGGCAGATGGCTGTGTTTATAAGGTGGTGGCTACAGGCTTCATTTTCACTCTTTGCTGCCCTCTGTTTCCAGTTCCAGCTTTTCTGGCCTGTGTTGTTGCAGTTCCAGTTTTGGGTCTGATCAAGTGTACATTTTTAGGTGTAGATTGTCATCCAGATAATGTTTTTGTGAAGTGGTAATTAGATTCATCAAAGATTAATCAGGATGAATACAGTAAATAAATTCATTTATCCTGTTCACAATGATAAGCCTCTATTCATTGCATCCTTCTCTTTGCTGTCACTTCAAATAGGTGTAGTTTGTCTGAAAATTTGATCGTGTTTGGATTGTCACCCATATAATGTGCCTGCATAGTGCGAAAAAGATCTGTTAAATACTTTTAGAGTTACTGTATTTCCAAGACCATGTGTAACAGACTGTTTTGGCGAGGCTCTGAAAGTGCTCAAATTCTGAGACAATAATAATAGCAAAGAGAGGGATAGCCTCTCTTAGATCTTTTTCAACCTTTAGAGATACATTTTAAGGGTCAAGATGTGGAACTGATCAAATTTCCAGACAAATTCCAACAAAATTTAAGAAGCACCGCTTTTTATGAATATGCTAAAATAAAGTTTGCCTGACCCTCCACTTAGACTCCAAGTCCCCCCCACCCCCCAAAGTCAGTGAGATATGTCATGGGTAATGAGAAACTTATCATAGGGGATCTCCCCCCATGTCAAGATGCCAGAATGGCATTGCGTTTGAAAATATTGTCTAAATTCGGTTTATAGTGATATAATATATGGATGGTATGAAAAATTAGGAGGAGGAGTGAGGATTAGCTGCATGGGGTGGGGTAACGGAGGGTCTGAGAAGATATTGACAGCATCTGGTTAAATGCCCTATTTGCTTATTTGTTTGTTTGTTTATGAAGCATATCTCACTGGAGGAGAACTGTGAAGTTGATGTTGATGTGAAACAATAGCTCTTATCTGTGACGCCTTCCAAGCTTTATAGTGAGAATCAGCAATTTCCTTGTTTGGATCTTCATTGCCTTATGACAGCACATGTATTGTCCTCTGTTTTGGTTTAAGGTGATGGGAGGATGGTTTACAATGTAAGCCTGTAACAGTGTGTGGAGGATGTCTTTGATACCCGTGTGTCAGTCATAATCACATCTGACGCTCTCATTAAGCTACTGCTTGGTGTGTAGGCAGTGAGGGTTGTCATGTATTAGAGTGGCCAGCTGTCTAAACAGAAATTATTTCATGCGGTACTGCTAAAACCCCAAATCAAACAGTTTTTTTAGGTGCTGTATGCCATAAACCATCATTTATTTAATTTCTTGGTGAAATCTTAACACCTCAGGCTAACGTATTCATTTATAGTGGGGCAAATCTGTTCCACATAAATATTTTGCTTGTATAATTCATGAATTTTCCTATATATTGTTTGCATCAAATAATATGTGGAATGTGGAATGTTCATAGAGAATGTTTAATCAACACAAACAGTAGCACAGTGTGGAGAACTACTACAACTGAATCTGAATGTGAATGAATGTGAATTGAATTTGAATCAGATGCAAACATTGTGCTCATATATACAGTAGAACACGCAAGTAGTACAGTGCTTATATCTATCCATTTAGGGTTACATTTACATTTACGGCATTTGGCAGACGCCCTTAGCCAGAGCAACCGACATAAGTGCTTAGAAGTCTTATCAGTGAATACCTTCTGATACTGGTTCAACAGAACCCGGCAAAGAATACTATCACTCTAAAAAAACTCTGTTGGCAAATAATACTTTAAAAATAAATAAATAAATAAAATTATTATTATATATAATCCTGGAAGTGCTAATCCAAGTACTTCCGAAAGAAGTAGGTTTTTAGGCATCATTTAAAGGCACCCAATGACTCAGCTGTTCAGACATCTGGAGAAAGTTCATTCCATCTGATAGGTGACAAAACAGAGAAGAGTCTAAATAGTCTTATTTGTACCCTTGGTAGTCAGGTGGTGCTGGAGGATCGGAGAGATCGTGGTGCATTATGGGGTGAGATACGTTCTGGTCCATTTTTGGCTTTGTAGGTGAGCATCAGCATTTTGTAACTGATGTGGGCAGCTACAGGAAGCCAGTGGAAGGAGCATAGCAATAGTGTGGTGTGGGAGAACTTGGGAATGTTGAAAACGAATCAGGCTGCTGCATTCTGGATAAATTGTACAGGATGAATGATGCTCAGAGGTAATTTTCTAATTTAAATAGATGCTAATGCCTTCAAAATTTCACATGTGACTGGAAAGGGTGTTTCTAAATCCCCTGCTGTGAGACCGTGGGAGTGTCTGTGCCCATGGAGTCGGTTGCCTGGGATTGGATCTTGCCCCCCCCCCCCAACCCTAGAAAGGATGTCACTGTTAGGTTAGGAAATAATGGTGCTTGGAGTTGGAATCTGGTTTTGTGATCCTTTTGGAAGCTCTTAGATGTTCTCAAGAATAGTAGTGAGGAAGTAAAAATTGTTCATCTCCAGCAGTGCATCACATCGGAGCTGGGACCTGTGAAGTTGTAGCCATACACCGATGCTGCAACAAGAACAAGATAGAAGAGCGATCACAGACTGTGAAATGCTCCTGCTTTCCAGGACAAGTGGCCGGGACCACGCGAGCTGCCCCCTCCTGTGTAGATGGTATGTTACATCTGAAATGTTGCAGTTTCTTTTGCTTTGCATGCTCCTTTCTCTCTCTTTTTTCTATGCACCCTAATGTTTGTACTATATCCTGTATAAATGGAAACTACTGTGTGCCAAGAAATAGTCATTAACTTATTCCTTCTCTTTATATACTCTTATATACTCTTATACCCTCCAGAATTTTTTCATTGGGGTGGCACGATGGGGCCACTGAAAATCTTGGGGTGGCACCAAAACCAAAAGCCAAGCTGAATTTCAGGAATTCTGTTATGCTATTGTAGTATATAGCTAGCTGAAAACTATGAGAAAGATTTAAGGGATCA